>JBCIVQ010000012.1:41187-395096 GCA_039655645.1 Ammopiptanthus mongolicus
ATCCATATCTACAAGTTTCATTGAGACATCGAATCCTAATACGTGCATTCAGAGGGTCAAAGAAGCATAATACGCTAAATGCTAAGAATGTTACGAGTTAAACAGCCTTTTGAATGTGCCCAGTGGAAAACCAAACGCCTAAGCTCATTTAAGAAGCGTCCGGTGAATCTAATCAAGCGTCTATTCAGAATACAAACATTATGAATGCTGGAGAAGTAATTTTGAAGGAAGTATTAAGATATTGAAAGTCCAAGCTTGACCAGAAAATAAGGTACCCTTTTCTATAAAGTCCTGAAGCATGAAGTACTGTAATAGAAGAAGACAAAAGCTTCAGCAATCCTAATAGAATAAAGAGAAGATAAGCGTGAATAACAACAAAAAGTACAAATGCTGGAAAAGCAAAAACACTGAAGATTGAAGTCAAGCGCCTGCTGCCGATAATCAAGCGTCCGAAACGTCATATTTTGAGTTATGCTCGTCGAAATGAAGTAATCTTGGTTTTTTTAGAAAGATAAGATAAATACCTACAGGTTTCCTGGATAAGTCGAGATCTAACCCAATCCCGATCTGAGTGAAATTCCTTCTTCAAGCTTGAGATGTGATACTGTTCGTGACAATCAGAACATGCAAGCGTCTGCTGACAATTTCTGGAGCTTTAGGTGTTCAAAAGCATCAATCTTGGTAACGTTGGAAGGGTTAGAGAAATATCTGCAACTCTCATGAAGAGGTCAAGAGCGAAATCGATCTCTATATTTGTCAAATTGCATCCGTAATTTGGTGACGTGATGTTGTTCTTGACAGTCATATCTATTAGCGTCTGATGGCCATATATTGAGCTATAGCTGTCCGAATTGGATCAAACTGGTGTCTCTTTAAAGTTAATATCCATATCTACAAGTTTCATTGAGACATCGAATCCTAATACGTGCATTAAGAGGGTCAAAGAAGCATAATACGCTAAATGCTAAGAATGTTACGAGTTAAACAGCCTTGTGAATGTGCCCAGTGGAAAACCAAACGCCTAAGCTCATTTAAGAAGCGTCCGGTGAATCTAATCAAGCGTCTATTCAGAATACAAACATTATGAATGCTGGAGAAGTAATTTTGAAGGAAGTATTAAGATATTGAAAGTCCAAGCTTGACCAGAAAATAAGGTACCCTTTTCTATAAAGTCCTGAAGCATGAAGTACTGTAATAGAAGAAGACAAAAGCTTCAGCAATCCTAATAGAATAAAGAGAAGATAAGCGTGAATAACAACAAAAAGTACAAATGCTGGAAAAGCAAAAACACTGAAGATTGAAGTCAAGCGCCTGCTGCCGATAATCAAGCGTCCGAAACGTCATATTTTGAGTTATGCTCGTCGAAATGAAGTAATCTTGGTTTTTTTAGAAAGATAAGATAAATACCTACAGGTTTCCTGGATAAGTCGAGATCTAACCCAATCCCGATCTGAGTGAAATTCCTTCTTCAAGCTTGAGATGTGATACTGTTCGTGACAATCAGAACATGCAAGCGTCTGCTGACAATTTCTGGAGCTTTAGGTGTTCAAAAGCATCAATCTTGGTAACGTTGGAAAGGTTAGAGAAATATCTGCAACTCTCATGAAGAGGTCAAGAGCGAAATCGATCTCTATATTTGTCAAATTGCATCCGTAATTTGGTGACGTGATGTTGTTCTTGACAGTCATATCTATTAGCGTCTGATGGCCATATATTGAGCTATAGCTGTCCGAATTGGATCAAACTGGTGTCTCTTTAAAGTTAATATCCATATCTACAAGTTTCATTGAGACATCGAATCCTAATACGTGCATTAAGAGGGTCAAAGAAGCATAATACGCTAAATGCTAAGAATGTTACGAGTTAAACAGCCTTGTGAATGTGCCCAGTGGAAAACCAAACGCCTAAGCTCATTTAAGAAGCGTCCGGTGAATCTAATCAAGCGTCTATTCAGAATACAAACATTATGAATGCTGGAGAAGTAATTTTGAAGGAAGTATTAAGATATTGAAAGTCCAAGCTTGACCAGAAAATAAGGTACCCTTTTCTATAAAGTCCTGAAGCATGAAGTACTGTAATAGAAGAAGACAAAAGCTTCAGCAATCCTAATAGAATAAAGAGAAGATAAGCGTGAATAACAACAAAAAGTACAAATGCTGGAAAAGCAAAAACACTGAAGATTGAAGTCAAGCGCCTGCTGCCGATAATCAAGCGTCCGAAACGTCGTATTTTGAGTTATGCTCGTCGAAATGAAGTGATCTTGGTTTTATTAGATAGATAATATAAATAACTACAGGTTTCCTGGAGAAGTCGCGATCTGACCCAATCCCGATCTGAGTGAAATTCCTTCTTCAAACTTGAGATGTGGTACTGTTCATGACAATCAGAACATGCAAGCGTCTGCTGACAATTTTTGGAGCTTTAGGTGTTCAAAAGCATCAATCTTGGTATTTTTGGAAGGCTTAGAGAAATATCCGCAACTCTCATGAAGAGGTCAAGAGCGAAATCGATCTCTATCTTTGTCAAATTGCATCCGTAAGTTGGTGACGAGATGTTGTTCCTGACAGTCATACCTTTGTAGCGTCTGATGGCCATATATTGAGCTGTAGGTGTCCGAATTGGAAGAAACTGGTGCACCATTTAAGCTAATTTCCATATCTACAAGTTTCGTGAAAACATCGAATCCAAATTCGGCCATTAGGAGGGTCTAAGAAGCATAATACGCTCACTGGTCAGAGTGCAGCGAGTTAAGTAGCCTTGTGAATGTGCCCAGTGGATAACCAAGCGCCTTAGCTCATTTAAGAATCCTCCGGTGAAGCAAATCAGTCGTCAACTCAGAATACAGAACATTATAATGGCTGGAGAATCAATTTCGAATAAAGTATTAAAATATTCAAAGTCCAAGCTTGACCAGAAAACGAGGTACCCTTTTCCATAATGTTCGGTAACATCAATTATTGTAATAGCAAAAGATAAAATCTTCAGCAACTCTAATAGAAGAAAGAGAAGAGAAGCACGAATAAAGACAAAAGTACAAAAGCTGCAAAAGCAAAAACACTGAAGATTAAAGTCGAGCGCCTGCTGCCATTAATCAAGCGTCCGCAACGTCGTATTTTGAGGTACGCTAGTCGAAATGAAGTGATCTTGGTTTTGATAGAAAGATAAGATAAATATATATATGTTTCCTGGAGAAGTCAAGATATGAACCAATCTGGATCTGAGTGAAATTCCTTCCTCAAGCTTGAGAAGTGATACTGTTCGTGACAATAAAAACATGCAAGCGTCTGCTGACAATTTCTGAAGCTTTATGTGTTCAAAAGCATCGATCTTGCTATCGTTGGAAGGCTTATAGAAATATCCCCAACTCAAATGAAGAGTTCAAAAGCGAAATCGATCTCTATCTTTGTCAAATTGCATCCTTATTTTGGTGACGTGATGTTGTTCTTGACAGTCATACCTTTGTAGCGTCTGATGGCCATATATTGAGCTATAGGTATCCGAATTGGATGAAACTGGGGTCTCTTTAAAGTTAATATCCATATCTACAAGTTTCATTCAGACATTGAATCCTAATTCGGGCATTAAGAGGGTCAAAGAAGCATAATACGCTAACTGCTAAGATTGCTACATGTTAAACTGACTTTTGAATGTGCTCGGTCGATAATCAAGTGCCTTAGCTAATTTCAGAAGCGTCAGGTGAATCTAATCGAGCGTCTATTCAGAATACAAACATTACGAAGGCAGGAGAAGTAATTTTTGATGAAGTATTAAGATATTGAAAGTCCAAGCTTGACCAGAAAATAAGGTATCCTTTTCTATAAAGTCCTGAAGCATGAAGTACTGTAATAGAAGAAAACAAAAGCTTCACCAATTCTAATAGAATAAAGAGAACACAAGCGTGAATAAAAACAAATGTACAAATGCTGGAAAATCAAAAACACTGAAGATTGAAGTCAAGCGCCTGCTGCCGATAATCAAGCGTCCGAAACGTCATATTTTGAGGTATGCTCGTCGAAATGAAGTAATCTTGGTTTTTTTAGAAAGATAAGATAAATACCTACAGGTTTCCTGGATAAGTCGAGATCTAACCCAATCCCGATCTGAGTGAAATTCCTTCTTCAAGCTTGAGATGTGATACTGTTCGTGACAATCAGAACATGCAAGCGTCTGCTGACAATTTCTGGAGCTTTAGGTGTTCAAAAGCATCAATCTTGGTAACGTTGGAAGGGTTAGAGAAATATCTGCAACTCTCATGAAGAGGTCATGAGCGAAATCGATCTCTATATTTGTCAAATTGCATCCGTAATTTGGTGACGTGATGTTGTTCTTGACAGTCATATCTATTAGCGTCTGATGGCCATATATTGAGCTATAGCTGTCCGAATTGGATCAAACTGGTGTCTCTTTAAAGTTAATATCCATATCTACAAGTTTCATTGAGACATCGAATCCTAATACGTGCATTAAGAGGGTCAAAGAAGCATAATACGCTAAATGCTAAGAATGTTACGAGTTAAACAGCCTTGTGAATGTGCCCAGTGGAAAACCAAACGCCTAAGCTCATTTAAGAAGCGTCCGGTGAATCTAATCAAGCGTCTATTCAGAATACAAACATTATGAATGCTGGAGAAGTAATTTTGAAGGAAGTATTAAGATATTGAAAGTCCAAGCTTGACCAGAAAATAAGGTACCCTTTTCTATAAAGTCCTGAAGCATGAAGTACTGTAATAGAAGAAGACAAAAGCTTCAGCAATCCTAATAGAATAAAGAGAAGATAAGCGTGAATAACAACAAAAAGTACAAATGCTGGAAAAGCAAAAACACTGAAGATTGAAGTCAAGCGCCTGCTGCCGATAATCAAGCGTCCGAAACGTCATATTTTGAGTTATGCTCGTCGAAATGAAGTAATCTTGGTTTTTTTAGAAAGATAAGATAAATACCTACAGGTTTCCTGGATAAGTCGAGATCTAACCCAATCCCGATCTGAGTGAAATTCCTTCTTCAAGCTTGAGATGTGATACTGTTCGTGACAATCAGAACATGCAAGCGTCTGCTGACAATTTCTGGAGCTTTAGGTGTTCAAAAGCATCAATCTTGGTAACGTTGGAAGGGTTAGAGAAATATCTGCAACTCTCATGAAGAGGTCAAGAGCGAAATCGATCTCTATATTTGTCAAATTGCATCCGTAATTTGGTGACGTGATGTTGTTCTTGACAGTCATATCTATTAGCGTCTGATGGCCATATATTGAGCTATAGCTGTCCGAATTGGATCAAACTGGTGTCTCTTATAAGTTAATATCCATATCTACAAGTTTCATTGAGACATCGAATCCTAATACGTGCATTAAGAGGGTCAAAGAAGCATAATACGCTAAATGCTAAGAATGTTACGAGTTAAACAGCCTTGTGAATGTGCCCAGTGGAAAACCAAACGCCTAAGCTCATTTAAGAAGCGTCCGGTGAATCTAATCAAGCGTCTATTCAGAATACAAACATTATGAATGCTGGAGAAGTAATTTTGAAGGAAGTATTAAGATATTGAAAGTCCAAGCTTGACCAGAAAATAAGGTACCCTTTTCTATAAAGTCCTGAAGCATGAAGTACTGTAATAGAAGAAGACAAAAGCTTCAGCAATCCTAATAGAATAAAGAGAAGATAAGCGTGAATAACAACAAAAAGTACAAATGCTGGAAAAGCAAAAACACTGAAGATTGAAGTCAAGCGCCTGCTGCCGATAATCAAGCGTCCGAAACGTCGTATTTTGAGTTATGCTCGTCGAAATGAAGTGATCTTGGTTTTATTAGATAGATAATATAAATAACTACAGGTTTCCTGGAGAAGTCGCGATCTGACCCAATCCCGATCTGAGTGAAATTCCTTCTTCAAACTTGAGATGTGGTACTGTTCATGACAATCAGAACATGCAAGCGTCTGCTGACAATTTTGGAGCTTTAGGTGTTCAAAAGCACCAATCTTGGTATTTTTGGAAGGCTTAGAGAAATATCCGCAACTCTCATGAAGAGGTCAAGAGCGAAATCGATCTCTATCTTTGTCAAATTGCATCCGTAAGTTGGTGACGAGATGTTGTTCCTGACAGTCATACCTTTGTAGCGTCTGATGGCCATATATTGAGCTGTAGGTGTCCGAATTGGAAGAAACTGGTGCACCATTTAAGCTAATTTCCATATCTACAAGTTTTGTGAAAACATCGAATCCAAATTCGGCCATTAGGAGGGTCTAAGAAGCATAATACGCTCACTGGTCAGAGTGCAGCGAGTTAAGTAGCCTTGTGAATGTGCCCAGTGGATAACCAAGCGCCTTAGCTCATTTAAGAATCCTCCGGTGAAGCAAATCAGTCGTCAACTCAGAATACAGAACATTATAATGGCTGGAGAATCAATTTCGAATAAAGTATTAAAATATTCAAAGTCCAAGCTTGACCAGAAAACGAGGTACCCTTTTCCATAATGTTCGGTAACATCAATTATTGTAATAGCAAAAGATAAAATCTTCAGCAACTCTAATAGAAGAAAGAGAAGAGAAGCACGAATAAAGACAAAAGTACAAAAGCTGCAAAAGCAAAAACACTGAAGATTAAAGTCGAGCGCCTGCTGCCATTAATCAAGCGTCCGCAACGTCGTATTTTGAGGTACGCTAGTCGAAATGAAGTGATCTTGGTTTTGATAGAAAGATAAGATAAATATATATATGTTTCCTGGAGAAGTCAAGATATGAACCAATCTGGATCTGAGTGAAATTCCTTCCCCAAGCTTGAGAAGTGATACTGTTCGTGACAATAAAAACATGCAAGCGTCTGCTGACAATTTCTGAAGCTTTATGTGTTCAAAAGCATCGATCTTGCTATCGTTGGAAGGCTTATAGAAATATCCCCAACTCAAATGAAGAGTTCAAAAGCGAAATCGATCTCTATCTTTGTCAAATTGCATCCTTATTTTGGTGACGTGATGTTGTTCTTGACAGTCATACCTTTGTAGCGTCTGATGGCCATATAGGGGTCTCTTTAAAGTTAATATCCATATCTACAAGTTTCATTCAGACATTGAATCCTAATTCGGGCATTAAGAGGGTCAAAGAAGCATAATACGCTAACTGCTAAGATTGCTACATGTTAAACTGACTTTTGAATGTGCTCGGTCGATAATCAAGTGCCTTAGCTAATTTCAGAAGCGTCAGGTGAATCTAATCGAGCGTCTATTCAGAATACAAACATTACGAAGGCAGGAGAAGTAATTTTTGATGAAGTATTAAGATATTGAAAGTCCAAGCTTGACCAGAAAATAAGGTATCCTCTTCTATAAAGTCCTGAAGCATGAAGTACTGTAATAGAAGAAAACAAAAGCTTCACCAATTCTAATAGAATAAAGAGAACACAAGCGTGAATAAAAACAAATGTACAAATGCTGGAAAATCAAAAACACTGAAGATTGAAGTCAAGCGCCTGCTGCCGATAATCAAGCGTCCGAAACGTCATATTTTGAGGTATGCTCGTCGAAATGAAGTAATCTTGGTTTTTTTAGAAAGATAAGATAAATACCTACAGGTTTCCTGGATAAGTCGAGATCTAACCCAATCCCGATCTGAGTGAAATTCCTTCTTCAAGCTTGAGATGTGATACTGTTCGTGACAATCAGAACATGCAAGCGTCTGCTGACAATTTCTGGAGCTTTAGGTGTTCAAAAGCATCAATCTTGGTAACGTTGGAAGGGTTAGCGAAATATCTGCAACTCTCATGAAGAGGTCATGAGCGAAATCGATCTCTATATTTGTCAAATTGCATCCGTAATTTGGTGACGTGATGTTGTTCTTGACAATCATATCTATTAGCGTCTGATGGCCATATATTGAGCTATAGCTGTCCGAATTGGATCAAACTGGTGTCTCTTTAAAGTTAATATCCATATCTACAAGTTTCATTGAGACATCGAATCCTAATACGTGCATTCAGAGGGTCAAAGAAGCATAATACGCTAAATGCTAAGAATGTTACGAGTTAAACAGCCTTGTGAATGTGCCCAGTGGAAAACCAAACGCCTAAGCTCATTTAAGAAGCGTCCGGTGAATCTAATCAAGCATCTATTCAGAATACAAACATTATGAATGCTGGAGAAGTAATTTTGAAGGAAGTATTAAGATATTGAAAGTCCAAGCTTGACCAGAAAATAAGGTACCCTTTTCTATAAAGTCCTGAAGCATGAAGTACTGTAATAGAAGAAGACAAAAGCTTCAGCAATCCTAATAGAATAAAGAGAAGATAAGCGTGAATAACAACAAAAAGTACAAATGCTGGAAAAGCAAAAACACTGAAGATTGAAGTCAAGCGCCTGCTGCCGATAATCAAGCGTCCGAAACGTCATATTTTGAGTTATGCTCGTCGAAATGAAGTAATCTTGGTGTTTTTAGAAAGATAAGATAAATACCTACAGGTTTCCTGGATAAGTCGAGATCTAACCCAATCCCGATCTGAGTGAAATTCCTTCTTCAAGCTTGAGATGTGATACTGTTCGTGACAATCAGAACATGCAAGCGTCTGCTGACAATTTCTGGAGCTTTAGGTGTTCAAAAGCATCAATCTTGG
The DNA here is from genome assembly GCA_039655645.1 of Ammopiptanthus mongolicus. Lineage (NCBI taxonomy): Eukaryota > Viridiplantae > Streptophyta > Magnoliopsida > Fabales > Fabaceae > Ammopiptanthus > Ammopiptanthus mongolicus. The sequence continues at coordinate 49,786 of JBCIVQ010000012.1, forward strand.
TAACGTTGGAAGGGTTAGAGAAATATCTGCAACTCTCATGAAGAGGTCAAGAGCGAAATCGATCTCTATATTTGTCAAATTGCATCCGTAATTTGGTGACGTGATGTTGTTCTTGACAGTCATATCTATTAGCGTCTGATGGCCATATATTGAGCTATAGCTGTCCGAATTGGATCAAACTGGTGTCTCTTTAAAGTTAATATCCATATCTACAAGTTTCATTGAGACATCGAATCCTAATACGTGCATTCAGAGGGTCAAAGAAGCATAATACGCTAAATGCTAAGAATGTTACGAGTTAAACAGCCTTGTGAATGTGCCCAGTGGAAAACCAAACGCCTAAGCTCATTTAAGAAGCGTCCGGTGAATCTAATCAAGCGTCTATTCAGAATACAAACATTATGAATGCTGGAGAAGTAATTTTGAAGGAAGTATTAAGATATTGAAAGTCCAAGCTTGACCAGAAAATAAGGTACCCTTTTCTATAAAGTCCTGAAGCATGAAGTACTGTAATAGAAGAAGACAAAAGCTTCAGCAATCCTAATAGAATAAAGAGAAGATAAGCGTGAATAACAACAAAAAGTACAAATGCTGGAAAAGCAAAAACACTGAAGATTGAAGTCAAGCGCCTGCTGCCGATAATCAAGCGTCCGAAACGTCGTATTTTGAGTTATGCTCGTCGAAATGAAGTGATCTTCGTTTTATTAGATAGATAATATAAATAACTACAGGTTTCCTGGAGAAGTCGCGATCTGACCCAATCCCGATCTGAGTGAAATTCCTTCTTCAAACATGAGATGTGGTACTGTTCATGACAATCAGAACATGCAAGCGTCTGCTGACAATTTTTGGAGCTTTAGGTGTTCAAAAGCATCAAACTTGGTATTTTTGGAAGGCTTAGAGAAATATCCGCAACTCTCATGAAGAGGTCAAGAGCGAAATCGATCTCTATCTTTGTCAAATTGCATCCGTAAGTTGGTGACGAGATGTTGTTCCTGACAGTCATACCTTTGTAGCGTCTGATGGCCATATATTGAGCTGTAGGTGTCCGAATTGGAAGAAACTGGTGCACCATTTAAGCTAATTTCCATATCTACAAGTTTCGTGAAAACATCGAATCCAAATTCGGCCATTAGGAGGGTCTAAGAAGCATAATACGCTCACTGGTCAGAGTGCAGCGAGTTAAGTAGCCTTGTGAATGTGCCCAGTGGATAACCAAGCGCCTTAGCTCATTTAAGAATCCTCCGGTGAAGCAAATCAGTCATCAACTCAGAATACAGAACATTATAATGGCTGGAGAATCAATTTCGAATAAAGTATTAAAATATTCAAAGTCCAAGCTTGACCAGAAAACGAGGTACCCTTTTCCATAATGTTCGGTAACATCAATTATTGTAATAGCAAAAGATAAAATCTTCAGCAACTCTAATAGAAGAAAGAGAAGAGAAGCACGAATAAAGACAAAAGTACAAAAGCTGCAAAAGCAAAAACACTGAAGATTAAAGTCGAGCGCCTGCTGCCATTAATCAAGCGTCCGCAACGTCGTATTTTGAGGTACGCTAGTCGAAATGAAGTGATCTTGGTTTTGATAGAAAGATAAGATAAATATATATATGTTTCCTGGAGAAGTCAAGATATGAACCAATCTGGATCTGAGTGAAATTCCTTCCTCAAGCTTGAGAAGTGATACTGTTCGTGACAATAAAAACATGCAAGCGTCTGCTGACAATTTCTGAAGCTTTATGTGTTCAAAAGCATCGATCTTGCTATCGTTGGAAGGCTTATAGAAATATCCCCAACTCAAATGAAGAGTTCAAAAGCGAAATCGATCTCTATCTTTGTCAAATTGCATCCTTATTTTGGTGACGTGATGTTGTTCTTGACAGTCATACCTTTGTAGCGTCTGATGGCCATATATTGAGCTATAGGTATCCGAATTGGATGAAACTGGGGTCTCTTTAAAGTTAATATCCATATCAACAAGTTTCATTCAGACATTGAATCCTAAATCGGGCATTAAGAGGGTCAAAGAAGCATAATACGCTAACTGCTAAGATTGCTACATGTTAAACTGACTTTTGAATGTGCTCGGTCGATAATCAAGTGCCTTAGCTAATTTCAGAAGCGTCAGGTGAATCTAATCGAGCGTCTATTCAGAATACAAACATTACGAAGGCAGGAGAAGTAATTTTTAATGAAGTATTAAGATATTGAAAGTCCAAGCTTGACCAGAAAATAAGGTATCCTTTTCTATAAAGTCCTGAAGCATGAAGTACTGTAATAGAAGAAAACAAAAGCTTCACCAATTCTAATAGAATAAAGAGAACACAAGCGTGAATAAAAACAAATGTACAAATGCTGGAAAATCAAAAACACTGAAGATTGAAGTCAAGCGCCTGCTGCCGATAATCAAGCGTCCGAAACGTCATATTTTGAGGTATGCTCGTCGAAATGAAGTAATCTTGGTTTTTTTAGAAAGATAAGATAAATACCTACAGGTTTCCTGGATAAGTCGAGATCTAACCCAATCCCGATCTGAGTGAAATTCCTTCTTCAAGCTTGAGATGTGATACTGTTCGTGACAATCAGAACATGCAAGCGTCTGCTGACAATTTCTGGAGCTTTAGGTGTTCAAAAGCATCAATCTTGGTAACGTTGGAAGGGTTAGAGAAATATCTGCAACTCTCATGAAGAGGTCATGAGCGAAATCGATCTCTATATTTGTCAAATTGCATCCGTAATTTGGTGACGTGATGTTGTTCTTGACAGTCATATCTATTAGCGTCTGATGGCTATATATTGAGCTATAGCTGTCCGAATTGGATCAAACTGGTGTCTCTTTAAAGTTAATATCCATATCTACAAGTTTCATTGAGACATCGAATCCTAATACGTGCATTAAGAGGGTCAAAGAAGCATAATACGCTAAATGCTAAGAATGTTACGAGTTAAACAGCCTTTTGAATGTGCCCAGTGGAAAACCAAACGCCTAAGCTCATTTAAGAAGCGTCCGGTGAATCTAATCAAGCGTCTATTCAGAATACAAACATTATGAATGCTGGAGAAGTAATTTTGAAGGAAGTATTAAGATATTGAAAGTCCAAGCTTGACCAGAAAATAAGGTACCCTTTTCTATAAAGTCCTGAAGCATGAAGTACTGTAATAGAAGAAGACAAAAGCTTCAGCAATCCTAATAGAATAAAGAGAAGATAAGCGTGAATAACAACAAAAAGTACAAATGCTGGAAAAGCAAAAACACTGAAGATTGAAGTCAAGCGCCTGCTGCCGATAATCAAGCGTCCGAAACGTCATATTTTGAGTTATGCTCGTCGAAATGAAGTGATCTTGGTTTTATTAGATAGATAATATAAATAACTACAGGTTTCCTGGAGAAGTCGCGATCTGACCCAATCCCGATCTGAGTGAAATTCCTTCTTCAAACTTGAGATGTGGTACTGTTCATGACAATCAGAACATGCAAGCGTCTGCTGACAATTTTTGGAGCTTTAGGTGTTCAAAAGCATCAATCTTGGTATTTTTGGAAGGCTTAGAGAAATATCCGCAACTCTCATGAAGAGGTCAAGAGCGAAATCGATCTCTATCTTTGTCAAATTGCATCCGTAAGTTGGTGACGAGATGTTGTTCCTGACAGTCATACCTTTGTAGCGTCTGATGGCCATATATTGAGCTGTAGGTGTCCGAATTGGAAGAAACTGGTGCACCATTTAAGCTCATTTCCATATCTACAAGTTTCGTGAAAACATAGAATCCAAATTCGGCCATTAGGAGGGTCTAAGAAGCATAATACGCTCACTGGTCAGAGTGCAGCGAGTTAAGTAGCCTTGTGAATGTGCCCAGTGGATAACCAAGCGCCTTAGCTCATTTAAGAATCCTCCGGTGAAGCAAATCAGTCGTCAACTCAGAATACAGAACATTATAATGGCTGGAGAATCAATTTCGAATAAAGTATTAAAATATTCAAAGTCCAAGCTTGACCAGAAAACGAGGTACCCTTTTCCATAATGTTCGGTAACATCAATTATTGTAATAGCAAAAGATAAAATCTTCAGCAACTCTAATAGAAGAAAGAGAAGAGAAGCACGAATAAAGACAAAAGTACAAAAGCTGCAAAAGCAAAAACACTGAAGATTAAAGTCGAGCGCCTGCTGCCATTAATCAAGCGTCCGCAACGTCGTATTTTGAGGTACGCTAGTCGAAATGAAGTGATCTTGGTTTTGATAGAAAGATAAGATAAATATATATATGTTTCCTGGAGAAGTCAAGATATGAACCAATCTGGATCTGAGTGAAATTCCTTCCTCAAGCTTGAGATGTGATACTGTTCGTGACAATAAAAACATGCAAGCGTCTGCTGACAATTTCTGAAGCTTTATGTGTTCAAAAGCATCGATCTTGCTATCGTTGGAAGGCTTATAGAAATATCCCCAACTCAAATGAAGAGTTCAAAAGCGAAATCGATCTCTATCTTTGTCAAATTGCATCCTTATTTTGGTGACGTGATGTTGTTCTTGACAGTCATACCTTTGTAGCGTCTGATGGCCATATATTGAGCTATAGGTATCCGAATTGGATGAAACTGGGGTCTCTTTAAATTTAATATCCATATCTACAAGTTTCATTCAGACATTGAATCCTAATTCGTGCATTAAGAGGGTCAAAGAAGCATAATACGCTAACTGCTAAGATTGCTACATGTTAAACAGACTTGTGAATGTGCTCGGTCGATAATCATGTGCCTTAGCTAATTTCAGAAGCGTCAGGTGAATCTAATCAAGCGTCTATTTAGAATACAAACATTATGAAGGCAGGAGAAGTAATTTTTAATGAAGTATTAAGATAGTGAAAGTCCAAGCTTGACCAGAAAATAAGGTATCCTTTTCTATAAAGTCCTGAAGCATTAAGTACTGTAATATAAGAAAACAAAAGCTTCACCAATTCTAATAGAATAAAGAGAACACAAGCGTGAATAAAAACAAATGTACAAATGCTGGAAAATCAAAAACACGGAAGATTGAAGTCAAGCGCCTGCTGCCGATAATCAAGCGTCCGAAACGTCATATTTTGAGGTATGCTCGTCGAAATGAAGTGATCTTGGTTTTTTTAGAAAGATAAGATAAATACCTACAGGTTTCCTGGAGAATTCGAGATCTGACCCAATCTCGATCTGAGTGAAATTCCTTCTTCAAGCATGAGATGTGATACTGTTTAAGACAATCCGAACATGCAAGCGTCTGCTAACAATTTCTGGAGCTTTAGGTATTCAAAAGCATCGATCTTGGTATCATTGGAAGGTTTAGAGAAATATCCGCAACTCTCATGAAGAGTTCAAGAGCGAAATCGATCTCTATCTTTCTCAAATTGCATTCGTAAGTTGGTGTCGTGATGTTGTTCCTGACCGTCATACCTTTGTTGCGTCTGATGACCATATATTGAGCTTAAGATGTCCGAATTGAATGAAACAAGTGTCTTATATATTAAAGCTAATACCCATATCTACAAGTTTCATGGAGACATCGAATCCTAATTCGTGCATTAAGAGGGTCAAAGAAGCATAATACGCTAACTACTAAGAATGTTACGAGTGAAACAGCCTTGTGAATGTGCCCAGTGGAAAGCCAAGCGCCTTAGCAAATTTAAGATGCGTTCGTTGAATCTAATCAAGCGTCTATTCAGAATACAAACATTATGAAGGCTGGAGAAGTATTTTTGAATGAAGTATTAAGATAGTGAAAGTCCAAGCTTGACCAGAAAATAAGGTACCCTTTTCTATAAAGTCCTGAAGCATGACGTACTGTAATAGAAGAAGACAAAAGCTTCAGCAATTCTAATAGAATAAAGAGAAGACAAGCGTGAATAAAAACAAATGTACAAATGCTGGAAAATCAAAAACACTGAAGATTGAAGTCAAGCGTCCGAAACGTCGTATTTTGAGGTACGCTCATCGAAATGAAGTGATCTTGGTTTTCTTAGAAAGATAATATAAATACCTACATGTTTCCTGGAGAAGTCGAGATCTGAACCAATCCCGATCTGAGTGAAATTCCTTCTTCATGCTTTAGATGTGATACGGTTTAAGACAATCAGAACATGCAAGCGTCTGCTGAAAATTATGGAGCTTTCGGTGTTCAAAAGCACCGATCTTGGTATCGTTGGAAGGCTTAGAGAAATATCCACAACTCTCATGAAGAGGTCAAGTGCGAAATCGATCTCTATCTTTGTCAAATTGCATTCGTAAGTTGGTGACGTGATGTTGTTCCTGACCGTCATTCCATTGTAGCGTCTGATGGCCATATATTGAGCTATAGGTGTCGAATTGGATGAAACTGTTGTCTCTTTAAAGTTAATATCCATATCTACAAGTTTCATTAAGACATCTAATCCTAATTCGTGCATTAAGAGGGTCAAAGAAGCATAATACGCTAACTGCTAAGAATGCTACGAGTTAAACAGCCTTGTGAATGTGCCCAATGGATAACCAAGCGCGTTAGCTAATTTAAGAAGCGTCCGTTGAATCTAATCAAGCGTCTATTCAGAATACAAACATTATGAAGGCTGGAGATGTAATTTTGAATGAAGTATTGAGATATTGAAAGTCCAAGCTTGACCAGAAAATAAGGTACACTTTTCTATAGAGTCCAGAAGCATGAAGTACTATAATAGAAGAAGACAAAAGCTTCAACAATTCTAATAGAATAAAGAGAAGACAAGCGTGAATAAAAACAAAAGTACAAATGCTGGAAAAGCAAAAACTTTGAAGATTGAAGTCAAGCGCCTGCTGCGGATAATCAAGGGTCCGAAATGTCGTATTTTTAGGTACGCTCGTCGAAATGAAGTGATCTTGGTTTTTTCAGAAAGATTAGATAAATACCTACAGGTTTCCTGGAGAAGTCGAGATCTGAACCAATCCCGATATGAGTGAAATTCCTTCTTCAAGCTTGAGATGTGGTACTGATCGTGACAATCAGAACATGCAAGCGTCTACTGGCAATTTCTGGGGCTTTAGGTGTTCAAAAGCATCAATCTTGGTATCGTTGGAAGGGTTAGAGAAATATCCGCAACTCTCATGAAGAGTTCAAAAGCGAAATCGATCTCTATCTTTGACAAATTGCATCCGTAAGTTAGTGACGTGATGTTGTTCCTGACCTGTCATACCTTTGTAGTGTCTGATGGCCATATATTGAGATGTAGGTGTCCGAATTGGATGAAACCGGTGCCTAATTAAAGCTAATTTCCATATCTACAAGTTTCATGCAAACATCAAATCCAAATTCGGCCATTAAGAGGGTCTACGAAGCATAACACGCTCACTGGTCAGAATGCAACGAGTTAAACAGCCTTGTGAATGTGCCCAGTGGATAACCAAGCGCCTTAGCTCTTTTAAGAATCCTCCGGTGAAGCTAATCAGGCGTCTACTCAGAATACAGAACATTATAATGGCTGGAGAATTAATTTCGAATGAAGTATTAAAATATTCAAAGTCCAAGCTTGACCAGAAAACGAGGTACCCATTTCCATAATGTTCGGTAACATCAATTATTGTAATAGTAGAAGACAAAATCTTCAGCAACTGTAATAGAAGAAAGAGAAGAGAAGCATGAATAAAGACAAATGTACAAAAGCAGCAAAAGCAAAAACACTGAAGATTAAAGTCGAGCGCCTGCTGCCAATAATCAAGCGTCCGAAACGTCGTACTTTGAGGTACGCTAGTCGAAATGAAGTGATCTTGGTTTTTATAGAAAGATAAGATAAATAACTATATGTTTCCTGGAGAAGTCAAGATCTGAACCAATCTCGATCTTAGTGAAATTCCTTCCTCAAGCTTGAGATGTGATACTGTTCGTGACAATCAAAACATGCAAGCGTCCGCTGACAATTTCTGAAGCTTTATGTGTTCAAAAGCATCGATCTTGCTATCGTTGGAAGGCTTATAGAAATATCCGCAACTCTAACGAAGAGTTCAAAAGCAAAATCAATCTCTATCTTTGTCAAATTGCATCCGTAAGTTGGTGACAAGATGTTGTTCCTGACAGTCATACCTTTGTAGCGTCTGATGGCCATATATTGAGCTGTAGGTGTCCGAATTGGAAGAAACTGGTGCACCATTTAAGCTAATTTCCATATCTACAAGTTTCGTGAAAACATCGAATCCAAATTCGGCCATTAGGAGGGTCTAAGAAGCATAATACGCTCACTGGTCAGAATGCAACGAGTTAAATAGCCTTGTGAATGTGCCCAGTGGATAACCAAGCGCCTTAGCTCATTTAAGAATCCTCCGGTGAAGCAAATCAGGCGTCAACCCAGAATACAGAACATTATAATGGCTGGAGAATTAATTTCGAATGAAGTATTAAAATATTCAAAGTCTAAGCTTGACCAGAAAACGAGGTATCCTTTTCCATAATGTTCTGTAACATCAATTATTGTAATAGTAGAAGACAATATCTTCAGCAAGTCTAATAGAAGAAAGAGAAGAGAAGCACGAATAAAGACAAAAGTAGAAAAGCTGCAAAAGCAAAAACCCTGAAGATTAAAGTCGAGCGCCTGCTGCCAATAATCAAGCGTCTGAAACGTCGTATTTTGTACGCTAGTCGAAATGAAGTGATCTTGGTTTTGACAGAAAGATAAGATAAATAACTATATGTTTCCTGGAGAAGTCAAGATCTGAACCAATCTCGATCTGAGTGAAATTCCTTCCTCAAGCTTGAGATGTGATACTGTTCGTGACAATCAAAACATGCAAGCGTCTGCTGACAATTTTTGAAGCTTAATGTGTTCAAAAGCATCGATCTTTCTATCGTTGGAAGGCTTATAGAAATATCCGCAACTCTAATCAAGAGTTGAAAAGCGAAATCGATCTCTATCTTTGTCAAATTGCATCCGTAAGTTGGTGACTTGATGTTGTTCTTGACAGTCATACCTTTGTAGCGTCTGATGGCCATATAGTGAGCTATAGGTGTCCGAATTGGATGAAACTGGGGTCTCTTTAAACTTAATATCCATATCTACAAGTTTCATTAAGACATTGAATCCTAATTCGTGCATTAAGAGGTTCAAAGAAGCATAATACGCTAACTGCTAAGATTGCTACTAGTTAAACAGACTTGTGAATGTGCTCGGTGGATAATCAAGTGCCTTAGCTAATTTCAGAAGCTGAATCTAATCGAGCGTCTATTCAGAATACAAACATTATGAATTCAGGAGAAGTAATTTTGAATGAAGAATTAAGATAGTGAAAGTCCAAGCTTGACCAGAAAATAAGGTACCCTTTTCTATAAAGTCCTGAAGCATGACGTACTGTAATAGAAGAAGACAAAAGCTTCAGCAATTCTAATAGAATATAGAGAAGACAAGCTTGAATAAAAACAAATGTACAAATGCTGGAAAATCAAAAACACTGAAGATTGAAGTCAAGCGCCTACTGCCGATAACCAAGCGTCCGAAACGTCGTATTTTGAGGTACGCTCATCGAAATGAAGTGATCTTGGTTTTCTTAGAAAGATAATATAAATACCTACATATTTCCTGGAGAAGTCGAGATCTGAACCAATCCCGATCTGAGTGAAATTCCTTCTTCATGCTTTAGATGTAATACGGTTTAAGACAATCAGAACATGCAAGCGTCTGCTGATAATTTATGGAGCTTTAGGTGTTCAAAAGCACCGATCTTGGTATCGTTGGAAGGCTTAGAGAAATATCCACAACTCTCATGAAGAGGTCAAGTGCGAAATCGATCTCTATCTTTGTCAAATTGCATTCGTAAGTTGGTGACGTGATGTTGTTCCTGACCGTCATTCCATTGTAGCGTCTGATGGCCATATATTGAGCTATAGGTGTCGAATTGGATGAAACTGTTGTCTCTTTAAAGTTAATATCCATGTCTACAAGTTTCATTAAGACATCTAATCCTAATTCGTGCATTAAGAGGGTCAAAGAAGCATAATACGCTAACTGCTAAGAATGCTACGAGTTAAACAGCCTTGTGAATGTGCCCAATGGATAACCAAGCGCCTTAGCTTATTTAAGAAGCGTCTGTTGAATCTAATCAAGCGTCTATTCAGAATACAAACATTATGAAGGCTGGAGATGTAATTTTGAATGAAGTATTGAGATATTGAAAGTCCAAGCTTGACCAGAAAATAAGGTACACTTTTCTATAGAGTCCTGAAGCATGAAGTACTGTAATAGAAGAAGACAAAAGCTTCAACAATTCTAATAGAATAAAGAGAAGACAAGCGTAAATAAAAACAAAAGTACAAATGCTGGAAAAGCAAAAACTTTGAAGATTGAAGTCAAGCGCCTGCTGCTAATAATCAAGGGTCCGAAATGTCGTATTTTTAGGTACGCTCGTCGAAATGAAGTGATCTTGGTTTTTTCAGAAAGATTAGATAAATACCTACAGGTTTCCTGGAGAAGTCGAGATCTGAACCAATCCCGATATGAGTGAAATTCATTCTTCAAGCTTGAGATGTGGTACTGTTCGTGACAATCAGAACATGCAAGCGTCTACTGGCAATTTCTGGGGCTTTAGGTGTTCAAAAGCATCAATCTTGGTATCGTTGGAAGGGTTAGAGAAATATCCGCAACTCTCATGAAGAGTTCAAAAGCGAAATCGATCTCTATCTTTGACAAATTGCATCCGTAAGTTAGTGACGTGATGTTGTTCCTGACCTGTCATACCTTTGTAGTGTCTGATGGCCATATATTGAGATGTAGGTGTCCGAGTTGGATGAAACCGGTGCCTCATTAAAGCTAATTTCCATATCTACAAGTTTCATGAAAACATCAAATCCAACTTCGGCCATTAAGAGGGTCTAAGAAGCATAATACGCTCACTGGTCAGAATGCAACGAGTTAAATAGCCTTGTGAATGTGCCCAGTGGATAACCAAGCGCCTTAGCTCTTTTAAGAATCGTCCGGTGAAGCTAATCAGGCGTCTACTCAGAATACAGAACATTATAATGGCTGGTGAAGTAATTTCGAATGAAGCACTAAGATATACAAAGTACAAGCGCCTGCTGCCGATAATCATGCGTCGGAAACGTCGTAGTTTGAGGTACGCTCGTCGAAATGAAGTGATCTTGGTTTGTTAGAAAGATAAGATAAATAAATACATGTTTCCTGGAGAAGTCAACAAATCTCGATCTGATTGAAATTCCTTCTTTAAGCTTGAGATGTGATACTGTTCGTGACAATCAGAACATGCAAGTGTCTGTGGACAATTTCTGGAGCTTTAGGTTTTCAAAAGCATCGATCTTGGTACCGTTGGAAGGCTTATAGAAATATCCGCAACTCTCATGAAGAGGTCAAAAGCGAAATCGATCTCTATCTTTGTCAAATTGCATCCGTAAGTTGGTGACGTGATGTTGTTCGTGACAGTCATACCTTTGTAGCGTCTGATTGCCATATATTGAGCAATATGTGTTCGAATTGGATGAAACTGGTGTCTCTTTAAAGGTAATATCCATATCTACAAGTTTCATTCAGACATGGAATCCTAATTTGTGTATTAAGAAGGTCAAAGAAGCATAATACGCTAACTTCTAAGAATGCTACGAGTTAAATAGCCTTGTGAATGTGCCAAGTGGATAACCAAGTGCATTAGCTAATTTAAGAAGCATCCGGTGAATCTAATCCAACGTCTATTCAGAATACAAACATTATGAAGGATGGAAAAGTAATTTTGAATGAAGTATTAAGATATTCAAAGTCGAAGTTTGACTAGAAAATGAGGTACCGTTTTCTATAGAGTCCTGAAGCATCAAGTACTGTAACAGAAGAACACAAATGCTCCAGCAATTATAATAGAAGAAAGACAAGACAAGCGTGAATAAAAACAAAAGTACAAATGCTACAAAAGCAAAACACTGAAGATTGAAGTCAAGCGCCTGCTACCAATAATAAAGCCTCCGAAACGTCGTATTTTGAGGTACGCTCGTCGAAATGAAGTGATCTTTGTGTTTTTAGGAAGATAAGATAAATACCTACAGGTTTCCCTGGAGAATTCGAGAACTGGACCAATCCCGATATGAGTGAAATTCCTTCTTCAAGCTTGAGATGTGGTACTGTTCGTGACAATCAGAACATGCAAGCGTCTGCCGACAATTTCTGGAGCTTTAGGTGTTCGATAGCATCAATCTTGGTATCGTTGGAAGGGTTAGAGAAATATCCGAAACTCTCATGAAGAGGTCCAGAGGGAAATCGATCTCTATCTTTGTCAAATTGCATCCGTAAGTTGGTGACGTGATGTCGTTCCTGATTGTCATACCTTTGTAGCGTCTGATGGCCATATATTGAGCTGTAGGTGTCCGAATTGTAAGAAACCAGTGCCTCATTAAAGCTAATTTCCATATCTAAAAGTTTCGTGAAAACATCGAATCCAAATTCGGCCATAAGAGGGTCTAAGTAGCACAATACGCTCACTGGTCAGAATGCAACGAGTTAAACAGCCTTGTGAATGTGCCCAGTGGATAACCAAGCGCCTTAGCTCTTTTAAGAATCCTCCGGTGAAGCTAATCAGGCGTCTACTCAGAATACAGAACATTATAATGGCTGCAGAAGTAATTTCGAATGAAGTATTAAGATATACAAAGTCCAAGCTTGACCAGAAAACAAGGTACCCTTTACCAAAATGTTCGGTAACATCAATTAATGTAATAGTAGAAGACAAAAGCTTCAGCAACTGTAATAGAAGAGAGAGAAGAGAAGCACATATAAACACAAAAGTACAAAAGCTGCAAAAGCAAAAACACTGAAGATTGAAGTCGAGCGCCTGCTGCCAATAATCAAGCATCTGAAACGTCGTATTTTGAGGTATGCTTGCCGAAATGAAGTGATCTTGGTTTTGTTAGAAAGATAAGATAAATAAATATATGTTTCCTGGAGAAGTCAAGATCTGAACCAATCTCGATCTGAGTAAAATTCCTTCCTCAAGCTTGAGATGTGATACTATTTAAGACAATCAGAATATGCAAGCGTCTGTTGACAATTTCTGGAGCTTTAGGTGTTCAAAAGCATCGATCTTGGTATCGTTGGAAGGCTCAGAGAAATATCCGCAGCTCTCATGAAGAGGTCAAGAGCGAAATCGAACTCTATCTTTGTCAAATTGCATCCGTAAGTTGGTGACGTGATGTCGTTCCTGATTGTCATACCTTTGTAGCGTCTGATGGCCATATATTGAGCTGTAGGTGTCCGAATTGTAAGAAACCGGTGCCTCGTTAAAGCTAATTTCCATATCTACAAGTTTCGTGAAAACATCGAATCCAAATTCGGCCAATAACAGGGTCTAAGAAGCATAATACGCTCACTGGTCAGAATGCAACGAGTTAAATAGCCTTGTGAATGTGCCCAGTGGATAACCAAGCGCCTTAGCTCATTTAAGAATCCTCTGGTGAAGCTAATCAGGCGTCTACTCAGAATACAGAACATTATAATGGCTGCAGAAGTAATTTCGAAAACAAGGTACCCTTTACCAAAATGTTCGGTAACATCAATTAATGTAATAGTAGAAGACAAAAGCTTCAGCAACTGTAATAGAAGAGAGAGAAGAGAAGCACGAATAAACACAAAAGTACAAAAGCTGCAAAAGCAAAAACACTGAAGATTGAAGTCGAGCGCCTGCTGCCAATAATCAAGCATCAGAAACGTCGTATTTTGAGGTATGCTTGCCGAAATGAAGTGATCTTGGTTTTGTTAGAAAGATAAGATAAATAAATATATGTTTCCTGGAGAAGTCAAGATCTGAACCAATCTCGATCTGAGTAAAATTCCTTCCTCAAGCTTGAGATGTGATACTATTTAAGACAATCAGAATATGCAAGCGTCTGCTGACAATTTCTGGAGCTTTAGGTGTTCAAAAGCATTGATCTTGGTATCGTTGGAAGGCTCAAAGAAATATCCGCAGCTCTCATGAAGAGGTCAAGAGCGAAATCGAACTCTATCTTTGTCAAATTGCATCCGTAAGTTGGTGACGTGATGTCGTTCCTGATTGTCATACCTTTGTAGCGTCTGATGGCCATATATTGAGCTGTAGGTGTCCGAATTGTAAGAAACCGGTGCCTCATTAAAGCTAATTTCCATATCTACAAGTTTCGTGAAAACATCGAATCCAAATTCGGCCAATAAGAGGGTCTAAGAAGCATAATACGCTCACTGGTCAGAATGCAACGAGTTAAACAGCCTTGTGAATGTGCCCAGTGGATAACCAAGCCCCTTAGCTCTTTTAAGAATCCTCCGGTGAAGCTAATCAGGCGTCTACTCAGAATACAGAACATTATAATGGCTGCAGAAGTAATTTCGAATGAAGTATTAAGATATACAAAGTCCAAGCTTGACCAGAAAACAAGGTACCCTTTACCAAAATGTTCGGTAACATCAATTAATGTAATAGTAGAAGACAAAAGCTTCAGAAACTGTAATAGAAGAGAGAGAAGAGAAGCACGAATAAACACAAAAGTACAAAAGCTGCAAAAGCAAAAACATTGAAGATTGAAGTCGAGCGCCTGCTGCCAATAATCAAGCATCTGAAACGTCGTATTTTGAGGTATGCTTGCCGAAATGAAGTGATCTTGGTTTTGTTAGAAAGATAAGATAAATAAATATATGTTTCCTGGAGAAGTCAAGATCTGAACCAATCTCGATCTGAGTAAAATTCCTTCCTCAAGCTTGAGATGTGATACTATTTAAGACAATCAGAATATGCAAGCGTCTGCTGACAATTTCTGGAGCTTTAGGTGTTCAAAAGCATCGATCTTGGTATCATTGGAAGGCTTAGAGAAATATCCGCAACTCTCATGAAGAGGTCAAGAGCGAAATCGAACTCTATCTTTGTCAAATTGCATCCGTAAGTTGGTGACGTAATGTTGTTCCTGGCCGTCATACCTTTGTAGCGTCTGATGACCATAGATTGAGCTTTAGATGTCTGAATTGAATGAAGCCAGTGTCTCAATAAATCTAATATCCATATCTACAAGTTTCATGATGACATCGAATCCTAATTCGTGCATTAAGAGGGTCAAAGAAGCATAATACGCTAACTGCTAAGAATGCTACGAATTAAACAACCTTGTGAATGTGCCCAGTGGATAATCAAAAGGCCTTAGCTAATTTAAGAAGCGTCCGGTGAATTTAATCAAGTGTCTATTCAGAATACAAACATTATGAAGGCTGGAGAAGTAATTTTGAATGAAGTATTAAGATTTTGAAAATCCAAGCTTGACCAGAAAATGAGGTACCATTTTCTATAAAGTCCCGAAGCATGAAGTACTGTAATAGAAGAAGATAAACGCTTCAGAAATTCTAATAGAATACAGAGAAGACAAGCGTGAATAAAAACAAAAGTACAAATGCTGGAAGAGCAAAAACACAGAAGATTGAAGTCAAGCGCCTGCTGCCGATAATCAAGCATCTAAAACGCCGTATTTTGAGGTACGCTCGTCGAAATGAAGTGATCTTAGTTTTCTTAGAAAGATAATATAAATACCTACATGTTTCCTGGAGAAGTCGAGATCGGAACCAATCTCGATCTGCGTGAAATTCCTTCTTCAAGCTTGAGATGTGATACTGTTCGTGACAATCAGAACTTGCAAGCATCTGCTGACTATTTCTAGAGCTTTAGGTATTCAAAAGCATCGATCTTGGTATCGTTGGAAGGCTTATAGAGATATCCACAACTCTCATGAAGAGGTCAAAAGCGAAATCGATCTCTATCTTTGTGAAATTGCATCCGTAAGTTGGGGACGAGATGTTGTTCCTGACAGGCATACCTTTGTAGCGTCTGATGGCCATATATTGAGCTATAGGTGTCCGAATTGGATGAACCCGGTGTCTCTTTAAATTGAATATCCATATCTACAAGTTTCATTAAGACATCGAATCCTAAGTCGGCCATTAAGAGGATCAAAGAAGCATAATACGCTAACTGGTCAGAATGCTACTAGTTTGACAGCCTTGTGAATGTGCCCAGTGGATAACCACACACCTTAGCTAATTTAAGAGCCGTCCAGTGAAGCTAATCAAACTTCTATTCAGAATATAAAACATTATGAAGGATGGAGAAGTAATTTTGAATGAAGTATTAAGATATTCAAAGTCCAAGCTTGACCAGAATATAAGGAACCATTTTCAATAAAGTCCTGAAGCATGAAGTACTATAATAGAAGAAGACAAAAGCTTCAGCAATTTGAATTTAATAAAGAGAAGACAAGCGTGAATAAAAACAAAAGTACAAATGCTGCAAAAGCAAAAACACTGAAGATTGACGTCAAGCGCCTGCTGCCAATAATCAAGCGTCTGAAACGCCGTATTTTGAGGTACGCTCATCGAAATGAAATGATCTTAGTTTTCTTAGAAAGATAATATAAATACCTACATTTTTCCTGGAGAAGTCGAGATCTGAACCAATCTCGATCTGAGTGAAATTCCTTCCTCAAGCTTGAGATGTGATACTGTTCATGACAATCAGAACATGCGAGCATCTGCTGACAATTTCTGGAGCTTTAGGTATTCAAAAGCATCGATCTTGGTATCGTTGGAAGGCTTATAGAGATATCCGCAACTCTAATGAAGCGGTCAAAAGCGAAATCGATCTCTATCTTTGTGAAATTGCATCCGTAAGTTGTTAACGTGATGTTGTTCCTGATAGTCATACTTTGTAGCGTCTGATGACCATATATTGAGCTGTAGGAGTCCGAATTGAATGAAGCCAGTGTCTCATTAAAGCTAATATCCATATCTGGACGTTTCATGAAGACATCGAATCCTAATTCGTGCATTAACAGGGTCAAATAAGCATAATACGCTAACTGCAAAGAATGATTCGAGTTAAACAGCCTTGTGAATGTGCCCGGTGGATAACCAAGAGCCTTAGCTAATTTAAAAAGCATTCGGTGAAGCTAATCAATCCTCTATTCAGAATACAATCATTATGAAGGCCGGAGAAGTAATTTTGAATGAAGTATTAAGATATTCAAAGTCCAAGCTTAACCAGAAAATGAGGTACCATTTTCTATAAAGTCCTAGAGCATCAACTACTGTAATAGAAGAACACAAAACCTTCAGCAATTATAATAGAAGAAAGAGAAGACAAGCGTGAATAAAAACAAAAGTACAAATGCTGCAAAAGCAAAAACACTGAAGATTGAAGTCAAACGCCTGCTGCCGATAATCAAGCCTCTGAAACGCCGTATTTTGAGGTACGCTCGTCGAAATGAAGTGATCTTGGTTTGTTTAGAAAGATAAGATAAATACCTACAGGTTTCCTGAAGAAGTCGAGATCTGAACCAATCCCGATCTGAGTGAAATTCCTTCTTCAAGCTTGAGATGTGGTACTGTTCGTGACAATCAGAACATGCAAGCGTTTGCTGACAATTTTTGGAGCTTTAGGTGTTCAAAAGCATCGATCTGGGTAATGTTGGAAGGCTTAGAGAAATAACCGCAACTCTCATGAAGAGGTCAAGAGCGAAATCGGTCTCTATCTTTGTCAAATTGCATCCGTTAGTTGGTGACGTGATGTTGTTCCTGACAGTCATACCTTCGTAGCGTCTGATGGCCATATATTGAGATATAGGTGTTGGAATTTGATGAAACCGGTGTCTCTTTAAATTTAATATCCATATCTACAAGTTTCATGAAAACATCGAATCCTAATTCGGCCATTAAGACGGTCTAAGAAGCATAATACGCTCACTGGTCAGAATGCTACGAGTTAAACAGCCTTGTCAATGTGCCCAGTGGATAACCAAGCGCCTTAGCACATTTAAGAATCCTCCGGTGAAGCTAATCAAGCGTCTATGCAGAATACAAACATTATGAAGGCCGGAGAAGTAATTTTGAATGAAGTATTAAGATATTCAAAGTCCAAGCTTGACCAGAAAATGAGGTACCATTTTCTATAAAGTCCTAGAGCATCAACTACTGTAATAGAAGAACACAAAACCTTCAGCAATTATAATAGAAGAAAGAGAAGACAAGCGTTAATAAAAACAAAAGTACAAATGCTGCAAAAGCAAAAACACTGAAGATTGAAGTCAAACGCCTGCTGCCGATAATCAAGCCTCTGAAACGCCGTATTTTGAGGTACGCTCATCGAAATGAAGTGATCTTGGTTTGTTTAGAAAGATAAGATAAATACCTACAGGTTTCCTGCAGAAGTCGAGATCTGAACCAATCCCGATCTGAGTGAAATTCCTTCTGCAAGCTTGAGATGTGGTACTGTTCGTGACAATCAGAACATGCAATCGTTTGCTGACAATTTTTGGGGCTTTAGGTGTTCAAAAGCATCGATCTGGGTAACGTTGGAAGGCTTAGAGAAATAACTGCAACTCTCATGAAGAGGTCAAGAGCGAAATCGGTCTCTATCTTTGTCAAATTGCATCCGTTAGTTGGTGACGTGATGTTGTTCCTGACAGTCATACCTTCGTAGCGTCTGATGGCCATATATTGAGATATAGGTGTCGGAATTTGATGAAACCGGTGTCTCTTTAAATTTAATATCCATATCTACAAGTTTCATGAAAACATCGAATCCTAATTCGGCCATTAAGACGGTCTAAGAAGCATAATACGCTCACTGGTCAGAATGCTACGAGTTAAACAGCCTTGTCAATGTGCCCAGTGGATAACCAAGCGCCTTAGCTCATTTAAGAATCCTCCGGCGAAGCTAATCAAGCGTCTATTCAGAATACAAACATTATGAAGGCCGGAGAAGTAATTTTGAATGAAGTATTAAGATATTCAAAGTCCAAGCTTGACCAGAAAATGAGGTACCATTTTCTATAAAGTCCTAGAGCATCAACTACTGTAATAGAAGAACACAAAACCTTCAGCAATTATAATAGAAGAAAGAGAAGACAAGCGTTAATAAAAACAAAAGTACAAATGCTGCAAAAGCAAAAACACTGAAGATTGAAGTCAAACGCCTGCTGCCGATAATCAAGCCTCTGAAACGCCGTATTTTGAGGTACGCTCATCGAAATGAAGTGATCTTGGTTTGTTTAGAAAGATAAGATAAATACCTACAGGTTTCCTGCAGAAGTCGAGATCTGAACCAATCCCGATCTGAGTGAAATTCCTTCTGCAAGCTTGAGATGTGGTACTGTTCGTGACAATCAGAACATGCAATCGTTTGCTGACAATTTTTGGGGCTTTAGGTGTTCAAAAGCATCGATCTGGGTAACGTTGGAAGGCTTAGAGAAATAACCGCAACTCTCATGAAGAGGTCAAGAGCGAAATAGGTCTCTATCTTTGTCAAATTGCATCCGTTAGTTGGTGACGTGATGTTGTTCCTGACAGTCATACCTTCGTAGCGTCTGATGGCCATATATTGAGATATAGGTGTCGGAATTTGATGAAACCGGTGTCTCTTTAAATTTAATATCCATATCTACAAGTTTCATGAAAACATCGAATCCTAATTCGGCCATTAAGACGGTCTAAGAAGCATAATACGCTCACTGGTCAGAATGCTACGAGTTAAACAGCCTTGTCAATGTGCCCAGTGGATAACCAAGCGCCTTAGCTCATTTAAGAATCCTCCGGTGAAGCTAATCAAGCGTCTATTCAGAATACAAACATTATGAAGGCCGGAGAAGTAATTTTGAATGAAGTATTAAGATATTGACTAAAATATCATTTTGGTCCCTTAATTTATTTTTTAGTTTCAATTTGGTCCCTTAACTTTTAAAAGTTTCAATTTGGTCCCTTAACTTGTCTCTGTTAACACAAGTTAGTCCTCTCCGTCAATGACATAAACAAATGAATTTCAAATTTGGCCTTTAAATTATTAAAAAGTTTCAAATTGGTCCTTTAACTTTTAAATGAGTTTCAAATTGGTCCTTTAACTTTTAAATGAGTTTCAAATTGGTCCCTTAAATTTTAAATGAGTTTCAAATTGGTCCTTTAAATTGTTAATATGTATGATACTTTCGTCACTTTGGCTTATATAATTGACTGAGGGGACTAACTTGGATTCACAAAGACAAATTAAGGGACCAAATTGAAACTTTTAAAAGTTAAGGGACCAAATTGAAACTAAAAAACAAGTTAAGGGACCAAAATGATATTTTAGCCAAAACACAAAGTCCAAGCTTGACCAGAAAATGAGGTACCATTTTTTATAAAGTCCTAGAGCATCAGTACTGTAATAGAAGAGCACAAAAGCTTCAGCAATTATAATAGAAGAAAGAGAAGACAAGCGTGAATAAAAAGAAAAGTACAAATGCTGCAAAAGCAAAAACACTGAAGATTGAAGTCAAACGCCTACTACCGATAATTAAGCCTCTGAAACGTCGTATTTTGAGGTACGCTCGTCGAAATGAAGTGATCTTGGTTTGGTTGGATAGATAAGATAAATACCTACAGGTTTCCTGCAGAAGTCGAGATCTGAACCAATCCCGATCTGAGTGAAATTCCTTCTTCAAGCTTGAGATGTGGTACTATTCATGACAATCAGAACATGCAAGAGTCTGCTGACAATTTCTGGAGCTTTAGGTGTTCAAAAGCATCGATCTGGGTAACGTTGGAAGGCTTAGAGAAATAACCGCAACTCTAATGAAGTGGTCAAGAGCGAAATCGATCTCTATCTTTGTCAAATTGCATCCGTAAGTTGGTGACGTGATGTTGTCCCTGACAGTCATACCTTCATAGCGTATGATGGCCGTATATTGAGCTATAGGTGTCCGAATTGGATGAAACCGGTGTCTCTTTAAATTTAATATCCATATCTACAAGTTTCATGAAAACATCGAATCCTAATTCGGCCATTAAGAGGGTCTAAGAAGCATAATACGCTCACTGGTCAGAATGCAACGAGTTAAACAGCCTTGTCAATGTGCCCAAGGGATAACCAAGCGCCTTAGCTCATTTAAGAATCCTCCGGTGACGCTAATCAAGCGTCTATTCTAAATACAAACATTATGAAGGCTGGAGAAATAATTTTGAATGAAGTATTAAGATATTCAAAGTCCAAGCTTGACCAGAAAATGAGGTACCATTTTCTATAAAGTCCTGAAGCATCAAGTACTGTAATAGAAGAACACAAAAGATTCAGCAACTGTAATAGATGAAAGAGAAGGCAAGCGTGAATAAAAACAAAAGGACAAATGCTGCAAAAGCAAAAACACTAAAGAATGAAGTCAAGCGCCTCCTGCCGATAATCAAGCGTCCGAAACGTCGTATTTTGAGGTACGCTCGTCGAAATGAAGTGATCTTGGTTTTGTTAGAAAGATAAGATAAATAAATACATGTTTCCTGGAGAAGTCAAGATCTGAACCAACCTCGATCTGAGTGAAATTTCTTTTTCAAGCTTGAGATGTGATACTGTTCATGACAATCAGAACATGCAAGCGTCTGCTGACAATTTTTGAAGCTTTATGTATTCAAAAGCATCGGTCTTGGTATCGTTGGAAGGCTTATAGAAATAACCGCAACTCTCATGAAGAGGTCAAAAGCGAAATCAATCTCTATCTTTGTCAAATTGCATCCATAAGTTGGTGACGTGATGTTGTTCCTGACAGTCATACCTTCATAGCGTATGATGGCCATATATTGAGCTATAGGTGTCCGAATTGGATGAAACCAGTGTCTCTTTAAATTTAATATCCATATCTACATGTTTCATGAAAACATCGAATCCTAATTCGGCCATTAAGCGGGTCTAAGAAACATAATACGCTCACTGGTCAGAATGCAACGAGTTAAACAGCCTTGTCAATGTGCACAAGGGATAACCAAGCGCCTTAGCTCATTTTAGAATCCTCCGGTGACGCTAATCAAGCGTCTATTCTGAATACAAACATTATGAAGGCTGGAGAATTAATTTTGAATGAAGTATTAAGATATTCAAAGTCCAAGCTTGACCAAAAAATGAGGTACCCTTCTCTATAAAGTCCCGAAGCATGAAGTACTATAACAGAAGAAGGCAAAAAGCTTCAGCAATTGTAATAGATTAAAGAGAAGACAAGCGTGAATAAAAAAAAATGTACAAATGCTGCAAAAGCAAAAACACTGGAGATTGAAGTCAAGCGCCTACTGCCAATAATCAAGCGTCTGAAACGCCGTATTTTGAGGTACGCTCGTCGAAATGAAATGATCTTAGTTTTCTTAGAAAGATAATATAAATACCTACATTTTTCCTGGAGAAGTCGAGATCTGAACCAATCTCGATCTGAGTGAAATTCCTTCCTCAAGCTTGAGATGTGATACTGTTCATGACAATCAGAACATGCGAGCATCTGCTGACAATTTCTGGAGCTTTAGGTATTCAAAAGCATCGATCTTGGTATTGTTGGAAGGCTTATAGAGATATCCGCAACTCTAATGAAGCGGTCAAAAGCGAAATCGATCTCTATCTTTGTGAAATTGCATCCGTAAGTTGTTAACGTGATGTTGTTCCTGATAGTCATACTTTGTAGCGTCTGATGACCATATATTGAGCTGTAGGAGTCCGAATTGAATGAAGCCAGTGTCTCATTAAAGCTAATATCCATATCTGGACGTTTCATGAAGACATCGAATCCTAATTCGTGCATTAACAGGGTCAAATAAGCATAATACGCTAACTGCAAAGAATGATTCGAGTTAAACAGCCTTGTGAATGTGCCCGGTGGATAACCAAGCGCCTTAGCTAATTTAAAAAGCATTCGGTGAAGCTAATCAATCCTCTATTTAGAATACAATCATTATGAAGGCCGGAGAAGTAATTTTGAATGAAGTATTAAGATATTCAAAGTCCAAGCTTAACCAGAAAATGAGGTACCATTTTCTATAAAGTCCTAGAGCATCAACTACTGTAATAGAAGAACACAAAACCTTCAGCAATTATAATAGAAGATAGAGAAGACAAGCGTGAATAAAAACAAAAGTACAAATGCTGCAAAAGCAAAAACACTGAAGATTGAAGTCAAACGCCTGCTGCCGATAATCAAGCCTCTGAAATGCCGTATTTTGAGGTACGCTCGTCGAAATGAAGTGATCTTGGTTTGTTTAGAAAGATAACATAAATACCTACAGGTTTCCTGGAGAAGTCGAGATCTGAACCAATCCCGATCTGAGTGAAATTCCTTCTTCAAGCTTGAGATGTGGTACTGTTCGTGACAATCAGAACATGCAGGCGTCTGCTGACAATTTCTGGAGCTTTAGGAGTTCAAAAGCATCGATCTTTGTATCGTTAGAAGGCTTAGAGAACTATACGCAACTCTCATGAAGAGGTCAAATGCAAAATCGATCTCTATCTTTGTCAAATTGCATCCGTAAGTTCGTGACGTGATGTTGTTCCGGACAGTCATACCTTTGTAGCGTCTAATGGACATATATTGAGTTATAAATGTCCGAATTGGATGAAACCGGTGTCTCGTTATAGCTGATATCCATATCTACAAGTTTCGTGCAAACATCAAATCCTAATTCGGCCATTAAGAGGGTCTAAGAAGCATAATACGCTCACTAGTCAGAGTGCAACGAGTTAAACAGCCTCGTGAATGTGCCCCGTGGATAACCAAGCGCCTTAGCTCATTTAAGAATCCTCCGGTGAAGCTAATCAAACGTCTACTCAGAATACAGAACATTATGATGGCTGGAGAAGTAATTTCGAATGAAGTATTAAGATATTCAAAGTCCAAGTTTGACCAAAAAACGAGGTATCCTTTTCGATAAAGTTCGGAAACATCAAGTAATGTAGCAGTAGAAGACAAAAGCTTCAACAACTCTAATAGAAGAAAGAAAAGAGAAGCACGAATAAAGACAATAGTACAAAAGCTGTAAAAGCAAAAACACTAAAGATTGAAATCAAGCGCCTGTTGCTAATAATCAAGCCTCCGAAACGTCGTATTTTGAGGTACGCTCATCGGAATGAAGTGATCTTGGTTTTGTTAGAAAGATAAGATAAATAAATACATGTTTCATGGAGAAGTCAAGATCTGAACCAATCCCGATCTGAGTGAAATTCCTTCTTCAAGCTTGAGATGTGATACTGTTCAAGACAATCAGAACATTCAAGCGTCTGCTGACAATTTCTGGAGCTTTAGGTGTGGAAAAGCAACAATCTTGGTATCGTTTTTGGGATCATAGAAATAGCTGCAACTCTCGTGAAGAGTTCAAGAGCGAAATCGATGTCTATCTTTGTCAAATTGCATCTGTAAGTTGGTGATGTGATGTTATTCCTGACAGTCATACCTTTGTACCGTCTGATGGACATATATTGAGTTGTATGTGTTCGAATTGGATGAAACCGATATCTCATTAAATCTAATATCCATATCTACAAGTTTAATGAAGACATCGAATCCTAATTCGGACATTAAGAGGGTCAAACAAGCATAATACGCTAACTCGACAGAATGCTACGAGTTAAACAACCATGTGAATGTTCCCAGTGGATAATCAAGCGCCTTAGCTCATTTAAGAATCCTCCGGTGAAGGTAATCATTCATCTACTCAGAATACAGAACATTATGATGGCTGAAGAAGTAATTTCGAATGAAGTATTAAGATATTCAAAGTCCAAGCTTGACCAGAAAATGAGCTACACTTTTCCATAAAGTTCGGAAACTTCAAGTATTGTAATAGTAGAAGACAAAAGCTTTAGCAACTCTAATAGAAGAAAGAAAAAAGAGCACAAATGAAGACAAAAGTACAAAAGCTGCAAAAGCAAAAACACCGAAGATTGAAGTCAAGCGCCTGCTGCCGACAAGGAAGCGTCCGAAACGTTGTATTTTGGGGTACGCTCATCGAAATGAAATAAACATGGTTTTGATAGAAAGATAAGATAAATACCTATATGTTTCCTGGAGAAGTCGAGATCTGAACCAATCCATATCAGAGTGAAATTCCTTCTTCATGCTTCAGATGTGATATTGTTCCTCACAATCAGAACATGCAAGTGTCTGCTGACAATTTTTGGAGCATTAGGTGTTCAAAAGCATCGATCTCGGTATCGTTGGAAGTTGGTGACGTGATGTTGTTCCGGACAGTCAGACCTTTGTAGCGTCTGATGGCTATATATTGAGCTATAGGTGTCCAAATTGGATGAAAATTGTGTCTCTTTAAAGCTAATATCCATATCTATAAGTTTTATTGAGACATTGAATCCTAATTCCTGCATTAAGATTGTCGAAGAAGCATAATACGCTAACTGCTAAGAATGCTGCGAATTAAACAGCCTTGTGAATGTCCCTAGTGGATAACCAAGCGCCTTAGCTAACTTCAGAAGCATCCGGCCAATCTAATCAAGCGTCTATTCAGAATACAAACATTATGAAGGCTGGAGAAGTAATTTTGAATGAAGTATTAAGATATTGAAAGTCCAAGCTTGACCAGAAAATGAGGTACCCTTTTCTATAAAGTCCCGAAGCATGAAGTACTATAACAGAAGAAGGCAAAAAGCGTCAGCAATTGTAATAGATTAAAGAGAAGACAAGCGTGAATAAAAACAAATGTACAAATGCTGCAAAAGCAAAAACACTGGAGATTGAAGTCAAGCGCCTGCTGCCGACAATCAAACCTCCGAAATGTCGTATTTTGAGGTACGCTAGTCGAAATGAAGTGGACTTGGTTTTGTTAGAAAGATAATATAAATACCTATAGGTTTCCTGGAGAAGTCGAGATCTGAACCAATCCCGATCTGAGTGATATTCCTTCTTCAAGCTTGAGATGTGGTACTGTTCGTGACAATCAGAACATGCAGGCGTCTGCTGACAATTTCTGGAGCGTTAGGTGTTCAAAAGCATCGATCTTTGTATCGTTAGAAGGCTTAGAGAACTATCCGCAACTCTCATGAAGAGGTCAAAAGCGAAATCGATCTCTATCTTTGTCAAATTGCATCCGTAAGTTCGTGACGTGATGTTGTTCCTAACAGTCATACCTTTATAGCGTCTGATGGACATATATTGAGTTGTAAATTTCCAAATTGGATGAAACCGGTGTCTCGTTATAGCTGATATCCATATCTACAAGTTTCATGCAAACATCGAATCCTAATTCGGCCATTAAGAGGGTCTAAGAAGCATAATACGCTCACTAGTCAGAATGCAACTAGTTAAACAGCCTCGTGAATGTGCCCCGTGGATAACCAAGCGCCTTAGCTCATTTAAGAATCCTCCGGTGAAGCTAATCAAGCGTCTACTCAGAATACAGAACATTATGATGGCTGGAGAAGTAATTTCGAATGAAGTATTAAGATATTCAAAGTCCAAGTTTGACCAGAAAACGAGGTACCCTTTTCGATAAAGTTCGGAAACATCAAGTAATGTAATAGTAGAAGACAAAAGCTTCAACAACTCTAATAGAAGAAAGAGAAGAGAAGCACGAATAAAGACAATAGTACAAAAGTTGTAAAAGCAAAAACACTGAAGATTGAAATCAAGCGCCTGTTGCCAATAATTAAGCCTCCGAAACGTCGTATTTTGAGGTACGCTTATCGAAATGAAGTGATCTTGGTTTTGTTAGAAAGATAAGATAAATAAATACATGTTTCATGGAGAAGTCAAGATCAGAACCAATCCCGATCTGAGTGAAATTCCTTCTTCAAGCTTGAGATGTGATACTGTTCAAGACAATCAGAACATGCAAGCGTCTGCTGACAATTTCTGGGACTTTAGGTGTTGAAAAGAAACGATCTTGGTATCGTTTTTGGGATCATAGAAATAGCTGCAACTCTCGTGAAGAGTTCAAGAGCGAAATCGATGTATATATTTGTCAAATTGCATCCTTAAGTTGGTGATGTGATGTTGTTCCTGACAGTCATATCTTTGTAGCATCTGATGGACATATATTGAGTTGTAGCTGTTCGAATTGGATGAAACCGATATCTCATTAAATCGAATATCCATATCTACAAGTTTAATGAAGGCTTCGAATCCTAATTCGGACAATAAGAGGGTCAAACAAGCATAATACGCTAACTCGACAGAAGGCTACGAGTTAAACAACCTTGTGAATGTTCCCGGTGGATAACCAAGCGCCTTAGCTCATTTAAGAATCCTCCGGTGAAGCTAATCAAGCGTCTACTCAGAATACAGAACATTATGATGGCTGGAGAAGAAATTTCGACGGACGTATTAAGATATTCAAAGTCTGAGCTTGACCAGAAAATGAGGTATCCTTTTCGATAAAGTTCTGAAACATCAAGTATTGTAATAGTAGAAGACGAAAGCTTCAGCAACTCTAATAGAAGAAAGAGAAAAGAAACACAAATGAAGACAAAAGTACAAAAGCTGCAAAAGCAAAAACACTGAAGATTGAAGTCAAGCGCCTGCTGCCGATAAGGAGCGTCCGAAACGTCGTATTTTGTGGTACATTCGTCAAAATGAAATGATCGTAGATTGCTAGAAAGATAAGATAAATACCTACATGTTTACTGGAGAAGTCGAGATTTGAACCAATCCCGATCTGAGTGAAATTCCTTCTTCATGCTTGAGATGTGATATTGTTCCTCACAATCAGAACATGCAAGCATCTGCTGACTTTAGGTGTTCAAACACATCCATCTTGGTATCGTTGGAAGGCTTATAGAAATATCCGCAACTGTCATGAAGAGGTCAAAAGCGAAATCGATCTCTATCTTCGTCAAATTGCATCCGTAAGTTGGTGACATGATGTTGTTCTTGACAATCATACATTTGTAGCGTCTGATGCCCATATATTGAGCTATAGGTGTCGGAATTGGATGAAACATGTGTCTCTTTAAATTTAATATCCACATCTACAAGTTTCTTTAAGACATCGAATCCTAATTTGTGCATTAAGAGGGTCAAAGAAGCATAATACGCTAACTGCTAAGAATGCTACGAGTTAAACAGCCTTGTGAATATGCCCAGTGAATAACCAAGCGCCTTAGGTAATTTAAGAAGCGTCCGGTGAATCTAATCAAGCATCTATTAAGAATACAAATATTATGAAGGCTGGAGAAGCAATTTTGGATGAAGTATTAAGATATTGAAAGTCCAAGCTTGATCAGAAAATAAGGTACCTTTTTCTATAAAGTCCTGAAGCATGAAGTACTATAATAGAAGAAGATGAAAGCTTCAACAATTATAATAGAATAAAGAGAAGACAAGCGAGAATAAAAACAAAAGTCCAAATGCTGGAAAAGCAAAAACACTGAAGATTGAAGTCAAGCGCCTACTGCCGATAATCAAGCGTCCGAAACGTCGTATTTTGACGTATGCTTGTTGAAATGAAGTGATCTTGGTTTTCTTAGAAATATAATATAAATACCTACATGTTTCATGGAGAAGTCGAGATCTCAACCAATCCCGATCTGAGTGAAATTCCTTCTTCAAGCTTGAGATGTGATACTGTTCAAGACAATCAGAACATGCAAGCGTCTGCTGAAAATTTCTGGAGCTTTAGGTGTTCAGAAGCATCGATCTTGGTATCGTTGGAAAGCTTAGATAAATATCCGCAACACTCATGAAAAGGTCAAGAGCGAAATCGATCTCTATCTTTGTCAAATTGCATCCGTAAGTTGGTGATGTGATGTTGTTCCTGACCGTCATACCTTTGTAGCATGTGATGACCATATATTGAGCTTTAGATGTCCGAATTGAATGAAATCGGTGTGTCATTAAAGCTAATATCCATATCTACAAGTTTCATGAATACATCGAATCCTAAGTCATGCTTTAAGTGGGTCAAAGAAGCATAATACGCAAACTGCTAAGAATGGTACTAGTTAAACATACTTGTGAATGTGCCCAGTGGATAACCAAGCGCCTTAGCTAATTTAAGAAGCGTCCGGTGAATCTAATCAAGCGTCTATTCAGAATACAAATATTATGAAGGCCGGAGAAGTAATTTTGAATGAAGTATTAAGATATTGAAAGTCTAAGCTTGACCAGAAAATAAGGTCCCCTTTTCTATAAAGTCCTAAAGCATGAAGTACTGTAATAGAAGAAGACGAAAGCTTTAGCAATTCTAATAGAATAAAGAGAAGACAAGCATGAATAAAAACAAAAGTACAAATGCTGGAAAAGCAAAAATACTGAAGATTGAAGTCAAGCGCCTGCTGCCGATAATCAAGCATCTGAAACGTCGTATTTTGAGGTATGCTCGTCGAAATGAAGTGATATTGGTTTTCTTAGAAAGATAATATAAATACCTACTTGTTTCTTGGAGAAGTCGAGATCTGAACCAAGCCCGATCTGAGTGAAATTCCTTCTTCAAGCTTGAGATGTGATAATGTTCAAGACAATCAGAACATGCAAGCGTCTGCTGACAATTTTTGGAGCTTTTGGTGTTCAAAAGTGACGATCTTGATATCGTTGTTGGGCTCATAGAAATAGCTGCAACTCTGGTGAAGAGTTCAAGAGCGAAATCGATGTCTATCTTTTTCAAATTGCATCCGTAAGTTGGTGATGTGATGTTGTTCCTGACAATCATACCTATGTAGCGTCTGATGGACATATATTGAGTTGTAGGTGTTCGAATTGGATGAAACTGGTATCTAATTAAATCTAATATCCATATCTACAAGTTTAATGAAGACATCGAATCCTAATTCGGACATTAAGAGGGTCAAACAAGCATAATACGCTAACTCGATAGAATGCTACGAGTTAAACAACCATATGAATGTTCCCAGTGGATAACCAAGCGCCTTAGCTCATTTAAGACTCCTCTGGTGAAGCTAATCATTCATCTACTCAGAATACAGAACATTATGATGGCTGGAGAAGTAATTTCGATTGAAGTATTAAGATATTCAAAGTCCAAGCTTGACCAGAAAACGAGGTACCCTTTTCCATAAAGTTCGGAAACTTCAAGTATTGTAATAGTAGAGGACAAAAGCTTCAGCAACTCTAATAGAAGAAAGAGAAAAGAAGCGCAGATGAAGACAATAGTACAAAAGCTGCAAAAGTAAAAACACTGAAGATTGAAGTCAAGCACCTGCTGCCGATAAGGAAGCATCCAAAACGCCGTATTTGGGGTACGCTCGTCGAAATGAAGTGATCTTGGTTTTGTCACTCGTGCAATTAACATGTTTTAAATCGGTTAAAAATATCATTCTAAATCGATTATGGAACCGATGTAGAAACAGATGATGTAGAATGTAAGACCTTTTAACATCGGTTTTTAACCAATGTTGAAAGTTAAATTTCCACATCAGTTATAAACCAAACCGATTTTGAAAGTGCTCATTCAACAGATTAATAATTATTGAAAATGAACATTTAATATCGGTTATAAAATAAAACCGATGTTGAAATTTATAATTCAATATCGGTTTTGTCTTGTAACCGATTTTGAAAGTTTTACTTTTCACATCGGTTATAACTCAGAACCGATTGAAATTGATAGTTCAACATCGGTTCTCTATTGCAACCAATGTTGATAGTCCAATTTTTTTTTTTTTAAATACTCTGTTTTAAACCAGTGGCAATCCTTAACCCTGTTTCATATATGTACAACCAGAACAATCCTAGCCAAAATAGAATCCCAACAATAACATAATCTAAATCACTATACTATGTAAGCCAAACTACTTTATTGATTATGCAAAAGTCAGCTTCTTTTGATTCGACAAACTCAACTAATTATATAATGTAATAAATTCAAACTAATTAATTAAATACATAACAAAGAAACAACAAAGATATATAACAAATTAAACTAATTAAAGAAATAAAATGTCATCCATAAATTAATGTTCAGTAGTCATCTCAAGAAAGAAGTTTGCTCAACGCTCCTTGATGTCCTTAATGTCCTTTTCAGAGAATGCTTCCGGATTGTCGAAAATCTGCACATTATAACTAATCAACTATAACTATACATAATTAATCTATAACTATTTACAAATGTTATTAGTTAATTACCTCCTTCCATCGATCTGTAATACTCGCGGAGACAATGTTGAACATCCACTTCATGACATAATATCCGCACTCCCAGCCGTCACGTTGCCTATGACACTACAAATGAATACACAATTTGAATATATAATGAGTCAAAACATAATAGTAACTATTTTACACTACAATTGAATCTCGGGTACTAATAAACTACTTACATTAGGGTAAATCCACCTAATAGGCCTGGGCCTACCACTATCCAAAAGACGACTTGCGTTCATAGATCTATCATAATTAAGAAAATATGAATTTAAAGTATGTTATAGATTTCAGAGTAATTAATAAAGCAAATGTAGTACAAATTAAATTAATTAAAAGCTTACGTTTCAACAATAAGCTTGATTTCTTTCGTCGGCTTCCTTCCCAACGAACAAAAGAAGACCACAACACTCATATCACGACAGATGATCAATAATTGCCAATGCTTACTGCATTTGGAAACAGTTAGAGACAAGTCACAGATAATTATAAATCACTAGTAAAACTTGTACTTGCAGATGGAGGTAAGGTGCTAGGTAGAACTGTTATTTGCCTTCATCAAGCATACGTCGCATGTACGCGGTAATCTCATCTGACCTAAGTGTCTCAACTTGAATTAGTTGAGGGTCAAGGAATCCATAAAGATGGAGGTTACCCCTATCAATACACAGGCGATGTAGATGCCTAAGATATTGAAATAAATATTAATTATAATAGTTAAAAACTTAATTAGTTAACTTACAAATTAATTAGTTGAAATAAAATATACTTACGTGCATCATAATGAGACAACTGTCATGCAAAGCATTTCACTATCAATGCATATCTCCATAATGTCCCTCTGGGGGATATAGAAAGTGTCGGGCTTGCCGTCGTGTTCCAAATTTATAAAAGCGGACTCCCTCCCAAGTTTCACAGCCGCTAATGCGAGACGTTCCAGAGCATCAAGTTCAACATCCTTGTCAATACCCTAAATAGCAAATATAGAACATTAGTAAACACGGTTAGGTTATTTCAATTGTAAATAAAAAAAACTTAACTTATTGAATGATTATATGAATACCTTCGATGAACCAGACGCCACAAGTTTTCTCGGATCCGACCTAGGCCTTTTGGGTCGATGATCTTTTCCATCATCCTAAACAACACAGGTAAAGCATTAGTAAACACAAGTAAACAAAATTAAGTTATTTCAATTGTAAATATAGAAAAACATAAGTAATTGAACAATTACATGAATACCTTTGCTGAAACAAAAAACCTCACAAGTCTTCTCGGCCAAGGGATGAAATTACCGGGGGCCTGGCCAACTGTAATAACCTCCTCGGTGGGCACAGGGACTAGAGCATCAACATCTCGAACATCTTCAACCACCACCCTCACATGATCATCCTCTAATGTCTGGTGGTGTAAGGTATTTCCCAAGTTGTGTACCCTCCCAAATGCCACTAACCGGCGATCATGATGATCATCAACATACAACTCACATTGATCATCCTCCTTATCTGGCTGATGTGAATGATCACATGAACCCTTAGTGCTCACAGGTACAGACCGTTGGGCACTTGTGTTTTGCTGGAAAAACCCATAGATGCCAACTCTGAGAAAAGATCTCGTTTTATTTCTTCTCGAAGTTGCGCCTTGATGGACTCAATATCATCCCTCTTCCGATGATGTGAAGATGGTCCGTGGTATTGGGTAATGGCAACACCCCATCCAACACCAAGGACACGGCCTGGGTGGTCCTCTTTCCCAATCGCAATAGCCAAGACATCTTTGCGTCCAGTAGACACAAAGGTTCCTTGTGTGCTTTGTTCGTCCGAGGAATCCTACAACATACAATTGTCACATTAATTTGTGTAAGATGATGGATAAGCATGTAACAATTACAATTAGACTTGAATATATACTTACAATCTTTTCAGCAACAAGACGTGCCTCCTCGGATGTATATTGTCCCGATGGTCCTTGTCGGGCTCTCTTCCATGTATGGTGGCGTGGGGGTGGAGGTGGATCAACAACTTCTGGAGGTGGATAAGCCGAAGGATCAGCTTGGGATGCTTCTTCCACAAGCTGTTTCTTCTTCTCTTCAATCATCTTCCTCCTCAGCTTTTTATATCCCCCACAAGACAAACGATGGGGGTAGAGATTCTTACTCTGGATCTCGTGCGCCTTTTTCCTTTTCTCCTATTATAAATAACATCAACTGAATTCAGTATATTAATAAAATCAATTTGGTTGGCCAAGTTAAACAATATAACTCAAGTTAACCTGAAAGAAGGGGTCCAATCGGATCTGAACAAATCTATCCCACGTCTCTTGATCAAGGAACGGGTACATCTCAAGTGGAGATTTGTCTGCACGCCCATGTATGTATTTCTCGCTTAGTTGTGTTTTAAATGCTCTCCAACGCTCACTCGCATACGAAATCCATTTTTTCTTCATACGCTCGGTATCCGGCACTTCAAAGATGAGCTATATTACACAACAAAATGGAGGAATTAGTGTATATGAAAATAATATGGTGAAATAAAATAGATACAACCAAAGAGGGTAAAAGTAAAATACCATGATACTATCCCATATCTGATCCTTCACGTTCGTCGGTACATGGTCCCAATCCTCAATAAGTATACTAGCCTTGCTTTTGGCAAGGACGGCCACAAAACTCTTAAACTGATCTTCCATTGGCTCTATAGGTAAGCAATCTCCATCAAACTCAACCCTCATCCTTTGATTACCATGACGGTTGATGGCGTCAATGGGGTATCCGACCCGCTGCGTGTTGGAGGGATGTCCGAGGGATCTGCCATGTATGCCTGTTTATAGAAAAAATAATACACTATGTCAGTAAAGATGGATAAATAACAAATATCA
Organism: Ammopiptanthus mongolicus; assembly: GCA_039655645.1. NCBI lineage: Eukaryota > Viridiplantae > Streptophyta > Magnoliopsida > Fabales > Fabaceae > Ammopiptanthus > Ammopiptanthus mongolicus. The sequence goes on from JBCIVQ010000012.1 coordinate 83,502, forward strand.
CTTTAAACATAACTTAAACTATAACTTAACATATAAATATCAAATTAAATAACAAAAAAAACTTAGCTTATAATTATCAAGTTAAACATAACTTAATTAATAAATATAACTTTAAACATAACTTACACCATGGTCAAGTAGTAATGTTCTCCCATATCCCTTCATGATGATCATCACGGATGGCATGTACATCGTCCGCTTCATTTTCGTCATTGAAAGTAGGCATCCGTGTTGAGAAAGAAGGAGTATCGGAAATATCAAGAGTTGAATCTTGATTTTCCTCACTACCATTATGCATGTTTTTTTCCTTGGAGAACCACTGACCACCTTTTGTAGAAGGATCATGGATATAAAACACTTGTCTTGCTTGGAAAGCCATGATGAAAGGCTCTTCTGTATGACCTACCTTGCCAAGTACACCACTGTTACTGCCAACCCACTTACATTTAAAAACAGGTACTCTAAATTTAGTGTAATCGACCTCCCAAATCTCTTCAAGACTCCAAAGAAAGATATGGATGCCATAACGGGGTTTGTATCTTTTGAACTAGAGAAGTGCATGGACTCGACTACAACCATAACCCCACTGTTTTGCATGGTACTCTTGTCATCCTGGAACTTTGTATAGAAGTAAAACTTATTGATATCGTATCCACTCCAGCATATGATATCAAAGTTAGGCCCGTGTGCTAACCATTTTAATGTATCAGAAGCAGTATTATCCTCCGCAATTTGATCTTTAAACCAGTTTAAGAAAGTCTTATTATGCTTGTTCAACAACCATTTTTCGTTCATTCGAGGGTAATTTTGCTTGACAATGGTTTTGTGATCACATAAGTAAGGATTAACCTCATCGGTGTTATTCAATATATACAAATGTGCTTGAAGCACTTCCTCTCGACCCATGCTCTTTACAGTAATACCTCGTGTACCCTTACCATCACATCTTCCCTCATGACGAGACCTAGGAAGCCCTACAGATTCCGCTTCTGACATGTAGTCTATACAAAACTCAATAGCTTCTTCTGCAACATACCTTTCAACAATAGATGCTTCAGGGCGGTGTGGATTGTTCACATACCCTTTTAGGATCTTCATGTATCGCTCAACTGGGTACATCCACCTTAAATGAACGAGGCCACACAATCTAATCTCCCTCACTAAATGAACAATTAAATGAACCATGATGTCAAAAAATGAAGGAGGAAAATACATCTCCAATTGACACAAGATAATAGCAGCCTCAGTTTCCAACTCATCCAACTTTTGAAGGTCAATGACTTTGCTACATATTGCATTGAAGAATAAGCACAACCTTGTTATGGCATGTCTCACTTTTTTAGGCAAGATGTCACGAATAGCCACTGGTAGTAGTTGTTGCATCAAGACATGGCAATCATGAGACTTTAAACCAACCAATTTGAGATCTTTCATTGAGACAAGCCTCTTAATATTTGAAGAGTAACCCTGTGGCACTTTGACGCCCCACAGACACTCACAAAAACTTTTTTTCTCTTTTTTCGATAAAGTATGACATGCTGGGGGCAAATAAGTCCGCTTAACCCCTACTGATTGTGGAGCTAACTGCTCTCGTACGCCCATCGCAACTTGATCTAAACGAGCATTCACACCATCCTCTGTCTTGCCTTGAATGTTAAGAAGCGTCCCGACTACACTATCACACACATTTTTCTCCACATGCATCACATCAATACAATGTCTTACATCAAATTTGCACCAGTATGGAAGATCAAAGAAGATCGATCTCTTCTTCCACATGTTTTTCTCAGTAGCCTTCTTATGGGTCTTTCCAAAGATAATATCCATGTCCTTAACCCGTTGATAAACTTGATCTCCGGTTAAGGCAGTCGAAGCAATTTCATTCTCCTGGCATCCATTAAAAGCTTTTCTTAATCTACGATACGGGTGATCAGGTGTGAGAAATTTTCGATGTCCAAGAATCAGCCGGATGGCGAAGCTATCCATCACATTTTCTCTCATCTGCATGCCACCTAATGAGCGAACAATCGCTTGAACCTTGGAATTATTGGAGGATACCATAACACCTTCGCAGGAGGACCCTTTGTGATCACATCACAATTTGAATCACCATCTTCACTTTGTAGCGTGATACCCCACACCTTGGACACTCGTGCATCTTTTCAAAGTCATTCCTGTACAATATGCAATCATTAGGACATGCATGTATTTTATTATACTCCATACCCATCGGACACAATATCTTCTTCGCCTCATAGTTACGGCTCGGCAATGTGTTACCTTCAGGAAGCATGTCTTTCAACAGCTCAAGCAATTCGGTGAAGCTTTTATCACTCCACCCATTTCTCGCCTTCACAACTACCAATCTTAACACCGCTGACAACCGTGTGAAATTAGAGCACCCAGGATACAAAGGCTTATCTGCATCACTGCACAAAGTATCATACACATTTGCTCGTTGAAATGACTCTTGTCCAATATCGCGGATCATGTCCTCTAGTCGATCGTCCATATCTACGTCATCAACCTCCTCTCTTTGGGACACACTTGGTTTGTCTAACAATTCACCATGCCGTATCCATCTTGTATAACTCTTGCATATCCCTTCACAAATAAGATGCTCTCGTATTTTCTCACCTTCCAGTCGTCTCTCATTCAAACAATTAACACAAGGACAATAAAACCGTCCATTACTATCGGGAACATTTCTTTCAACAAACTCTAAAAACTCTTCCATTCCATTCTCATACTCATGACTTGTGCGTCTAGCATCGATCCAATTACGATCCATAACTACAACAACAACTCCACTTAGTCCAAGATCTTCAACTCCTTCTTATCACAGGGTATGGCCCTATTCCATTTGAGAAGAAACTTCTTCAACACTCAGTTAACAGTTAGTCCTTAACTTTCATGCCCATACTTAATGAAATTTCGGCAGCATTTCCTATCGGTCTCCGACGTACACGACTTGAACGCGGTGACATCCACCGGGACAAAGTGTGCACCCGGAGAACAAAAGGAAATGCATCAGACCGAAATTTGTTCAAGTATAACATATGAGAATTAAGGAATAAGTATTAACCAAATGAAGAATAAGTTTTTCCCTAAACTGTCCAACTTGGACAATTCAAGATTCAATACAATGAGTAGTACCTTAATAAAGTACACATATGCTCATTAATATTGAATCTCAAACGGGAAACTAAGGTTTTGCTAATTTATTAACACTAAAAGATAATCCAACAGTCCAATCCCTAAGTTAAAGCAGCAAACAAAACATTAGAATAAAATGTCTTACTTGTGCTCAGAGTGAGGAGATAGAGAGTGATGAGTGAGAGGGAGCTCATGATGGGTTCAGGCTTGCCTTCACCCTAAATCAGAAACACAAAGAAAAGAGAGGGTTTGAGAGAACTGTGAGAGGGTTTTTTAACCTAACATTTAAAAACCATTCATGTTAAACTAATATCCTTAACTAATATGCCAAACTAATATACACCAAGTATTTATAAACCAAGCAATACAAAACATTTGGCCAAAAGAATAGAACTAGGAATGAAGTGGTTATATGACGCAATGCATATCTACATTGATAGAACAGAAACAGAAAATATGAAAGCGATGAAGGAGAAAAAGCAGCAACGAGCTAAGAAGTATTAAGATTCTGATTTCAGACTTAGCTCAAACAAAGTCATGTACCAAAAAGAATAGCTTGAAAAAGATTATCTACTACCAAATGAAATTCTAACAGAGTTAACATACTTTTGACACTGCAACAATCTGATATGATAAGCAATTCCTAGGCTATATAACAGATCATCACCATACTATCAATACAAATAATATCAATTCCCAGAGGCAATTGTTCAATGTTAGAATTATATATAATCAAATTGTCTCCATGTGCTTGAAACAATTCTCTTGCAGGTGGGAGGGTATCATATGTGTGCAAAAAAGGGTTTAGCAGAGACAAAAGTTGGGTTTTAGCATAGACAAAATAAAAGGATTTAGAGTGTCTCCTTCCATCCCTAAAAAATTGGGTATTACAGTTATTTTTTAGCAATAAAGTAGAGACAGAAAAGGGAAAATAAGGTTCAGCATTGCGTTGGAAACCAAGTTAGCATCTTCAAACCAAGTCACAGGTGACATAAATCAGAGAGCAAAAATGAGAGTTTAGGGTACCATACCTTATGGGTCCGTTCAGAATGAGAGTTGGATACACGACGGAGGAACAAGAGCAAGGCAGAGAGGAAGGGAGGGAGAGAGCGTTGCGTTTTCTGTCCGGAGCGTTGCGTTATGGTTGGTTAATGAAAGAGAAGGGCAACAACGATGAAAGAGAAGAAGCATCAACGAGGGAGAGGGCAAACAATGAGGAGGGAAATATGAAAGCACGATGGAAAAAGAAAAGTGTTTAATAAAGATTTGAAATCGGTTGGTTAATAGAACCGATTTTGAAAGTTTAATAATGAGATCGGTTGTCAAATAACCGATTTTGAAAGTTTACTAATGAGATCGGTTGTGTAATAACCGATGTAAATAATTGGCGGGAATAAATAAATAATTTTTTATTTAAATTTTTTTCATCGGTTGAACTCTATAACCGATCTTAAATGTTTTATACATCGGGTTCTTGGTAAACCGATGTAAATAATTTTCCAATTATTTTCAAAATTGCCATCGCCTCTTTTTTTAAATCGGTTTTTTTTCAACCGATCTAGAAACCTGTTGTAGAATCCATATTTTGCACTAGTGTGTTAGAAAGATAATATAAATACCTACATGTTTCCTGCAGAAGTCGAGATCTGAAACAATCCCGATCTGAGTGAAATTCCTTTTTCATGCTTGAGATGTGATATTGTTCCTCACAATCAAAACATGCAAGCGTCTGCTGACAATTTTTGGAGCTTTAGGTGTTCAAAAGCATCGATCTTGGTATCGTTGGAAGGCTTAAAGAAATATCCGCAACTCTCATGAAGAGGTCAAGAGCGAAATCGATCTCTATCTTTGTCAAATTGCATCCGTAAGTTGGTGACGTGATGTTGTTCTTGACAGTCATACCTATGTAGCGACTGATGACCATATATTCAGCGGTAGGTGTCCAAATCGGATGAAACTGGTGTCTCATTAAATCTAATATCCATATCTATAAGCTTCATGAAGACATCGAACTTTAATTCGTGCATTAAGAGGGTCAAAGAAGCATAATACAGTAACTGCTAAGAATGGTACGAGTTAAACAGCCTTGTGAATGTGCCCAGTTGATAACCAAGTGCCTTAGCTAATTTAAGAAGCGTCCGGTGAAGCTAATCAAGCGTCTATTCAGATTACAAACATTATGAAGGATGGAGAAGTAATTTTGAATGAAGTATTAAGATATTGAAAGTCCAAACTTGACCAGAAAATAAGGTACCCTTTTCTATAAAGTCCTGAAGCATGAAGTACTGTAATAACAGAAGACAAAAGCTTCAGCAATTCTTATAGAAGAAAGAGAAGACAAGCGTGAATAAAGACAAAAGTACAAAAGCTGCGAAAGCAAAAAAACTGAAGATTGACGTCAAGCGCTTGCTGCCGATAATCAAGCGCCCGAAACGTCGTATTTTGAGGTACGCTCGTCGAAATGAAGTGATCTTCGTCTTTTAAGAAAGATAAGAGAATACCAACATGTTTCTTAGAGAAGTCGAGACCTGAACCAATCTTTATCTGAGTGAAATTCCTTCTTCAAGCTCAAGATGTGATACTGTTCATGACAATCAGAACATGCAAGCGTCTGCTGACAATTTCTGGAGCTTTAGGTTTTCAAAAACATCAATCTTGGTATCTTCGGAAAGCTTAGAAATAACTGCAACTCTCATGAAGACGCAAAGTGTGAAATCGATCTATATCTTTGTCAAATTGCTTCCGTAAGTTTTTGACGTGATATTGTTCCTGACAATCATACCTTTGTAGTGTCTGACGGCCATATATTGAGCTATAGGTATCCGAATTGGATGACACAGGTGTCTCTTTAAAGCTAATATCCATATCTACAATTTCATTAAGACATCGAATCCTAATTCGGCCATTAACAGGATCAAACAAGCATAATACCCTCACTGGTCAGAATGCTACTAGTTTGACAGCCATATGAATGTGCCCAGTGGATAACCACGCAACTTAGCTAATTTAAGAGGTGCCCAGTGAAGCTAATCAAGCGTCTATTCAGAATACAAAACATTATAAAGGCTGGAGATGTAATTTTGAATGAAGTCTTAAGATATTGAAAGTCCAAGCTTGACCAGAAAAAAGGAACGCTTTACTATAAAGTCCTGAAGCGTTAAGTACTGTAATAGAAGAAAACAAAAGCTTCAGTAATTCTAATAGAATAAAGAGAAGACAAGCGTGAATAAAGACAAAAGTACAAAAGCTGCAAAAGTAAAAACATTGAAGATTGAAGTCAAGCGCCTGATGTCTATAATCAAGCGCCCGAAACGTCGTATTTTGAGGAGCGCTCGTCAAAATGAAGTGATCTTGGTCTGTTAAGAAAGATAAGAGAAATATCTACATGTTTCCTAGACAAGTCGAGACCTGAACCAATCTCTATCTGAGTGAAATTCCTTCTTCAAGCTCAAGATGTGATACTGTTCATGACAATCAGAACATGCAAGCGTCTGCTGACAATTTATGGAGCTTTAGGTTGTCAAAAACATCAATCTTGGTATCGTTGGAAAGCTTAGAAATAACTGCAACTCTCACGAAGATGCAAAGAGTTAAATCGATCTATATCTTTATCAAATTGCTTCCGTAAGTTTTTAACGTGATATTGATCCTGACAATCATACCTTTGTAGCGTCTGACGGCCATATATTGAGCTATAGGTGTCCGAATTGGATGAAACGGGTGTCTCTTTAAAGCTAATATCCATATCTACAGTTTCATTAAGATATCGAATCCTAATTCAGCCATTAAGAGGATCAAACAAGCATAATACCCTCACTGGTCAGAATGCTACTAGTTTGACAGCCTTGTGAATGTGGCCAGTGGATAACCACGCACCTTAGCTAATTTAAGAGGTGTCCAGTGAAGCTAATCAAGCGTCTATTCAGAATACAAAACATTATAAAGGCTGGAGAAGTAATTTTGAATGAAGTCTTAAGATATTGAAAGTCCAAGCTTGACCAGAAAAACGGAACGCTTTACTATAAAGTCCTGAAGCGTGAAGTACTGTAATAGAAGAAAACAAAAGCTTCAGCAATTCTAATAGAATAAAGAGAAGACAAGAGTGAATAAACACAAAAGTACAAAAGCTACAAAAGCAAAAACACTGAAGATTGAAGTCAAGCGCCTGCTGTCTATAATAAAGCGCCTGCTGTCTATAATCAAGCGCCTGCTGTCTATAATAAAGCGCCTGCTGTCTATAATCAAGCGCCCGAAACATCGTATTTTGAGGTACGCTCGTCAAAATGAAGTGATCTTGGTTTTTTAAGAAAGATAAGAGAAATACCTACATGTTTCCGGGAGAAGTATAGATCTGACCCAATCTCTATCTGAGTGAAATTCCTTCCTCAAGCTCTAGATGTGACACTGTTCGTGATAATCAGAACATGCAAGCGTCTGCTGACAATTTCTGGAGCTTTAGGTGTTTAAAAGCATCGACCTTGGTATCATTGGAAGGCGTAGAGAAATATCCGCAACTCTTATGAAGAGGTCAAGAGCGAAATCGATCTCTATCTTTGTCAAATTGCATCCGTAAGTTTTGGACGTGGTATTGTTCCTGATAGTCACACCTTTGTATCGTCTGATGCCAATATAATGAGATGTAGGCGTCCGAATTGGATGAAACCGGTGTCTCATTAAATCTAATATCCATATCTACAAGTTTCATGAAAATATCGAATCCTAATTCGTCCATTAAGAGGGTCTAAGAAGCATAATACGCTCACTGGTCAGAATGCAACAAGTTAAACAACCTTGTGAATGTGCCCTGTGGATAACCAAGCGCATGAGCTCATATAAAAATCCTCCGGTGAAGCTAATCAAGCGTCTACTCAGAATACAAAACATTATGATGGCTAGAGAAGTAATTTCGAATGAAGTATTAAGATATTCAAAGTCCTAGCTTGACCAGAAAACGAGGTACCCTTTTCCATAAAGTTCGTAAACTTCAAGTATTGTAATAGTAGAAGACAAAAGCTTCAGCAACTCTAATCGAAGAAAGGGAAGAGAAGCACGAATAAAGACAAAAGTACCAAAGCTGCAAAAGCAAAAACACTGAAGATTGAAGTCAAGCGCCTGGTGCCGATAAGGAAGCGTCCAAAAAGTCGTATTTTGGCGTACGCTCGTCGAAATGAAGTGAACTTGGTTTTGTTACAAAGATAAGATAAATACCCACATCTTTCCTGGAGAATTGGAGATCCGAACCCGTCCCGATCTGAATGAAATTCCTTCTTCAAGCTTGAGATGTGATACTGTTCATGACAATCAGAACATGCAAGCGTCTGCTGACAATTTCTGGGGCTTTAGGTGTTCAAAAGCATCGATCCTGGTATCGTTGGAAGGCTTAGAGAAATATCCGCAACTCTCAGGAAGAAGTCAGGAGCGACATCGATCTCTATCTTTGTCAAATTGCATCCGTAAGTTGGTGACGTGATGTTGTTCCTGATAGTCATACCTTTGTAGCGTCTGATGGCCATATATTGAGCTGTAGGTGTCCGAAATGGATAAAACTGGTGCCTCATTAAAGCTAATTTCCATATCTACAAGTTTCATGAAAACATCGAATCCAAATTCGGCGATTAAGAGGGTCTAAGAATCATAATACGCTCACTGGTCAGAATGCAACGAGTTAACAGCCTTGTGAATGTGCCCAGTGGATAACCAAGCGCCTTATGTCATTTAGGAATCCTCCGGTGAAGTTAATCAGGCGTCTACTCAGAATACAGAACATTATGATGGCTAGAGAAGTAATTTCGAATGAAGTATTAAGATATTAAAAGTCCAAGCTTGACCTGAAAACGAGGTACCCTTTTTCCATAATGTTCGGTAACATCAATTATTGTAATAGTAGAAGACAAAAGCTTCAGCAACTCTAATATAAGAAAGAGAAGAGAGGCACGAATAAAGACAAAAGTACAGAAGCTGCAAAAGCAAAAACACTGACGATTGAAGTCGAACGCCTGCTGCCAATAATCAAGCGTCCGAAACGTCGTATTTTGAGGTACGCTAGTCGAAATGAAGTGATCTTGGTTTTGTTAGAAAGATAAGATAAATAAATATATGTTTCCTGGAGAAGTCAAGATCTGAACCAATCTCGATCTGAGTGAAATTCCTTCCTCAAGCTTGAGATGTGATACTGTTCGTGACAATCAAAACATGCAAGCGTCTGCTGACAATTTCTGGAGCTTTAGGTGTTCAAAAGCATCGATTTTGGGATCGTTGGAAGGCTTATAGAAATATCCGCAACTCTCATGAAGAGGTCAAAAGCGAAATCGATCTCTATCTTTGTCAAATTGCATCCTTAAGTTGGTGACGTGATGTCGTTCCTGACAGCCATACCTTTGTAGTGTCTAATGGCCATATATTGAGCTATAGGTTTCCGAATTGGATGAAACTGATATCTCTTTAAATTTAATATCCATATCTACAAGTTTCATTAAGACATCGAATCCTAATTCGTGCATTAAGAGGGTCAAAGAAGCATAATGCGCTGACTGCTAAGAATGCTACGAGTTAAACAGCCTTATGAATGTGCCCACTGGATAACCAAGCGCCTTAGCTAGTTTAAGAAGTGTCCAGTCAAGCTAATCAAGTGTCTATTCAGAATACAAAACATTAGGAAGGCTGGAGAAGTTATTTTGAATGCAGTATTGAGATATTCAAAGTCCAAGTTTTACCCGAAAATAAGGTGTCACTTTCTCTCAAGTCTTGAAGCATCAAGTACGGTAATAGAAGAACACAAAAGCTTCAGCAATTCAAATAGAAGAAAGATAAGACAAGCGTGAATAAAAATAAAAGTACAAATGCTGGAAAAGCAAAAACAATGAAGATTGAAGTCAAGCGCCTGCTGCCGACAATCAAGCATCCGAAATGCCGTATTTTGAGGTACGCTCATCGAAATCAAGTGATCTTGGTTTTCTTAGAAAGATAATATAAATACCTACATATTTCCTGTAGAAGTCGAGATCTGAACCAATCCCGATCTGAGTGAAATTCCTTCTTCAAGCTTGGGATGTGATATTGTTTAAGACAATCAGAACATGCAAGCGTCTGCTGAAAATTTATGGAGCTTTAGGTGTTCAAAAGCATCGATCTTGGTATCTTTGGAAGGCTTAGAGAAATATCCGCAATTCTCATGAAGAGGTCAAGAGCGAAATCGATCTCTATCCTTGTCAAATTGCATGCGTAAGTTGGTGACATGATGTTGTTCCTGACAGTCATACCTTTGTAGCGTCTGATGACCATATATTGAGCTTTAGATGTCCGAATTGAATGAAACTAGTGTCTCATTAAAGCTAATACCCATATCTACAAGTTTCATGAAGACATCGAATCCTTATTCGTGTATTAAGAGGGTCAAAGAAGCATAAAACGCTAACTGCTAAGAATGCTACGAGTTAAACAGCCTTGTGAATGTTCCAAGTGGATAACCAAGCGCCTTAGCTAATTTAACAAACATCCGGTGAATCTAATCAAGCGTCTATTTTGAATACAAACATTATGAAGGCTGGAGAAGTAATTTTGAATAAAGTATTAAGATATTCAAAGTCCAAGCTTGACCAGAAAATGAGGTACCATTTTCTATAAAGTCCTGAAACATCAAGTAATGTAATAAAAGAACACAAATACTTCAGCAATTATAATAGAAGAAAGAGAAGACAAGCGCGAATAAAAACAAAAGTACAAATGCTGCAAAAGCAAAAACACTGAAGATTGAAGCCAAGCGCCTGCTGCCAATAATCAAGCCTCCGAAACGTCGTATTTTGAGGTACGTTCGTCGAAATGAAGTGATTTTGGTTTTTTTAAAAAGATAAGATAAATACCTACAGGTTTCTTGCAGAAGTCGAGATCTGAACCAATCCCGATATGAGTGAAATTCCTTTTTCAAGCTTGAGATGTGGTACTGTTCGTGACAATCATAACATACAAGCGTCTGCTGGCAATTTCTGGGGCTTTAGGTGTTCAAAAGCATCAATCTTGGTTTCTCTGGAAGGGTTAGCGAAATATCCGCAACTCTCATGAAGAGGTCAAGAGCGAAATCGATCTCTGTCTTTGTCAAATTGCATCCGTAAGTTGGTGACGTGATGTTGTTCCTGACAGTTATACCTTTGTATTGTCTGATGGCCATATATTGAGATGTAGTTGTCCGAATTGGATGAAACCGGTGCCTCATTAAAGCTAACTTCCATATCTACAAGTTTCGTGAAAACATCAAATCCAAATTCGGCCATTAAGAGGGTCTAAGAAACATAACACGCTCACTGGTTAGAATGCAACGAGTCAAACAACATTGTGAATGTGCCCAGTGGATAACCAAGCGCCTTAGCTCATTTAAGAATCCTCCGGTGAAGCTAATCGGGCGTCTACTCAGAATATAGAACATTATAATGGCTGGAGAAGTAATTTCGAATGAAGTATTAAGATATACAAAGTCCAAGCTTGACCAGAAAACGAGGTACCCTTTTCCATAATGTTCGGTAACATCAAGTATTGTAATAGTAGAAGACAAAGGCTTCAGCAACTCAAATAGAAGAAAGAGAAGAGAAGCACGAATAAAGACAAAAGTACAAAAGCTGCAAAAGCAAAAACACTGAAGATTGAAGTCGAGCGCCTGCTGCCAATAATCAAGCGTCTGAAACGTCGTATTTTGAGGTACGCTTGTCGAAATGAAGTGATCTTGGTTTTGTTAGAAAGATAATATAAATAAATATATGTTTCCTGGAGAAGTCAAGATCTGAACCAATCTCGATCTGAGTGAATTTCATTCCTCAAGCAAGAGATGTGATACTGTTCGTGACAATCAAAACATGTAAGCGTCTGCTGACAATTTCTGGAGCTTCATGTGTTCAAAAGCATCGATCTTGGTATCGTCGGAAGGCTTATAGAAATATCTGCAACTCTCATGAAGAGGTCAAAAGCGAAATCGATCTCTATCTTTGTCAAATTACATCCGTAAGTTGGTGACGTGATGTTGTTCCTGACAGTCATACCTTTGTAGTGTCTGATGGCCATATATTGAGCAATAGGTGTCCGAATTGGATGACACTGGTGTCTCTTTAAATTTAATATCCATATCTACAAGTTTCATTAAGACATCAAATCCTAATTCGTGCATTCAGAGGGTCAAAGAAGCATAATACGCTAACTGCTAAGAATGCTATGAGTTAAACAGCCTTGTGAATGTGCCCAGTGGATAACCAAGCGCCTTAGCTAAGAAGAGTCAGGAGAATCTAATCAAGCGTATATTCAGAATACAAACATTATGAAGGCTGGAGAAGTAATTTTGAATGCAGTATTAAGATATTGAAAGTCCAAGCTTGACCAGAAAATGAGGTACCCTTTTCTATAAAGTCCTGAAGCATCAAGTAATGTAATAAAAGAACACAAATACTTCAGCAATTATAATAGAAGAAAGAGAAGACAAGAGCGAATAAAAACAAAAGTACAAATGCTGCAAAAGCAAAAACACTGAAGATTGAAGCCAAGCGCCTGCTGCCAATAATCAAGCCTCCGAAACGTCGTATTTTGAGGTACGCTCGTCGAAATGAAGTGATTTTGGTTTTTTTAAAAAGATAAGATAAATACCTACAGGTTTCTTGCAGAAGTCGAGATCTGAACCAATCCCGATATGAGTGAAATTCCTTTTTCAAGCTTGAGATGTGGTACTGTTCGTGACAATCATAACATACAAGCGTCTGCTGGCAATTTCTGGGGCTTTAGGTGTTCAAAAGCATCAATCTTGGTTTCGCTGGAAGGGTTAGCGAAATATCCGCAACTCTCATGAAGAGGTCAAGAGCGAAATCGATCTCTGTCTTTGTCAAATTGCATCCGTAAGTTGGTGACGTGATGTTGTTCCTGACAGTTATACCTTTGTATTGTCTGATGGCCATATATTGAGATGTAGGTGTCCGAATTGGATGAAACCGGTGCCTCATTAAAGCTAACTTCCATATCTACAAGTTTCGTGAAAACATCAAATCCAAATTCGGCCATTAAGAGGGTCTAAGAAACATAACACGCTCATTGGTTAGAATGCAACGAGTCAAACAGCATTGTGAATGTGCCCAGTGGATAACCAAGCGCCTTAGCTCATTTAAGAATCCTCCGGTGAAGCTAATCGGGCGTCTACTCAGAATATAGAACATTATAATGGCTGGAGAAGTAATTTCGAATGAAGTATTAAGATATACAAAGTCCAAGCTTGACCAGAAAACGAGGTACCCTTTTCCATAATGTTCGGTAACATCAAGTATTGTAATAGTAGAAGACAAAGGCTTCAGCAACTCAAATAGAAGAAAGAGAAGAGAAGCACGAATAAAGACAAAAGTACAAAAGCTGCAAAAGCAAAAACACTGAAGATTGAAGTCGAGCGTCTGCTGCCAATAATCAAGCGTCTGAAACGTCGTATTTTGAGGTACGCTTGTCGAAATGAAGTGATCTTGGTTTTGTTAGAAAGACAATATAAATAAATATATGTTTCCTGGAGAAGTCAAGATCTGAACCAATCTCGATCTGAGTGAAATTCCTTCCTCAAGCATGAGATGTGATACTGTTCGTGACAATCAAAACATGTAAGCGTCTGCTGACAATTTCTGGAGCTTTATCTGTTCAAAAGCATCGATCTTGGTATCGTCGGAAGGCTTGTAGAAATATCCGTAGCTCTCATGAAGAGGTCAAGAGCGAAATCGATCTGTATCTTTGTCAAATTGCATCCGTAAGTTGGTGACGTGATGTTGTTCCTGACAGTTATACCTTTGTATTGTCTGATGGCCATATATTGAGATGTAGGTTTTCGAATTGGATGAAACCGGTGCCTCATTAAAGCTAATTTCCATATCTACAAGTTTCGTGAAAACATCAAATCCAAATTCGGCCATTAAGAGGGTCTAAGAAACATAATACGCTCACTGGTCAGAATGCAACGAGTTAAACAGCCTTGTGAATGTGCCCAGTGGATAACCAAGCGCCTTAGCTCATTTAAGAATCCTCCGGTGAAGCTAATCGGGCGTCTACTCATTATACAGAACATTATAATGGCTGGAGAAATAATTTCGAATGAAGTATTAAGATATACAAAGTCCAAGCTTGACCAGAAAACGAGGTACCCTTTTCCATAATGTTCGGTAACATCAATTACTGTAATAGTGGAAGACAAAAGCTTCAGCAACACAAATAGAAGAAAGAGAAGAGAAGCACGAATAAAGACAAAAGTACAAAAGCTGCAAAAGCAAAAACACTGAAGATTGAAGTCGAGCGTCTGCTGCCAATAATCAAGCGTCTGAAACGTCGTATTTTGAGGTACGCTTGTCGAAATGAAGTGATCTTAGTTTTGTTAGAAAGATAATATACATAAATATATGTTTGCAACACCCTTTCCCGAGTGTCACATTCCCGAACGTTTATAAGGCCGAAAATATTTATTAATGCGGAAAATACGATTTTTCTTTTTCTTTTCTTTTCATAAGATGCAATGGGATTTAGTAAAGGTAAATAATACTAGTAAACGAACTTAGGTTCGCCATGCATTGCTAGAACATACCACAGAACAGAAATAGAAATAGAAACGTCAACATTATTATATACAGACATAAGTCTAATGTATAACTGATACAATAAGTACTAGGAGTCGTAGCTCCCAAAAGTACTACAAAACGACATAGTCTGGCCGACAACAAAACTAGACCATAAAAAGAAGGTCCTCCTCTGGCTCAAAGGAACTACTGGACTGAACCATCATCACGTCCATCTGTTCAAACAGCAACAGCAAGTACCAACAGAAAACATACAGATATGGGTGAGATTCCCGTTCATCAACACAGCAAAACAGCAATAGTAAAAACGGGACGACTCACCGGGTAACAGCGTACCCAACATGCTTACAGGAATTCTCAATGTCAAACATATTAAGCAGTTGACAGCATAATATCATGTTAAGCAGTTAACAGCATAAAATAAGGTATTCTTTAACAGTACAACGATGTATAACAGTAAATGTAAACATCAATAGCCATGCAATGCAATGCAATGTATATGACTCAATGTCAATGTCATTGGGTACTACTCTGACCCCTACTCCATGGAGCTAACAAAACATTCGGAGAGAGTGAATGGGAGGACATGTTCCGTGCGCGCCAGCCTTGGGCAAGATGCTACAACATTCGTACCGTGCACGTATCTGGCTTTTACGGAAACACTCTCGACCAAACATGAAAAGTACGGCATCTAGTAGAGGATATCAGTGTATTGCACGGATTCGCCACGACACAGAAGAGCTACCAACTGGTCACATGTCAGCCCTTCCAACCCTGATACCTCCCAAAAGACCATTGAAGATCGTCACCGTAAGATTCGCACCCGCATCAAGGTGTAAGCTCAACTCCTAGGCTCAAGGCCTTACAACTATGCAAATGATATGCCAATGCTTACACAAAGCAGATGCGATCACGCAATGTCTATCCCCCGGATAAACCTCGAAGTCTACTAAGGTTCTCTACCTTAGGAACTATACGTGTCTTTTGAAAGCATAACCTTTATCCACCGGATAAATCTCGTGATCCCTCCGGGATCGAGTCATCACAAGACTGAAACAATTGAACGACTGAGCGGGGTCCGAATCACCGATCCGTCATCGAACTACTGTTTCAAAACCCAAAACGTTTCATGTTTGTGTTTATGTCTTATGAAGTCATTGATGTATTAAGTCATCAATGGTATAGCATGTGGTCTTGTTCCACTACATACCATACTTAATTATCCCTTGTTTTCAACTCTAAGTCAATTACTTAACTTAGGTTTTTAAAACGTAAAACTTTACAATTTGAGTTGAAAAACACTCTTCATAAACAAACCATTTCTCGCGAGGCGAGACGACTTCGCGACGCGAGGCTGAGAAGTTATCTTTACTGCTTGGAAAGTCCTTCTGCTTCGCGAGGCGAGGATTGTATCGCGACGCGAGGCAGAGAAGTGATCCTTTCTATTCAGACAGTCTTTCTGCTCCGCGAGGCGAGGATTAGTTCGCGACGCGAGGCAGAGAAGCTGCATCTTCACTACTTAGGCGGTTCGCGGGGCGAGAACTGCTTCGCTACGCGAGTCCGAGAAGTTGCATCTTTGGTGCTTAGACGGTTCGCGAGGCGAGACGACTTCGCGACGCGAGGCCGAGGAGCTGCATCTTTGCTGCTCGGGCTAGTCCACTGTCTCGCGAGGCGAGGCAAGGTTAGCCTGGCGAATGCCTTATCTTCCCTCTGTCTCGCGAGGCGAGACGGGGTTCGCTGGGCGAGTGCCCTGTTTCTCCTTTTCCCTAACTCCTTCATTATTTCTTCTTTTGAAAAACTTAGTTTGATTAAAAGACCTATGGCTAAAAAAAAGACATTTTCCCACTTTGATGATACCCTTTAAAGGTTAAAACTTCATTTGATCTTTGGATCAAAAATCACTTTTGTTTCTCTTTGAAATCCTAGGTTATGAAATCATGTTTTGTTACATCAAAACTTTGCCAAAACAAGAACAACATGTGTTCTTCTATTTTCCTCTTACTAAGGCCACAAGCCTACTCCAATGCAAAATGGAGACTTTACTTCATCAACAAAGCAAATGTAGCTCAAAAGCTCACACAATAATGATAAACCACAATACACATTACTACATCACAATCAACATCCAAGTCCATCACATATCATGGTCTCATAATCAAACAACAAAAGTCCATACTTGATCTAGTGATCAAAGTAGGTTTTTCAACATACATGGAAATGATTTTCATTCAATCATATCATCATCAACATATGCTAAAGCACACTACAACATACTCAAGCATAAACTCATCATGACAATCTTGTTCTCCAAGAGAACTTAACAAAACTTAACATATAAAAGTGAACCCAAACTAAAGGGTTTCACCCATACATAAAATTAAACAACCATTCTCACTACCACCATCTTGGTGTGATGAGGTTCTTCTCCCCATACCTCTTGATGAGCAGATTCCCGGATCAAAGTCGGTTGATCGGTTTCTGAACCTCCTGATAATCGTCAACAACTACACAACACAACAATTCAACATTAAACAAAAATCAAAGCCAAACTCAACTATTACAACAAAGAGGGTTTCGGCCACCCTAGGTTAAAAAGGTTAGAAATTGGTTTTGGTTTCCATTTCATGGATTCAAAAGCATTAGGAAAGCTAAGGATGAAATCAAGTGTTAAAAATCAAAACTTGATGAAAACACTATTCATCATCTTCCAAAAGGGTTCGGCCAAAAAGTGCTTTTTGTGCTAGGATGAGAGTTGAATCATAAGCTCGTAGGTTTAGGTAGAGATTGATGATGTGAGTTCAAAGAACTTGGTCTTACCTCAAAAGGATTTTTCTACAATTTCCTATGGATTTTCAAAGTTTTGGATCTAAGAAATTCTTTTCATGAAAATGAAGATTGATCTTGAAATAAAGAAAGATTCAAGAAGCTAAGAGATCATAGAAGTGATCTTACCTTGAAATGAAGAAAGATTGCTCAAGGAATCAAGTGAATCCAACAAAAACTCAAGCTTTTCTAGGTGAAAATGGAGTTTTCTCTCAAGAACAACTATGGAACTCTATGGTGTGAGGGGCTGTGCGAAAATGATGAAGTGAGGGGCTGAGTTCAGCCTCTTAAAAGTTCACTTAAGGGTAAAAAGGTCATTTTCCAAAAGGGTATAATGGTAAAAGTGTAAAAGACTAAGGTTAGGGGCATTTTGGTCATTTTGCGTCCAGATATTTCCGAACGTCATGACGACTCTGGCATACTCTCCCAAGTGTCCTGGGATGATGTGATATCAAGATTATCTTTTGGCGAGTCCCGGTAAGTCCATATGTAGCTCTGTTCGTCACCCGATTGAGGATTCCGCCCGAACGAAGGTCAGGAAGTGATTTTTCTGAAATTTTTACGAAATTTAACCAAAACGTAGATAATCGAATTCTAAGACTTACTGTCTCGTTCACGGGTCCATCTGAGGTCTTCTGAGCAGTAAAAGCATACTGTCAGTGTAAAAACGCAGACCGGGCTCCGTTTGAGTTTTCGACTCAAAACTTAATCGTAGCTTCCTACGATATCGTCGAGCATGACTATGGTCTCGGAATATTTTATTTCCATTCCTAAGACCTCGAATAAAATAAAGACATTAAAATACTAAAGAAATAGAAAACGTGAAAATCGGGGCGTTACATTCCTACCCCTCTTAAAAGAATTTCGTCCTCGAAATTATACGTACCTCTTAAAACAAACTCGGATACTGTTGTCGCATGTCCTCTTCTCTTTCCCAGGTAGCATCACCTGTAGTCTCGTTCCAGATAACTTTGACCAACGCTATCTCCTTCCCTCGCAGTTTCTTTATCCTCCTGTCCTCGATCTTAACCGACAATGTCTCATAGGTTAGGTTATCCTTTAGTTGTACTGAATCAGACTCTATGACATGACTGGGATCAGGAATATACTTCCGCAATTGCGAAACATGAAAAACATTATGAAGGTTGGATAGAAAAGGCGGTAAAGCTATTTGGTAAGCTACTGGACCTATCCGACGAAGAATTTGATAAGGTCCAATGAATTTTGGAGTGAGTTTTCTGGACTTCAGGACCCTGCCCACCCCAGTCATCGGAGTGACTCTCAAAAACACATGATCCCCTTCCTCGAACTCAAGTGGCCTACGTCTTTTATCCGCATAACTCTTCTGTCGGCTCTGAGTCGTCCTCATCTTTTCTTGAATCAGTTTCACCATCTCGGTTGTTTGTTGCACTAGTTCAGGTCCTAATGAAGCACTTTCTCCATCTTGGTACCAACACAAAGGTGTTCTGCAACGTCTTCCATATAAAGCTTCGTAGGGTGCCATCCCTATACTCGAATGATAACTGTTGTTGTAGGTAAACTCTATCAACGGTAGGAAATTCTCCCAACTACCGGCATGTTCCAACACACACGCCCTCAACAGATCCTCTAAAGACTGAATCGTCCTTTCCGATTGTCCATCAGTTTGAGGATGGTAAGCCGAACTTAATCGTAACTTTGTTCCTAAAGCTTCATGTAAACTTTGCCAAAAACGCGAAGTAAAACGCGGATCTCTATCCGATATGATGCTTGAAGGTACTCCATGCAGTCTCACAATCTCACTGATATAAATCTGAGTAAGCTTTTCCATAGAATACTTGAGATTAATCGGTAGAAAATGAGCTGATTTCGTAAGCCTATCAATTATAACCCAAATGGAATCGTATCCTTTAGGTGTCCTTGGCAAACACGTCACGAAATCCATTGCTATGCCGTCCCATTTCCACTCTGGGATATCCAACGGAAGTAACATTCCAGCTGGACTCTGATGTTCAACCTTTGCTTTCTGACACACTAAGCAAGATGCCACATAATCGGCTACATCTCTTTTCATCCCTTGCCACCAAAACAATCGCTTCAGGTCCTGGTACATCTTGGTTGACCCTGGATGCATACTCAACTTGCTTCTATGAGCTTCGTCCAGAATTAACCTTCTTATCTCTGGGTTGTTTGGCACACAAACCCGTTCTCCTCGTCTTAGGATTCCATCTGCTCCTTCTTTGTATTCCGACGTCATCCCTTTCTTTAGATTCGTTCGCTCTTTCTCCAGATACTGGTCGTATACTTGTTTCTCCCGAATCTGATCCATCAGATCACAAGATACTGTAACCATACCTACACATAGTCTTCCTGGCATACTAACCACGGACAGATGCATATCCCTGAACTGTTCCAACAGCTCGTGTTCCTTAACCATCATGGCAGACACATGTAACACTTTTCTACTCAGGGCATCCGCTACCACATTAGCTTTTCCCGGATGATACTGCAACTGGAAGTCATAGTCCTTCAAAAATTCCAGCCACCGTCTTTGTCTCATATTGAGCTCTTTCTGATCAAACAGATACTTCAAGCTCTTATGGTCACTGAAGACATTAAACGTCGAACCATACAAGTAGTGCCTCCAAATCTTCAACGCAAAGACTACCGCTGCTAACTCTAGATCATGAGTTGGGTAGTTCTTCTCGTGCACTTTCAACTGTCTCGAGGCATACGCTACTACCTTCCGATTCTGCATCAGAACACAACCTAAGCCTTGGTATGAAGCATCACAGTACACTTCAAAAGATTCGCTTGGATCTGGCAATATCAACACTGGCGATGTAGTCAGCCTCTTCTTCAAATCTTGAAAACTCTGCTCACAGGCTTCAGTCCATTCAAACGCTTTGTCCTTCCTCGTCAATTGGGTAAGAGGTCCTACAATCTTAGAGAATCCCTCAATGAACCTCCGATAATACCCAGCCAAACCCACAAAACTGCGTATCTCAGTCACTGTGGTTGGTCTTTCCCACTCAAGAACTGCTTCAACCTTTGACGGATCTACAGCAATTCCTTCCTTTGAAATTACATGACCCAAAAACTGCACTTCGTCGAGCCAAAACTCACACTTGGACAGTTTTGCATACAGCTGTTTCTCTTTCAGAACTTGAAGAACCACACTAAGATGTTCAGCATGCTCTTCCTGGTCTTGCGAATAGATAAGTATGTCATCTATGAAGACAACGACAAACTGATCTAGGTATGGACGAAAGATCCTATTCATATAGTCCATGAATATAGCTGGAGCATTCGTCACACCAAACGGCATCACAAGATACTCATAGTGCCCATAGCGTGTTCGAAACGCTGTCTTCGGTATATCTTCTGCCTTCACACGAATCTGGTGATAACCCGATCGCAAATCAATCTTGGAGAAAACTGTCGCTCCCCTCAACTGATCCATCAAGTCATCTATCCTCGGAAGTGGATACTTGTTCTTAATAGTAACCTTATTCAACTGGCGATAATCCACACATAGGCGAGATGTTCCATCTTTCTTTTTCACCAACAGCACAGGTGCTCCCCACGGCGACACACTGGGTCTAACAAACTGCTTCCCCAATAAGTCTACCAACTGTTCCTTCAAAGTTTCCAACTCAGCAGGTGCCATACGATACGGTGCCATAGACACTGGTCCTGTTCCTGGCACAAGATCGATTGCAAACTCGATGTCCCGAACTGGCGGCAAACCTGGTACGTCTTCAGGAAAGACTTCCGGAAACTCATTCACGACAGGTATGCGCTCTAAGACTAGCTCGCTCTTGACCTCCAAAGAAGATAGTAACATGTATCCCTGAGCTCCTTCTCTCAAAGAAGCGTTTACTTGGTTGGCAGTCAAAAATCCAGAATTCTCACAACTAGGGAAAACTAAGGTTTTATTTGCACAGTCCAACAGGATATGATTAGAAGACAACCAATCCATTCCTAAGATTACATCCATTTGCGAGAGAGGCAAACAGATCAAATCAATCAAAAACATTCTATCTTTAACAGAAATAGAACAATTCAAACAAACTTTTGCAGTTACAACAGGCTTTGCAGTAGGCGTAGAAATTACCAAATCAAAAGGTAAAGAAGACACAGGTAATCCCAACAGATTCACACAGTCATAGGCAATAAAGGAATGCGTTGCGCCTGAATCAAATAGTACAGTTAAGGTTTCACCTCCCATGACACACTGACCTTGGATCAAGTCTTCATTCTGAGAAGCTTCAGCACCACCCATAGTGTAGACTCTGCCCTTCATCTTAGGCCTTGCAGCTTGGACATTGTTAACAGAATGTTCCAACTTCGGTTGCATGCATTCACGTGAGATGTGTCCCGGCTTCCCACACTTGAAGCAGATAATCCCTTTGATCGAACAATCTCTGGTGATGTGATTGCTCTTCCCACACTTCATGCACTTGTTTGGGGCATTTCCAGACTGACTGAAACTCCCACTGCTCCCTCCAACAGAACGTTGTTGTCGATCTTGTTGCTTTGCATAGGGCTTCCATCGAGATTTGTTGTCTCGACCACCGCTTCCTCTCTGGAACTTGCTCGGTCCAGAACTCTGTACCCGCTTGTCCTTAGGCTCCAAACTCTCGATCAAACGACACTTTTCCATTAACCTCGGAAAAACAGAAATTTCCAATGGAACTACAGCTCTCTTCAAGTCGATCCTTAGACCTCCTTCGAATTTTCTGCACTTCCACTCCTCTCTTGGGTTGTCCAGAAAGTAATTTGATAACTTTGCTAGACTTTCAAATTTAGCCCCATATTCAGCTACGGTCATTCCCCCTTGTCTCAGCTGGAGGAACTCCATCTCTTTCTCGTGTCTTGCGCTCGCAGGAAAATACTTCTCCAGGAATTTTCCCTTAAAAGCATTCCAATCCACAGCTTGTTGATCGTGAATCAGCATCTGACGGGCTCCTTCCCACCAGTATTCAGCATCCTCCACCAGCATATAGGTTGCATAGACAACCTTGTCATTCTCAGTACATCTCATCGCTCCAAAGATCTTTTCCAGCGTTTGGATCCAGCGTTCAACCAACTCAGGATTGAATTCACCTTTGAATTGAGGTGGATTCCGACGAAGAAATTCATCCAGTCCTCTACCTCCAGCAGCTCGTTCGTCACGTTGAACCATAGCAGCAGCCATGTCCCGTATGGCATTCACAGCAGCAGTCAGGTTTTGAGCAGCCATTGCTACCTTCAAAACCAGGACTATCAAACACAAGAACCACAACAAAACTAAAGCAAACAACAGAGAATCACACAGAGAACACAACACAACCAAGACAGACCATAACCTACAAACCCCAAAAAGACTCGGCTAGCTCTGATACCAAACAATGCAACACCCTTTCCCGAGTGTCACATTCCCGAACGTTTATAAGGCCGAAAATATTTATTAATGCGGAAAATACGATTTTTCTTTTTTTTTTTCTTTTCATAAGATGCAATGGGATTTAGTAAAGGTAAATAATACTAGTAAACGAACTTAGGTTCGCCATGCATTGCTAGAACATACCACAGAACAGAAATAGAAATAGAAACGTCAACATTATTATATACAGACATAAGTCTAATGTATAACTGATACAATAAGTACTAGGAGTCGTAGCTCCCAAAAGTACTACAAAACGACATAGTCTGGCCGACAACAAAACTAGACCATAAAAAGAAGGTCCTCCTCTGGCTCAAAGGAACTACTGGACTGAACCATCATCACGTCCATCTGTTCAAACAGCAACAGCAAGTACCAACAGAAAACATACAGATATGGGTGAGATTCCCGTTCATCAACACAGCAAAACAGCAATAGTAAAAACGGGACGACTCACCGGGTAACAGCGTACCCAACATGCTTACAGGAATTCTCAATGTCAAACATATTAAGCAGTTGACAGCATAATATCATGTTAAGCAGTTAACAGCATAAAATAAGGTATTCTTTAACAGTACAACGATGTATAACAGTAAATGTAAACATCAATAGCCATGCAATGCAATGCAATGTATATGACTCAATGTCAATGTCACTGGGTACTACTCTGACCCCTACTCCATGGAGCTAACAAAACATTCGGAGAGAGTGAATGGGAGGACATGTTCCGTGCGCGCCAGCCTTGGGCAAGATGCTACAACATTCGTAACGTGCACGTATCTGGCTTTTACGGAAACACTCTCGACCAAACATGAAAAGTACGGCATCTAGTAGAGGATATCAGTGTATTGCACGGATTCGCCACGACACAGAAGAGCTACCAACTGGTCACATGTCAGCCCTTCCAACCGTGATACCTCCCAAAAGACCATTGAAGATCGTCACCGTAAGATTCGCACCCGCATCAAGGTGTAAGCTCAACTCCTAGGCTTAAGGCCTTACAACTATGCAAATGATATGCCAATGCTTACACAAAGCAGATGCGATCACGCAATGTCTATCCCCCGGATAAACCTCGAAGTCTACTAAGGTTCTCTACCTTAGGAACTATACGTGTCTTTTGAAAGCATAACCTTTATCCACCGGATAAATCTCGTGATCCCTCCGGGATCGAGTCATCACAAGACTGAACGACTGAGCGGGGTCCGAATCACCGATCCGTCATCGAACTACTGTTTCAAAACCCAAAACGTTTCATGTTTGTGTTTATGTCTTATGAAGTCATTGATGTATTAAGTCATCAATGGTATAGCATGTGGTCTTGTTCCACTACATACCATACTTAATTATCCCTTGTTTTCAACTCTAAGTCAATTACTTAACTTAGGTTTTTAAAACGTAAAACTTTACAATTTGAGTTGAAAAACACTCTTCATAAACAAACCATTTCTCGCGAGGCGAGACGACTTCGCGACGCGAGGCTGAGAAGTTATCTTTACTGCTTGGAAAGTCCTTCTGCTTCGCGAGGCGAGGATTGTATCGCGACGCGAGGCAGAGAAGTGATCCTTTCTATTCAGACAGTCTTTCTGCTCCGCGAGGCGAGGATTAGTTCGCGACGCGAGGCAGAGAAGCTGCATCTTCACTACTTAGGCGGTTCGCGGGGCGAGAACTGCTTCGCTACGCGAGTCCGAGAAGTTGCATCTTTGGTGCTTAGACGGTTCGCGAGGCGAGACGACTTCGCGACGCGAGGCCGAGGAGCTGCATCTTTGCTGCTCGGGCTAGTCCACTGTCTCGCGAGGCGAGGCAAGGTTAGCCTGGCGAATGCCTTATCTTCCCTCTGTCTCGCGAGGCGAGACGGGGTTCGCTGGGCGAGTGCCCTGTTTCTCCTTTTCCCTAACTCCTTCATTATTTCTTCTTTTGAAAAACTTAGTTTGATTAAAAGACCTATGGCTAAAAAAAAGACATTTTCCCACTTTGATGATACCCTTTAAAGGTTAAAACTTCATTTGATCTTTGGATCAAAAATCACTTTTGTTTCTCTTTGAAATCCTAGGTTATGAAATCATGTTTTGTTACATCAAAACTTTGCCAAAACAAGAACAACATGTGTTCTTCTATTTTCCTCTTACTAAGGCCACAAGCCTACTCCAATGCAAAATGGAGACTTTACTTCATCAACAAAGCAAATGTAGCTCAAAAGCTCACACAATAATGATAAACCACAATACACATTACTACATCACAATCAACATCCAAGTCCATCACATATCATGGTCTCATAATCAAACAACAAAAGTCCATACTTGATCTAGTGATCAAAGTAGGTTTTTCAACATACATGGAAATGATTTTCATTCAATCATATCATCATCAACATATGCTAAAGCACACTACAACATACTCAAGCATAAACTCATCATGACAATCTTGTTCTCCAAGAGAACTTAACAAAACTTAACATATAAAAGTGAACCCAAACTAAAGGGTTTCACCCATACATAAAATTAAACAACCATTCTCACTACCACCATCTTGGTGTGATGAGGTTCTTCTCCCCATACCTCTTGATGAGCAGATTCCCGGATCAAAGTCGGTTGATCGGTTTCTGAACCTCCTGATAATCGTCAACAACTACACAACACAACAATTCAACATTAAACAAAAATCAAAGCCAAACTCAACTATTACAACAAAGAGGGTTTCGGCCACCCTAGGTTAAAAAGGTTAGAAATTGGTTTTGGTTTCCATTTCATGGATTCAAAAGCATTAGGAAAGCTAAGGATGAAATCAAGTGTTAAAAATCAAAACTTGATGAAAACACTATTCATCATCTTCCAAAAGGGTTCGGCCAAAAAGTGCTTTTTGTGCTAGGATGAGAGTTGAATCATAAGCTCTTAGGTTTAGGTAGAGATTGATGATGTGAATTCAAAGAACTTGGTCTTACCTCAAAAGGATTTTTCTACAATTTTCTATGGATTTTCAAAGTTTTGGATCTAAGAAATTCTTTTCATGAAAATGAAGATTGATCTTGAAATAAAGAAAGATTCAAGAAGCTAAGAGATCATAGAAGTGATCTTACCTTGAAATGAAGAAAGATTGCTCAAGGAATCAAGTGAATCCAACAAAAACTCAAGCTTTTCTAGGTGAAAATGGAGTTTTCTCTCAAGAACAACTATGGAACTCTATGGTGTGAGGGGCTGTGCGAAAATGATGAAGTGAGGGGCTGAGTTCAGCCTCTTAAAAGTTCACTTAAGGGTAAAAAGGTCATTTTCCAAAAGGGTATAATGGTAAAAGTGTAAAAGACTAAGGTTAGGGGCATTTTGGTCATTTTGCGTCCAGATATTTCCGAACGTCATGACGACTCTGGCATACTCTCCCAAGTGTCCTGGGATGATGTGATATCAAGATTATCTTTTGGCGAGTCCCGGTAAGTCCATATGTAGCTCCGTTCGTCACCCGATTGAGGATTCCGCCCGAACGAAGGTCAGGGAGTGATTTTTCTGAAATTTTTACGAAATTTAACCAAAACGTAGATAATCGAATTCTAAGACTTACTGTCTCGTTCACGGGTCCATCTGAGGTCTTCTGAGCAGTAAAAGCATACTGTCAGTGTAAAAACGCAGACCGGGCTCCGTTTGAGTTTTCGACTCAAAACTTAATCGTAGCTTCCTACGATATCGTCGAGCATGACTATGGTCTCGGAATATTTTATTTCCATTCCTAAGACCTCGAATAAAATAAAGACATTAAAATACTAAAGAAATAGAAAACGTGAAAATCGGGGCGTTACATTCCTACCCCTCTTAAAAGAATTTCGTCCTCGAAATTATACGTACCTCTTAAAACAAACTCGGATACTGTTGTCGCATGTCCTCTTCTCTTTCCCAGGTAGCATCACCTGTAGTCTCGTTCCAGATAACTTTGACCAACGCTATCTCCTTCCCTCGCAGTTTCTTTATCCTCCTGTCCTCGATCTTAACCGACAATGTCTCATAGGTTAGGTTATCCTTTAGTTGTACTGAATCAGACTCTATGACATGACTGGGATCAGGAATATACTTCCGTAATTGCGAAACATGAAAAACATTATGAAGGTTGGATAGAAAAGGCGGTAAAGCTATTTGGTAAGCTACTGGACCTATCCGACGAAGAATTTGATAAGGTCCAATGAATTTTGGAGTGAGTTTTCTGGACTTCAGGACCCTGCCCACCCCAGTCATCGGAGTGACTCTCAAAAACACATGATCCCCTTCCTCGAACTCAAGTGGCCTACGTCTTTTATCCGCATAACTCTTCTGTCGGCTCTGAGTCGTCCTCATCTTTTCTTGAATCAGTTTCACCTTCTCGGTTGTTTGTTGCACTAGTTCAGGTCCTAATGAAGCACTTTCTCCATCTTGGTACCAACACAAAGGTGTTCTGCAACGTCTTCCATATAAAGCTTCGTAGGGTGCCATCCCTATACTCGAATGATAACTGTTGTTGTAGGTAAACTCTATCAACGGTAGGAAATTCTCCCAACTACCAGCATGTTCCAACACACACGCCCTCAACAGATCCTCTAAAGACTGAATCGTCCTTTCCGATTGTCCATCAGTTTGAGGATGGTAAGCCGAACTTAATCGTAACTTTGTTCCTAAAGCTTCATGTAAACTTTGCCAAAAACGCGAAGTAAAACGCGGATCTCTATCCGATATGATGCTTGAAGGTACTCCATGCAGTCTCACAATCTCACTGATATAAATCTGAGTAAGCTTTTCCATAGAGTACTTGAGATTAATCGGTAGAAAATGAGCTGATTTCGTAAGCCTATCAATTATAACCCAAATGGAATCGTATCCTTTAGGTGTCCTTGGCAAACACGTCACGAAATCCATTGCTATGCCGTCCCATTTCCACTCTGGGATATCCAACGGAAGTAACATTCCAGCTGGACTCTGATGTTCAACCTTTGCTTTCTGACACACTAAGCAAGATGCCACATAATCGGCTACATCTCTTTTCATCCCTTGCCACCAAAACAATCGCTTCAGGTCCTGGTACATCTTGGTTGACCCTGGATGCATACTCAACTTGCTTCTATGAGCTTCGTCCAGAATTAACCTTCTTATCTCTGGGTTGTTTGGCACTCAAACCCGTTCTCCTCGTCTTAGGATTCCATCTGCTCCTTCTTTGTATTCCGACGTCATCCCTTTCTTTAGATTCGTTCGCTCTTTCTCCAGATACTGGTCGTATACTTGTTTCTCCCGAATCTGATCCATCAGATCACAAGATACTGTAACCATACCTACACATAGTCTTCCTGGCATACTAACCACGGACAGATGCATATCCCTGAACTGTTCCAACAGCTCGTGTTCCTTAACCATCATGGCAGACACATGTAACACTTTTCTACTCAGGGCATCCGCTACCACATTAGCTTTTCCCGGATGATACTGCAACTGGAAGTCATAGTCCTTCAAAAATTCCAGCCACCGTCTTTGTCTCATATTGAGCTCTTTCTGATCAAACAGATACTTCAAGCTCTTATGGTCACTGAAGACATTAAACGTCGAACCATACAAGTAGTGCCTCCAAATCTTCAACGCAAAGACTACCGCTGCTAACTCTAGATCATGAGTTGGGTAGTTCTTCTCGTGCACTTTCAACTGTCTCGAGGCATACGCTACTACCTTCCGATTCTGCATCAGAACACAACCTAAGCCTTGGTATGAAGCATCACAGTACACTTCAAAAGATTCGCTTGGATCTGGCAATATCAACACTGGCGATGTAGTCAGCCTCTTCTTCAACTCTTGAAAACTCTGCTCACAGGCTTCAGTCCATTCAAACGCTTTGTCCTTCCTCGTCAATTGGGTAAGAGGTCCTACAATCTTAGAGAATCCCTCAATGAACCTCCGATAATACCCAGCCAAACCCACAAAACTGCGTATCTCAGTCACTGTGGTTGGTCTTTCCCACTCAAGAACTGCTTCAACCTGCGCCTGCTACCGATAATCAAGCGTCTGAAACGTCGTATTTTGAGGTACGCTCGACGAAATGAAGTGATATTGGTTTTCTTAGAAAGATAATATAAATACCTTAATGTTTCTTGGAGAAATCGAGATCAGAACCAATGTCGATCTAAGTGAAATTCCTTCTTCAAGCTTGGGATGTGATACTGTTCAAGACAATCAGAATATGCAAGTATCTGCTGACAATTTCTGGAGCTTTAGGTGCTCAAAAGCATTGATCTTGGTATCGTTGGAAGGCTTAGAGAAATATCCGCAACTCTCATGAAGAGGTCAAGAGCGAAATCGAACTCAATCTTCGTCAAATTGCATCCGTAAGTTGGTGACGTGATGTTGTTCCTGACCGTCATACCTTTGTAGCGTCTGATGACCATATATTGAGCATTAGATGTCCTAATTGAATGAAACCAGTGTCTCATTAACGCTAATATCCATATCTACAAGTTTCATGATGACATCGAATCCTAATTCATCCATTAAGAGGGTCAAAGAAGCATAATACGCGAACTGCTAAGAATGCTACAAATTAAACAACCTTGTGAATGTGTCCAGTGAATAACCGAGCGCCTTAGCTAATTTAAGAAGCGTCCGGTGAATCTAATCAAGCATCTATTCAGAATACAAACATTATGAAGGCTGGAGAAGTAATTTTGTATGAAGTATTAAGATATTGAAAGTCCAAGCTTGACCAAAAAATGAGGTACCATTTTCTATAAAGTCCCGAAGGATGAAGTACTGTAATAGAAGAAGATAAAAGCTTCAGAAATTCTAACAGAATAAAGAGAAGACAAGCGTGAATAAAAACAAAAGTAAAATGCTGGAAATGCAAAAACACTGAAGATTGAAGTCAAGTGCCTGCTACCGATAATCAAGCGTCTGAAGCGCCGTATTTTGAGGTACGCTCGTCGAAATGAAGTGATTTTAGTTTTCTTAGAAAGATAATATAAATACCTACATGTTTCCTGGAGAAGTCGAGATCTGAACCAACCTCGATCTGAGTGAAATTCCTTCTTCAAGCTTGAGATGATCTGCTGTTCGTGACAATCAGAACATGCAAGCATCTGCTGACAATTTCTGGGGCTTTAGGTATTCAAAAGCATCGATCTTGGTATCGTTGGAAGGCTTATAGAGATATCCGCAACTCTCATGAAGAGGTCAAAAGCGAAATCGATCTCTATCTTTGTGAAATTGCATCCGTAAGTTGGTGACGAGATGTTGTTCCTGACAGTCATACCTTTGTAGCGTCTGATGGCCATATATTGAGCTATAGGTGTCCGAATTGGATGAACCCGTTGTCTCTTTAAATTTAATATCCATATCCACAAGTTTCATTAAGACATTGAATCCTATTTCGGCCATGAAGAGGATCAAAGAAGTATAATACGCTAACTGGTCAGAATGCTACTAGTTTGACAGCCTTATGAATGTGCTCAGTGGATAACCACACACCTTAGCTAATTTAAGAGTCGTCCATAGAAGCTAATCAAGCTTCTATTCAAAATATAAAACATTATGAAGGCTGGAGAAGTAATTTGGAATGAAGTATTAAGATATTCAAAGTCCAAGCTTGACCAGAATATAAGGAACCATTTTCTATAAAGTCCTGAAGCATGAAGTACTGTAATAGAAGAAGACAAAAGCTTCAGCAATTCGAATGGAATAAAGATAAGACAAGCGTGAATAAAAACAAAAGTACAAATGCTGCAAAAGCAAAAACATTGAAGATTGAAGTCAAGCTCCTGCTGCCGATAATCAAGGGTCTGAGACGTCGTATTTTGAGGAACGCTCGTCCAAATGAAGTGGCCTTGGTTTTTTTAGAAAGATAAGATAAATACCTACATGTTTTCTAGAGAAGTCAAGATCTGAACCAATCCCGATCTGAGTGAAATTTCTTCTTCAAGCTTGAGATGTGATACTGTTCATGACAATCATAACATGCAAGCGTCTGCGGACAATTTCTGGAGCTTTAGGTGTTCAAAACCATCGATCTGGGTAACGTTGGAAGGCTTAGAGAAATAACCGTAACTCTTATGAAGAGGTCAAGAGCGAAATCGATCTCTATCTTTGTCAAATTGCATCCGTAAGTTGGTGACGTGATGTTGTTCCTGACAGTCATACGTTTGTAGCGTCTGATGACCATATATTGAGCTGTAGGAGTCCGAACTAAATGAAACCAGTGTCTCATTAAAGCTAATATCCATATCTACACGTTTCATGAAGACATCGAATCCTAATTCGTGCAGTAAGAGGGTCAAATAAGCATAATACGCTAACTGCTAAGAATGGTACGAGTTAAACAGCCTTGTGAATGTGCCCGGTGGATAACCAAGCACCTTAGCTAATTTAAAAAGCGTCCGGTGAAGCTAATCAAGCGTCTATTAAAAAATACAAACATTATGAAGGCCGGAGAAGTAATTTTGAATGAAGTATTAAGATATTCAAAGTCCAAGCTTGACCAGAAAATGAGGTACCATTTTCTATAAAGTCCGAGAGCATGAGGTACTGTAATAGAAGAACACAAAAGCATCAGCAATTATAATAGAAGGAAGAGAAGACAAGCGTGAATAAAAACAAAAGTACAAATGCTGCAAAAGCAAAAACATTGAAGATTGAAGTCAAACGCCTGCTGCTGATAATCAAGCCTCCGAAACGTCGTATTTTATGGTATGCTCCTCGAAATGAAGTGATCTTGGTTTGGTTAGAAAGATAAGATAAATACCTACAGGTTTCCTGGAGAAGTCGAGATCTGCACCAATCCCGATCTGAGTGAAATTCCTTCTTCAAGCTTGAGATGTGGTACTGTTCGTGACAATCAGAACATGCAAGCTTCTACTGACAATTTCTGGAGCTTTAGGTGTTCAAAAGCATCGATCTGGGTAACATTTGAAGGCTTAGAGAAATAACCGCAACTCTCATGAAGAGGTCAAGAGCGAAATCGATCTCTACCTTTGTCAAATTGCATCCGTAAGTTGGTGACGTGATGTTGTTCCTGACAGTCATTCCTTCGTAGCGTCTGATGGCCATATATTAAGCTATAGGTGTCCGAATTGGAAGAAACCGGTGTCTCTTGAAATTTAATATCCATATCTACAAGTTTCATGAAAACATCGAATTCTAATTCGGCCATTAAAAGGGTCAAAGAAGCATAATACGCTCATTGGTCAGAATGCAACGAGTTAAACAGCCGTGGCAATGTGCCCAGTGGATAACCAAGCGCCTTTGCTCATTTAAGAATCCTCCGGTGAAGCTAATCAAGCGTCCATTCAGAATACAAACATTATGAAGGCAGGAGAAGTAATTTTGAATGAAGTATTAAGATATTCAAAGTCCAAGCTTGACCAAAAAATGAGGTACCATTTTCTATAAGGTCCTGAACCATCAAGTACTGTAATAGAAGAAGACAAAAGCTTCAGCAATTCGAATGGAATCAAGAGAAGACAAGCGTGAATAAAAAAAAAAAGTACAAATGCTGCAAAAGGAAAAACACTGAAGATTGAGGTCAAGCTCCTGCTGCCGATAATCAAGGGTCCGAAACGTCGTATTTTGAGGTACGCTCGTCCAAATGAAGTGGTCTTCGTTTTTTTAGAAAGATAAGATAAATACCTACATGTTTTCTAGAGAATTCAAGATCTGAACCAATCCCGATCTGAGTGAAATTCCTTCTTCAAGCTTGAGATGTGATACTGTTCATGACAATCAGAACGTGCAAGCGTCTGCGGACAATTTCTGGAGCTTTAGGTGTTCAAAACCATCGATCTGGGTAACGTTGGAAGGCTTAGAGAAATAACCGCAACTCTTATGAAGAGGTCAAGGGCGAAATCGATCTCTATCTTTGTCAAATTGCATCCATAAATTGGTGACGTGATGTTGTTCCTGACAGTCATACGTTTGTAGCGTCTGATGACCATAGATTGAGCTGTAGGAGTCCGAACTAAATGAAACCAGTGTCTCATTAAAGCTAATATCCATATCTACACGTTTCATGAAGACATCGAATCCTAATTCGTGCATTAAGAGGGTCAAATAAGCATAATACGCTAACTGCTAAGAATGCTACGAGTTAAACAGCCTTGTGAATGTGCCCGGTGGATAACCAAGCACCTTAGCTAATTTAAAAGGCGTCCGGTGAAGCTAATCAAGCGTCTATTCAAAAATAAAAACATTATGAAGGCCGGAGAAGTAATTTTGAATCAAGTATTAAGATATTCAAAGTCCAAGCTTGACCAGAAAATGAGGTACCATTTTCTATAAAGTCCTAGAGCATGAAGTACTGTAATAGAAGAACACAAAAGCATTAGCAATTATAATAGAAGAAAGAGAAGACAAGCATGAATAAAAACAAAAGTACAAATGCTGCAAAAGCAAAAACACTGAAGATTTAAGTCAAACGCCTGCTGCCGATAATCAAGCCTCCGAAATGTCGTATTTTGTGGTACGCTCCTCGAAATGAAGTGATCTTGGTTTGGTTTGAAAGATAAGATAAATACCTACAGGTTTCCTGGAGAAGTCGGGATCTGAACCAATCCCGATCTGAGTGAAATTCCTTCTTCAAGCTTGACATGTGGTACTGTTCGTGACAATCAGAACATGCAAGCGTCTACTGACAATTTCTGGAGCTTTAGGTGTTCAAAAGCATCGATTTGAGTAACGTTGGAAGGCTTAGAGAAATAATCGCAACTCTCATGAAGAGGTCAAGAGCGAAATCGATCTCTACCTTTGTCAAATTGCATCCGTAAGTTGGTGACGTGATGTTCCTGACAGTCATTCCATCGTAGCGTCTGATGGCCATATATTGAGCTATAGGTGTCCGAATTGGAAGAAACCTATGTCTCTTGAAATTTAATATCCATATCTACAAGTTTCACGAAAACATCAAATTCTAATTCGACCATTAAAAGGGTCAAAGAAGCATAATACGCTCATTGGTCAGAATGCAAAGAGTTAAACAGCCTTGGCAATATGCCCAGTGGATAACCAAGCACCTTTGCTCATTTAAGAATCCTTCGGTGAATCTAATCAAGCATCTATTCAGAATACAAACATTATGAAGGCCGGAGAAATAATTTTGAATGAAGTATTAAGATATTCAAAGTCCAAGCTTGACCAAAAAATGAGGTACCATTTTCTGTAAGGTCCTGAACCATCAAGTACTGTAATAGAAGAAAACAAAAGATTCAGAAACTGTAATAGATGAAAGAGAAGACAAGCGTGAATAAAAACAAAAGTACAAATGCTGCAAAAGCAAAAACACTGAAGAATGAAGTCAAGCGCCTGCTGCCGATAATCAAGCGTCCGAAACGTTGTATTTTGAGGTACGCTCGTCAAAATGAAGTGATCTTGGTTTTGTTAGAAAGATAAGATAAATAAATACATGTTTCCTGGAGAAGTCAAGATCTGAACCAACCTCGTTTGTGTGAAATTCCTTCTTCAAGCTTGAGATGTGATACTGTTCGTGATAATCAGAACATGAAAGCGTCTGCTGACAATTTCTGAAGCTTTAGGTATTCAAAAGCATCGATCTTGGTATCGTTGGAAGGCTTATAGAAATATCCACAAATCTCATGAAGAGGTCAAAAGCGAAATGGATCTCTAGCTTTGTCAAATTGCATCCGTAAGTTGGTGACGTGATGTTTTCCCTGACAGTCATATCTTTGTAGCGTCTGATGACCATATATTGATCTATAGGTGTCCAAATTGGATGAAACTGGTGTCTCTTTAAAGTTAGTATCCATATCTGCAAGTTTCATTCAGACATCGAATCCTAATTCGTGCATTAAGATTTTCAAAGAAGCATAATACGCTAACTGCTAAGAATGCTACGAGTTAAACATCCTTGTGAATGTCCCCAATGGATAACCAAGCGCCTTAGCTAACTTAAGAAGCGTCCGGTAAATCTAATCAAGGGTCTATTCAGAATACAAACATTATGAAGGCTGGAGAAGTAATTTTGAATGAAGTATTAAGATATTGAAAGTCCAAGCTTGACCAGAAAATGAGGTACCCTTTTCTATAAAGTCCCGAAGCATGAAGTACTGTAAAAGAAGAAGACAAAAGCTTCAGCAATTGTAATAGAATAAAGAGAAGACAAGCGTGAATAAAAACAAAAGTACAAATGCTGCAAAAGCAAAAACACTGGAGATTGAAGTCAAGCGCCTGCTGCCGACAATCAAGCCTCCGAAATGTCGTATTTTGAGGTACGATCGTCGAAATGAAGTGGACTTGGTTTTTTTAGAAAGATAATATAAATACCTATAGGTTTCCTGGAGAAGTAGAGATCTGAACCAATCCCGATCTGAGTGAAATTCCTTCTTCAAGCTTGAGATGTGGTACTGTTCGTGACAATCAGAACATGCAAGCGTCTGCTGACAATTTCTGGAGCTTTAGGTGTTCAAAAGCATCGATCTTTGTATCGTTGGAAGGCTTATAGAACTATCCGCAGCTCTCATGAAGAGGTCAAAAGCGAAATCGATCTCTATCTTTGTCAAATTGCATCCGTAAGTTGGTGACGTGATGTTGTTCCTGACAGTCATACCTTTGTACCGTCTGATGACCATATATTGAGTTTTAAATGTCCGAATTGGATAAAACCGGTGTCTCGTTATAGCCAATATCCATATCTACAAGTTTCGTGCAAACATCGAATCCTAATTCGGCCATTAAGAGGGTCTAAGAAGCATAATACGCTCACTGGTCAGAATGCAACGAGTTAAACAACCTTGTGAATGTGCCCCGTGGATAACCAAGCGCCTTAGCTCATTTGAGAATCCTCCGATGAAGCTAATCAAGCGTCTACTCAGAATACAGAACATTATGATGGTTGGAGAAGTTATTTCGAATGAAGTATTAAGATATTCAAAGTTCAAGTTTGACCAGAAAACAATGTACCCTTTTCGATAAAGTTCGGAAACATCAAGTAATGTAACAGTAGAAGACAAAAGCTTCAGCAACTCTAATAGAAGAAAGAGAAGAGAAGTACGAATAAAGACAAAATTACAAAAGCTGCAAAAGCAAAAACACTGAAGATTGAAATCAAGTACCTGCTGCAAATAATCAAGCCTCCGAAACGTCGTATTTTGCGGTACGCTCGTCGAAATGAAGTGATCTTGGTTTTTTTTAGAAAGATAAGATAAATAAATACATGTTTCCTAGAGAAGTAAAGATCTGAACCAATCCCGATCTGAGTGAAATTCTTTCTTCAAGCTTGAGAAGTGATACTAATCAAGACAATCAGAACATGCAGCGTCTGCTGACAATTTCTGGAGCTTTAGGTGTTCAAAAGCAACGATCTTGGTATCGTTGTTGGGCTCATAGAAATAGCTGCAACTCTCGTGAAGAGTTCAAGAGCGAAATCGATGTCTATCTTTGTCAAATTGCATCCGTAAGTTGGTGATGTGATGTTTTTCCTAAAAGTCATACCTTTGTAGCGTCTGATGGACATATATTGAGCTATATGTGTTCGAATTGGATGAAACCGGTATCTTATTAAATCTAATATCCATATCTACAAGTTTAATGAAGACATCGAATGCTAAGAGGGTCAAACAAGCATAATACGTTAACTCGACAGAATGCTATGAGTTAAACAACCTTGTGAATGTTCCCAGTGGATAACCAAGCGCCTTAGCTCATTTAAGACTCCTCCGGTGAAGCTAATTAATCGTCTACTCAGAATACCGAACATTATGGTGGCTAGAGAAGTAATTTCGAATGATGTATTAAGATATTCAAAGACCAAGCTTGACCAGAAAATGAGGTACCCTTTTCAATGAAGTTCTGAAACATCGAGTATTGTGATAGTAGAAGACAAAAACTTGAGCAACTATAATAGAAGAAAAAGAAAAGAAGCACAAATGAAGACAAAAGTACAAAAGCTGCAAAAGCAAAAACACTGAAGATTGAAGTCAAGCGCCTACTGCCGATAAGGAAGCGTCCGAAACGTCGTATTTTGGGGTACGCTCATCGAAATGAAATGATCTTGGTTTTGATAGGAAGATAAGATAAATACTTGAATGTTTCCTGGAGAATTCAAGATCTGAACCAATCCATATCAGAGTGAAATTCCTTCTTCATGCTTCAGATGTGATATTGTTCTTCACAATCAGAACATGCAAGCGTCTGCTGACAATTTGTGGAGCTTTAGGTGTTCAAAAGCATCGATCTTGGTATGGTTGGAAGGCTTATAGAAATATCCATAACTCTCATGCAGAGGTCAAAAGCTAAATCGATCTCTATGTTTGTCAAATTGCGTCCGTAAGTTGGTGACGTGATGTTGTTCCTGACAGTCATACCTTTGTAGCGTCTGATGGCCATATATTGAGCTAAAGGTGTCCGAATTGGATGAAACTAGTGTGTCATTAAGGCTAATATCCATATCTACAAGTTTCATGAAGACATCGAATCCTAATTCGTGCTTTAAGAGGGTCAAAGAAGCATAATACGCTAACTGCTAAGAATGGTACGAGTTAAACAGCCTTGTGAATGTGCCCTGTGGATAACCAAGCGCCTTAGCTAATTTAAGAAGTGTCCGGTGAATCTAATCAAGCATCTATTCAGAATAAAAACATTATGAAGGCCGGAGAAGTAATTTTGAATGAGTATTAAGATATTGAAAGTCCAAGCTTGACCAGAAAATAAGGTCCCCATTTCTATAAAGTCCTAAAGCATGAAGTACGGTAATAGAAGAAGACAAAAGCTTCATCAATTCTAATAGAATAAAGAGAAGACAGGCATGAATAAAAACAAAAGTACAAATGCTGGAAAGCAAAAACACTGAAGATTGAAGTCAAGCGCCTGCTGCCGATAATCAAGCGTCTGAAACGTCGTATTTTGAGGTACGCTCGTCGAAATGAAGTGATATTGGTTTTCTTAGAAAGATAATATAAATACCTACATGTTTCTTGGAGAGGTCGAGATCTGAACCAAGCCCGATCTATGTGAAATTCGTTCTTCAAGCTTGAGATGTGATATTGTTCAAGATAATCAGAACATGCAAGCGTCTGCTGACAATTTCTGGAGCTTTAGGTGTTCAAAAGCGACGATCTTGATATCAATGTTGGGCTCATAGAAATAGCTGCAACTCTCGTGAAGAGGTCAAGAGCGAAATCGATGTCTATATTTGTCTAATTGCATCCGTAAGTTGGTGATGTGATGTTGTTCCTGACAATCATACCTTTGTAGCATCTGATGGACATATATTGAGTTGTAGGTGTTCGAATTGGATAAACTGGTATCTAATTAAATCTAATATCCATATCTACAAGTTTAATGAAGGCATCGAATCCTAATTCGGACATTGAGAAGGTCAAACAAACATAATACGCTAACTCGACAGAATGCTATGAGTTAAACAACTATGTGAATGTTCCCAGTGGATAACCAAGCGCCTTAGCTCATTTAAGACTCCTCCGGTGAAGCTAATCATTCGTCTACTCAGAATATAGAACATTATGATGGCTAGAGAAGTAATTTCGAATGAAGTATTAAGATATTCAAAGTCCAAGCTTGACCAGAAAACGAGGTACCCTTTTCCATAAAGTTCGAAACTTCAAGTATTGTATTAGTAGAAGACAAAAGCTTCAGCAACTCTAATAGAAGAAAGAGAAAAGAAGCACAAATGAAGACAAAAGTACAAAAGCTGCAAAAGCAAAAACACTGAAGATTGAAGTCAAGCGCCTGCTGCCGATAAGGAAGCTTCCAAAACGTCGTATTTTGGGGTACGCTCGTCGAAATGAAGTGATCTTGGTTTTGTCACTCGTGCAATTAAGATGTTTTAAATCGGTTAAAAATATCATTCTAAGTCGGTTATGGAACCGATGTAGAAACAGATGATGTAGAACGGTTTTTAACCGATGTTGAAAGTTAAATTTCCACATCGGTTATAAACCAAACCGAATTTGAAAGTGCTCATTCAACAGATTAATAATTATTGAAAAAGAACTTTTAATATCGGTTATAATATAGAACCGATGTTGAAATTTATAATTCAACATCGGTTTTGTCTTGTAACCGATTTTGAAAGTTTTACTTTTCACATCGGTTATAACTCAGAACCGATTGAAATTGATAGTTTAACATCGGTTCTCTATTGCAACCGATGTTGATAGTCCAATTTTTTTTTTAAATACTCTGTTTTAAACCAGTGGCAATCCTTAACCCTGTTTCATATATGTACAACCAGAACAATCCCAGCCAAAATAGAATCCCAGCAATAGCATAATCTAAATCACTATACTAAGTGAGCCAAAATACTTTATTGATTATGCAAAAGTCAGCTTCTTTTGATTCAACAAACTCAACTAATTATATAATGTAATAAATTCAAACTAATTAATTAAATACATAACAAAGAAACAACAAAGATATATAACAAATTAAACTAAGTAAAGAAATAAAATGTCATCCGTAAATTAATGTTCAGTAGTCATCTCAAGAAAGAAGTTTGGCCAACGTTCTCTGATGTCCTTAATGTCCTCTTCAGAGAATGCTTCCGGATTGTCGAAAATCTGCACATTATAACTAATCAACTATAACTATACATAATTAATCTATAACTATTGACAAATGTTATTAGTTAATTACCTCCTTCCATCGATCTATAATACTCGCGGAGACAATGTTGAACATCCACTTCATGACATTATATCTGCACTCCCAGCCGCCACGTTGCCTATGACACTACAAATGAATACACAATTTGAATATATAATGAGTAAAAACATAATAGTAACTATTTTACACTACAATTGAATCTTGGGTACTAATAAACTACTTACATTAGGGTAAATCCACCTAATAGGCCTGGGCCTACCACCATCCAAAAGACGACTTGCGTTTATAGATCTATCATAATTAAGAAAATATGAATTTAAAGTATGTTATAGATTTCAGAGTAATTAATGAAGCAAATGTAGTACAAATTAAATTAATTAAAAGCTTACGTTTCAACAATAAGCGTGATTTCTTTCGTCGGCTTCCTTCCCAACGAATAAAAGAAGACCAGAACACTCATACCACGACAGATGATCAATAATTGCCAATGTTTACTGCATTTGGAAACAGTTAGAGACAAGTCACAGATAATTATAAATCACTAGTAAAACTTGTACTTACAGATGGAGGTAAGGTGCTAGGTAGAACTGTTTTTTGTCTTCATCAAGCACACGTCGCATGTACGCGGTAATCTCATCTGACCTAAGTGTCTCACCCTAAATTAGTTGAGGGTCAAGGAATCCATAAAGATGGAGGTTACCCCTATCAATACACAGGCGATGTAGATACCTAAGATATTGAAATAAATATTAATTATAATAGTTAAAAAACTTAATTAAGTAACTTACAAATTAATTAGTTGAAATAAAATATACTTACGTGCACCATAATGAGACAACTGTCATGCAAAGCATTTCACTATCAATGCATATCTCCATAATGTCCCTCTGGAGGATATAGAAAGTGTCGGGCTTGCCATCGTGTTCCAAATTTATAAAAGCGGACTCCCTCCCAAGTTTCACAGCCGCTAATGCGAGACGTTCCAGAGCATCAAGTTCAACATCCTTGTCAAAACCCTAAACAACAAATATAGAACATTAGTAAACACGGTTAGGTTATTTCAATTGTAAATAAAAAAAACTTAACTTATTGAATGATTATATGAATACCTTTGACGAACCAGACGCCACAAGTTTTCTCGGATCCGACCTAGGCCTTTTGGGTCGATGATCTTTTCCATCATCCTAAACAACACAGGTAAATCATTAGTAAACACAAGTAAACCCAATTAAGTTATTTCAATTGTAAATATAGAAAAACATAAGTAATTGAAAAATTACATGAATACCTTGGCTGAAACAAAAAACCTCACAAGTCTTCTCGGCCAAGGTATGAAATTACCGGGGGCCTGGCCAACTGTAATAACCTCCTCGGTGGGCACAGGGACTAGAGCATCAACATCTCGAACATCTTCAACCACCACCCTCACATGATCATCCTCTAATGTCTGGTGGTGTAAGGTATTTCCCAAGTTGTGTACCCTCCCAAATGCCACTAATCGGCGATCATGATGATCATCAACATACAACTCACATTGATCGTCCTCCTTATCAGGCTGACGTGAATGATCACATGAACCCTTAGTGCTCACAAGTACAGACGGTTGGGTACTTGTGTTTTGCTGGGAAAAACCCATAGATGCCAACTCTGAGAGAAGATCGCGTTTTATTTCTTCTCGAAGCTGGGCCTTGATGGACTCAATATCATCCCTCTTCCGATGATGTGAAGATGGCCCGTGGTATTGGGTAATGCCAACACCCCATCCAACACCAAGGACACGGCCTGGGTGGTCCTCTTTCCCAATCGTAACAGCCAAGACATCTTCGTCCAGTAGACACAAAGGTTCCTTGTGTGCTTTGTTCGTCCGAGGAATCCTACAATATACAATTGTCACATTAATTTGTGTAAGATGATGGATAAGCATGTTACAATTACAATTAGAATTGAATATATACTTACAATCTTTTCAGCAACAAGATGTGCCTCCTCGGATGTATATTGTCCCGATGGTCCTTGTCAGGCTCTCTTCCATGTATGGTGGCGTGGGGGTGGAGGTGGATCAACAACTTCTGGAGGTGGATAAGCAGTAGGATCAGCTTGGGATGCTTCTTCCAAAAGTTGTTTCTTCTTCTCTTCAATCATCTTCCTCCTCAGCTTTTTATATCCCCCACGAGACAAACGATGGAGGTAGAGATTCTTACTCTGGATCTCCTGCGCCTTTTTCCATTGCTCCTATTATAAATAACATCAACTGAATTCAGTATGTTAATAAAATCAATTTGGTTGGTCAAGTTAAACAATATAACTCAAGTTAACCTGAAAGGCGGGGTCCAATCGGATCTGAACAAATCTATCCCACGTCTCTTGATCAAGGAACCGGTACATCTCAAGTGGAGATTTGTCTGCACGTCCATGTATGTACTTCCCGCTTAGTTGTGTTTTAAATGCTCTCCAACGCTCACCCGTATACGAAATCCATTTTTTCTTCATACGCTCGGTATCCGGCACTTCAAAGGTGAGCTATATTACACAACAAAATGGAGGAATTAGTGTATATGAAAATAATATGGTGAAATAAAATAGATACAACCAAAGAGGGTAAAAGTAAAATACCATGATACTATCCCATATCTGATCCTTCACGTTCGTCTGTACATGGTCCCAATCCTCAATAAGTATACTAGCCTTGCTTTTGGCAAGGACGGCCACAAAACTCTTAAACTGATCTTCCATTGGCCCTTTAGGTAAGCAATCTCCATCAAACTCAACCCTCATCCTTTGATTACCACTACGGTTGACGGCCAATTTTTTTAATCGTGTGGCGCGTCTACCTATTTTACTTGTCAATGGGGTATCCGACCCGCTGCGTGTAGGAGGGATGTCCGAGGGATCTACCATGTATGCCTGTTTATACAAAAAATAATAAACTATGTCAGTAAAGACGGATAAATAACAAATATCACTTTAAACATAACTTACACTATAACTTAACATATAAATATCAAATTAAATAACAAAAAAAAAAACTTAACTTATAATTATCAAGATAAACATAACTTAACTAATAAATATAACTTTAAACATAACTTACACCATGGTCAAGTAGTAATCTTCTCCCGTATCCCTTCATGATGATCATCACGGATGGCATGTACATCGTCCGCTTCATTTTCCTCATTGAAAGTAGGCATCCGTGTTGAGAAAGAAGGAGTATCGGAAATATCAAGAGTTGAATCTTGATTTTTCTCACTACCATTATGCATGTTTTTCCTTGGAGAACCACTGACCACCTTTTGTAGAAAGATCATGGATATAAAACACTTGTCTTGCTTGGAAAGCCATGATGAAAGGCTCTTCTGTATGACCTACCTTGCCAAGGTCTACCAATGTAAATCCTAACTCATCGGTTTGTACACCACTGTTACTGTCAACCCACTTACATTTAAAAACAGGTACTCTAAATTTAGTGTAATCGACCTCCAAAATCTCTTCAATGACTCAAAACTAAAATATGGATGCCATAACGGGGTTTGTATCTTTTGAACTAGAGAAGTGCATGGACTCGGCTACAACCATAACCCCATTGTTTTGCACGGTACTCTTGTTATCCTGGGACTTTGTATAGAAGAAAAACTTATTGATATCGTATCCACTCCAGCATATGATATCAAAGTTAGGCCCGTGTGCTAACCATTTTAATGTATCAGAAGCAGTATTATCCTCCGCAATTTGATCTTTAAACCAGTTTAAGAAAGTCTTATTATGCTTGTTCAACAACCATTTTTCGTTCATTCGAGGGTAATTTTGCTTGACAATGGTTTTGTGATCACATAAGTAAGGATTAACCCCATCGGTGTTATTCAATATATACAAACGTGCTTGAAGCACTTCCTCTCGACCCATGCTCTTAACAGTAATACCTCGTGTACCCTTACCATCACATCTTTCCTCATGACGAGACTTAGGAAGCCCTACAGGTTCCGCTTCTGACATGTAGTCTGTACAAAACTCAATAGCTTTTTCTGCAACATACCTTTCAACAATAGATACTTCAGGACGGTGTAGATTCTTCACATACCCTTTTAGGATCTTCATGTATCGCTCAACTGGGTACATCCACCTTAAATGAACGGGGCCACACAATCTAATCTCCCTCACTAGATGAACAATTAAATGAACCATGCTGTCAAAAAATGAAGGAGGAAAATACATCTCCAATTGACACAAGATAATAGCAGCCTCAATTTCCAACTCATCCAACTTTTGAAGGTCAATGACTTTGCTACATATTGCATTGAAGAATAAGCACAACCTTGTTATGGCATGTCTCACTTTTTTAGGCAAGATGTCACGATTAGCCACTGGTAGTAGTTATTGCATCAAGACATGGCAATCGTGAAACTTTAAACCAACTAATTTGAGATCTTTCATTGAGACAAGCCTCTTAACATTTGAAGAGTAACCCTATGGCACTTTGACGTCTCGCAGACACTCACAAAAACTTTTTTCTCTTTTTTCGATAAAGTATGACATGCTGGGGGCAAATAAGTCCGCTTAACCCCTACTGATTGTGGAGCTAACTGCTCTCGTACGCCCATCGCAACTTGATC
The DNA here is from genome assembly GCA_039655645.1 of Ammopiptanthus mongolicus. Lineage (NCBI taxonomy): Eukaryota > Viridiplantae > Streptophyta > Magnoliopsida > Fabales > Fabaceae > Ammopiptanthus > Ammopiptanthus mongolicus. The sequence goes on from JBCIVQ010000012.1 coordinate 127,624, forward strand.
TAAACAAGCATTCACACCATCCTTTGTCTTGCCTTGAATGTTAAGAAGCGTCCCGACTACACTATCACACACATTTTTCTCCACATGCATCACATCAATACAATGTCTTACATTAAGTTTGCACCAGTATGGACGATCAAAGAAGATCGATCTCTTCTTCCATATGTTTTTCTCAGTAGCCTTCTTATGGGTCTTTCCAAAGATAATATCCATGTCCTTAACCCGTTGATAAACTTGATCTCCGGTTAAGGCCGTCGGAGCAATTTCATTCTCCTGGCATCCATTAAAAGCTTTTCTCAATCTACGATACGGGTGATCAGGTGTGAGAAATTTTCGATGCCCAAGGTAAACTGTCTTCCTTCCATGTTGTAGTTGATGGTAACATGTGCCTTCTTCACATACAGGGCATGCTTTATGCCCTTTAACACTATATCCGGACAAGTTCCCGTATGCTATAAAGTCATTGATGGTGCAAAATAACATGGCACGCATCTTGAAAGTCTCATTGCAATACCCGTGAAACACATCAATGCCTTCCACCCACAGCTTTCTCAAGTCTTCAATCAAGGGACTTAGATAAACATCTAAGTCATTTCTTGGCTGTTTAGGCCCGAAATTGTAACACCCCGATTTTCGAATTTTCCTAATTAATCAGTATTTAAGACCTCAGATGGACCCGTGAACGAGACATTAAGTCTTAGGATTTGATTCTCTACGTTTTGGTTAAATTTCGCAAAAATTTCAAAAAAATCATTTCCTGACCTCCGTTCGAGCGAAATCTTCAATCGGGTGGAGAACGGAGCCGCGTATAGACTTACCAGGACCCGACAACTGATAATCTTGATATCACATCATGTCAACTCACTTGGGAGAGCATGCCAGAGTCGTTATGACGATTGGGAATTTTGGGATGCGAAATTACCAAAATACCCCTAACTTAAGCCTTTTCACCTTTTACCATTTTACCCTTTGAACCAAATGACCTTTTTACCCTTAATGAACTCTTTAGAAGGCTGGAACAGCCTCCTCCAGCCCCATTATCACGCAGCCCAGCCCCCCTTTGAGAGCTAAGAACACCATCTTCTTCCTCCTTGAAAACCTTCATTGAATCCTTGAGAAAACCTTGAAATCTTGTTGAAATCACTTGATTTCTTGACCAATCTTCCTCCATTTTAAGGTAAGATCACTTCTATGGTCTTATATCTTCTTGAATCTCTTTCAATATCAAGATCAAAACTCCATTTTCATGAAACTCACTCTTAGATCCAAAAGTTTGAAAATCCATAGGAAATTGTAGGAAAATCCTTTGGATGTGAAACCAAGTTCTTTGAACGCACCTCATCACCCTCTATCTAAACCCAAGAGCTCATGATCCAAGTCTCATCCTAGCTCTAAAATCCCAAAATGGCCGAACCCTAGTAGTGGTGATGAATAGTGTTTTTGCTCAAATTTTTGATTTCTAACTCTTGATTCCATCCTTACCTTTCCTAGTGTCCTTGAATCCAAGTGATGGAAAACCAAATCAATTCCTAGCCTAAATTGCCCAATATGGCTGAGAGCTTCATGGGGAAAATCCACGAGTGTTGTTTCACATTTTTGAGTCATAGGACTTGAAATAGTGTTAACTAAGTTCATGAACCAACCATCCAAAAGTTAGGAACCAAATGAGATCCCTAACCCTTTTTACCTTTCATGGCCGAACCCTATACCTTTTAGGGGACGGAAAACTTGTGTTCTTACGTTATAGATTGATGTTGATTTGTTATTTGAATTGAATTGTGTTTGATTGTTTTAGGTGACGCGAACGGCATCGGAGCCGGAGCCGAGAACCGATCGAGTTTGCATTGAACTTCCTTTGTGAGGTAAAGGGAGGTAGTCATTTAAGTTTGAGTGGCTTCATAGTACATGTTTGATATATGTGTTATGATGTCTTGAGTGATGATTTAGAGATGAGTTTGAATGATGTATATGTATACTTATATCCTGGATTGATTGGATAAGTGTTGTGCATAATTGGCTATTCGATATAACTGTGGCATGGATGCCTTGAGTGATATCATTGTGATATTGAACTGTTGATATATATCTATACATATATTTATATCCTGGATGAGCATAGGACTGACTATGTCTCGACAATTGTTAAAAGACTCGAAATCCTAAATCTATGTTTTGAAAACCGTATTTGAAATTAAAAAGTGGTTTTTGGAAAACGTGTTGCTTTTAAAAAAAAAGTGAAGTTTCCTTTTTGAAAAGTGTGTTCCTTGAAATTAAAAAGTGGTTTTGTGAAAATTCGTGCAAAACGTATTTTATTTCGGTAAAGTGTTTTAAAAAGACGTGAAACCTTAGAAAACGGTTTTTGTTTTCAAGAAAGGTGTTTTTCACGGAAAAATGTTCTCTTGATCAAAAACGGTTTTTGCTTCAAGAAAACCAAAGTATGTTTTGTTTTCCAAAGTGTTTTGAGAAAAAGAACCAAAAGAAAAATGATGAACCTTTGAGACGAACCCGAACCTAGTGGCCGAGACGTCGGGGCTAGTGTTTTGTGGATTAAGCTCTCGGACTTCGTGTCCTGTGTTTTTGATTTGAGTGGGCTTAATGCCTTTTTGAAACGAGTCTTGGACTTTATGTCTCGACATTTGAAAGAATGAACGCAAAGAAAACAGAAAACCTTCTATGAACATGCATGAACCGGCAGACGTGCCATTTGGAACCGAGCTACAACTTTCGTAGTTGAGAATTCAGCCAATTAAGACCACTAGGTCTATAGAGGCATTCTGTGTTCGAGATCCCACAAGTGGCCGGTGGCATAGCAATCCCGTGCCGTGGTAAATCGGCTGCCAAACACGAATGAACTCAATCAGAGATTGGAGTATTTATGATATGGTGAGATGTGGTACCCTGGAACAATTGGAGTTCGGACCTAAATAGAGAGGCCGACTCATGAGAACAATTGTGTTACGGGTGTTACTACGGCCTATCACTCGATGTTGGGAAGTTAGAATCTCCGGAGTACATGAATTAGAAAGATGATATTGAAGTCTCATGCATTATTATAACTGATGATAGTGTTTGGGATGTTGTACTGTATTATATAAATAACTGTTCATATAACTGTATTTATCTGTGGATGATTATACTGCTGTTTGTCGCTTGTGAGGCTATCGTGATAACTTTATATGAGTATCTCACCTTTGCCTGTACATGTTGGACACCTTGTTGTGTTTTTGGAACATACGTACAGATGTTGATCATAGGTCCCCGCGGAGACGTGAGGACTCGGACGATGGAAACTTCTGAAGGAGCCGACGTTGGGTTGTACCCCAATGGCTACTTTTAGCCGACCAGCTTAGGAGTCTTTTGTTTTGAGTAGTCTTATATTATATTACTGCACATATGTTGAATTATTTCTAAGTCTGTAATACGTTATACAATAGATCAGGTTTTGCATTATGTTTATGTTTTTATGAACAGTGAATATCAATGTGTGATATGAAATTTATTTCTTCGTCTTGAGTTGTTTGCCTATGCATGCAGAAAATTTTTAGAACCACGTTTTCGAACGTAGCTACTTAATTAAAGTATTTTCCGAAAGTAACCAACGTTTTATTTTCTTGTTGTATTCCGTATTAGAGTCCATGTATGTAGCACTCGCGAGGGGGTGTTACATTAGTGGTATCAGAGCTGGTCGAGTTTTTCGGGAATCCTTGGGAAGTGAGTCTGTTATGTTTATGTTGTGTGATCTCTGTGAACCTTGTTTAAATTGTTTCTCTCTTGAAGCAATGTGCGTTGACACACTAGTTTTGTTTTATGTTTCCTTATTAAGGTATGTGTGGTTTGCCTTGTAGCGAGACATGAATCTTAGAGGTGGTCGTGGTGGAGGTCGCGGCACTGCTGACAACAATACTGATGACAACAACATGAATTGGGCTATCCAGGCCATGGCTGATATGGCGGCTGCTGTTGCTCAACAGACAGCAACGATGGCTCAACAGAATCAACTGAACCAACAAAGAGCTGATCTTGCTGCTGGTGCCAGAGGGTTAGTCGATTTTCGGCGTCATGATCCTCCACAGTTTTACGGGGACTGTGATCCGGAAAAGGCTGACCTGTGGCTGCAAGAAATAGAGAAGATTTTTGCTATTCTGCACTGCCCCGAGGGAGTGAAGGTGGACTATGCCACATTCCTATTTCTGGGTGACGCAGAGTATTGGTGGGGAGGAACCCGACAACTGCTGGAAGGCAACAACCAAGAGATCACTTGGGGAGTATTTCGCACCAATTTTCTTGACAAGTACTTTCCCCAAAGTGCCAGAACCGAGAAAGAGCAGGAATTTCTGAAGCTGTAGCAGAGGGATATGTCTGTCGGGGAATATGCGGCGAAGTTTGAATCACTCGCCAAATATTTCCGCTTTTTCCAAGCTCAGCCTGACGAGGATTGGAAATGCGAGAGGTTCGAAGGCGGTCTGCGCTTCGAGATCAAGGAGTCGGTGTTGCCACTAGAGATCCGTACCTTCCAAGCTCTGGTGGAGAAGTGCAGAAAAGTGGAAAAGATGAGAAGTGGAAGGGAGAACAAGGGTATTGCAGGAGGACCGTCTAGGTCAAGGAACCCGAACCAGTACCAACACCAGAAAGGGAAGCAGTCCCAGAAGAAGCCGTATTCCCGACCTCAAGGGAATAGTCAGAAACAGCAACCTTATCATCCTGTTGCTTCTGCTTACGGTGATGGGAGCAGAAACGACCAGAACCAGGGCCGAGCCCAGAGATGTTTCAAGTGTGGGCAACCCGGACACCCAGCTGATAGCTGCAAGCTGAAAGGAGTTCTATGTTTCTAATGCGGAGAGATAGGACATTTCGCGAGGGAATGCCCTACACCAAAGCCCGAGCCGACTGTCAACAACATGCGAACTGCTAGACCCACAGCGAGGGGAAGGGTTTATACCATGAGTGGCGTTGATGCTTCCAAATCTGATGATCTCATACAAGGTAGTTGCGTCATAGCTGGTAATCTCCTAACTGTACTATTTGATTCGGGTGCGATACATTCGTTTATCTCTTTGAATTGTGTGAGACAATTAGAGTTGCCTGTTTCTTCGCTGTCTTTTGATTTGATTGTCACAACTCCGACTGCTAAACCTGTTACTGTTAATACGATATGTTTGAACTGTCCTATTACTGTTCATGATAGGAACTTTCTTGTTGACTTAATATGTTTGCCTTTGACTCAATTGGATGTGATCCTAGGCATGGATTGGTTATTTCCAACCATATCCTTTTAGGCTGTGCACATAGAACCCTAGTTTTTCCTGACCCTGAGATTTCTGGATTTATAATTGCAACCAAGTAAGAGCTTCTTTGAAAGAAGGAGATCAGGGATACATGCTTCTATCTTGTTTAGAAATCGAGAGGGACGTTGTCTTGAGCGATGTGCCGGTTGTGAAAGATTTTCCGGAAGTTTTTCCAGAGGACGTACCAGGTTTGCCACCTGTGAGGGACATCGAGTTTGCGATCGACTTAGTTCCAGGATCCGGTCCGATCTCTATAGCTCCTTATAGGATGTCACCTACGGAGTTAGCCGAGCTGAAGACTCAACTAGAGGATCTGATGTCCAAGCGGTTTGTGAGGCCAAGTCTATCCCCGTGGGGAGCACCAGTGTTGTTGGTGAAGAAGAAGGACGGGAGTTCAAGACTCTATGTTGATTATCGTCAACTCAACAAGATAACTATCAAGAACAAGTACCCTCTACCCCGCATAGATGATTTGATGGATCAACTTCAAGGAGCCGCTGTCTTTTCAAAGATAGATTTTAGATCCGGTTATCACCAGATCAGAGTGAAGAACAAGGACGTACCCAAGACTGCTTTCAGGACTCATTATGGTCACTATGAGTACCTCGTGATGCCTTTCAGAGTGACGAACGCGCCTGCTATCTTCATGGACTATATGAATAGGATTTTCCGTCCGTTTTTGGATCATTTTGTCGTCGTGTTTATAGACGATATTCTCATCTACTCAAAAAGTCCCGAGGAGCATGAGGGACATCTACGACAAGTTTTACAAATCCTTTACAAGGAGAAGCTGTACGCAAAGCTGCCCAAGTGTGAATTTTGGCTGGATGAAGTCAAATTCTTAGGACATGTGATTTCGAAGGAAGGAATTGCCGTCGATCCTACGAAAGTAGAAGCAGTACTTCTATGGGAGAGACCCAAGACTGTGACAAAAATTCGCAGTTTCGTTGGACTGGCTAGCTATTACAGAAGGTTCATCGAAGGATTTTCGAAGATTGTTGCACCGTTGACTCAACTGACGAGAAAGGATCAACCGTTTATGTGGACTGACAAATGTGAGGAAATTTTTCTGACAATGAAGGAACATTTGACAACCTCACCAGTGTTAGTATTACCTAAACCGGACGAACCATACGAAGTGTACTGTGATGCCTCGCATCAAGGTTTAGGATGTGTGCTTATGCAACATCGGAAGGTTGTAGCGTATGCTTCGTGCCAGTTGAAGACTCATGAGAGGAATTACCCGATGCATGACCTTGAGTTAGCTGCTGTAGTTTTTGCACTAAAGATCTAGAGACATTACTTATATGGATCAAAGTTTGATGTCTTCAGTGACCACAAAAGTTTGAAGTATCTGTTCGATTAGAAGGAACTTAACATGAGGCAGAGAGGTTGGATGGAGTTTCTTAAAGACTACGACTTCACTTTGCTATACCACCCTGGGAAAGCAAATGTCGTTGCAGACGCTCTGAGTCGGAAGACCTTGCACTCTCTTCAATGATGGTCAAAGAGCTAGAATTGATAGAGCAGTTTCGTGATCTCAATCTAGCTGTGGAAGTGAACCACGAGAAGATTTGTTTGGGAATGATCAAGGTATCTAGTGGACTGATGGAGACGATCCGTGAACAACAAGCAACTGATGTATATCTCCAAGAGAAAAAGGAGTTACTTGGACAAGAGAAAGATGCAGAGTTCAGTATGTGAATTGATGGTATCTTGAGATGCAATGGACGAGTTTGTGTGCCAAGAAACCCGGAGATGAGGAAGATGATTCTAGAAGAAGGACACAAGAGCAAGCTGAGTATTCACCCTGGATCAACCAAAATGTAGCATGATCTGAAACAAAAGTTTTGGTGGCCAGGAATGAAGAAGCAAGTGGTCGAGTATGTAGCGTAATGTTTGACCTGTCAGAAAGCGAAGGTAGAACATCAACGACCTGGAGGGATGCTTCAATCCTTGGATGTACTCGAATGGAAATGGGAGAGCATTTCAATGGATTTCGTGGTGGGACTACTGAGAACTTCTAAGAGTTTTGATTCAATTTGGGTGATCGTTGATAGGTTAACGAAGTCGGCACACTTCTTACCTGTTAAGATCAACTAATCAGTGGAGAAGTTAACTGAGCTGTACATCAGAGAAGTAATCAGACTACATGGAGTGCCGTCAAGCATAGTCTCTGATAGAGACCCAAAGTTTACGTCATGTTTTTGGCAAAGTCTACATCAAGCTTTAGGGACAAGGCTGAGGCTAAGTTCAGCATATCACCCTCAGACTGATGGACAGACAGAGAGAACGATACAGTCTTTAGAAGATTTGCTGAGAGTTCTAGATCATGATAGGAGTTGGGATGATCTGTTGCCTCTTATAGAATTCACCTACAACAACAGCTATCATTCTAGTATAGGGATGGCACCCTACGAACCCTTATATGGACGAAAGTGCCAGACACCGTTGTGTTGGTACCAGGATGGAGAGAACATGATCGTAGGCCCAGAACTTGTGCAACAAACAACGGAAAAGATTAAACAGATCCGAGAAAAGATGAAAACGGCACAGAGCAGACAAATGAGCTACTCAGATAAGAGAAGACGACCCCTCGAGTTTCAAGAAGATGAACACGTGTTCCTGAGAGTCACATCTACGACTAGGGTAGGTCAAGCGATTAAGTCCAGAAAACTCACTCCCAAATTCATTGGACCTTACCAAATTCTTCGGCGTATTGGTCCAGTAGCTTACCAGATTGCCTTACCGCCTTTTTTGTCCAACATTCATAATGTTTTTCATGTCTCACAACTTCGGAAGTATATTCATGATCCGTCCCATGTAATCGAACCTGATATAGTACATTTACGAGAAAACTTGTCTTATGAGACATCGCCTGTGCGAATCGTTGATAAGAGGATCAAGCAACTCAGGGGAAAACAAGTTCCCTTAGTCAAAGTCGTTTGGAACGAAGCAACTGGAGATGCAACGTGGGAGCTCGAGGACAAGATGAGATTACAGTATCCCGATCTTTTTCAAGGTACGTAATTTCGAGGACGAAATTTTTTTTAGAGGGGTAGTAATGTAACACCCCGATTTTCGAGTTTTCCTAATTAATCAGTATTTATGAACATATATTTTATTCGAGGTATTAGAAAGGGATATAAAATATTCCGAGACCATAATCATGCTCAGCGATATCGTAGGAAGCTACGATTAAGTTTTGAGTCGAAAATTCAAACGGAGTCCGGTCAGTGTTTTTACACGGACAGTATGATTTTAGTGCTCATAAGACCTCAGATGGACCCGTGAACGAGACAGTAAGTCTTAGGATTCGATTCTCTACGTTTTGGTTAAATTTCAGAAAAATTTCAAAAAAATCATTTCCTGACCTCCGTTTGAGCGAAATCTTCAATCGAGTGGAGAACGGAGCCGCGTATGGACTTACCAGGACCCGACAACGGATAATCTTGATATCACGTCATGTCAACTCACTTGGGAGACCATGCCAGAGTCATCATGATGATCGGGAATTTCGGGACGCGAAATTACCAAAATACCCTCAACTTAAGCCTTTTCACCTTTTACCATTTTACCCTTTGAACCAAATGACCTTTTTACCCTTAATGAACTCTTTAGAAGGCTGGAACAGCCTCCTCCAGCCCCATTATCACGCAGCCCAGCCCCCCTTTGAGAGCCAAGAACACCATCTTCTTCCTCCTTGAAAACCTCCATTGAATCCTTGAGAAAACCTTGAAATCTTGTTGAAATCACTTGATTGCTTGACCAATCTTCCTCCATTTTAAGGTAAGATCACTTATCTGGTCTTATATCTTCTTGAATCTCTTTCAATATCAAGATCAAAACTCCATTTTCATGAAACTCACTCTTAGATCCAAAAGTTTGAAAATCCATAGGAAATTGTAGGAAAATTTTTTGGATGTGAAACCAAGTTCTTTGAACTCACCTCATCACCCTCTATCTAAACCCAAGAGCTCATGATCCAAGTCTCATCCTAGTTCTAAAATCCAAAAATGGCCGAACCCTAGTAGTGGTGATGAATAGTGTTTTTGCTCAAATTTTTTATTTCTAACTCTTGATTCCATCATTAGCTTTCCTAGTGTCCTTGAATCCAAGTGATGGAAAACCAAATCAATTCCTAGCCTAAATTGCCCAATATGGCTGAGAGCTTCATGGGGAAAATACATGAGTGTTGTTTCACATTTTTGAGTCATAGGACTTGAAATAGTGTTAACTAAGTTCATGAACCAACCATCCAGTAGTTTGGAACCAAATGAGATCCCTAACCCTTTTTACCTTTCATGGCCGAACCCTATACCTTTTAGGAGAAGGAAAACTTGTGTTCTTATGTTATAGATTGATGTTGATTTGTTATTTTAATTGAATTGTGTTTGATTGTTTTAAGCAACACGAACGGAACCGGAGCCGGAGCCGAGACCCGATCGAGTTTGCATTGAACTTCCTTTGTGAGGTAAAAGGAGGTAGTCATTTAAGTTTGAGTAGCTTCATAGTGCATGTTTGATATATGTGTTATGATGTCTTGAGTGATGATTTAGAGATGAGTTTGAATGATGTATATGTATACTTATATCCTGGATTGATTGGATGTTAAGTGTTGTGCATAATTGGCTATTCGATATAACTGTGGCATGGATGCCTTGAGTGATATCATTGTGATATTGAACTGTTGATATATATCTATACATATATTTATATCCTGGATAAGCATAGGACTGGCTATGTCTCGATAATTGTTAAAAGACTCGAAATCCTAAATCTATGTTTTGAAAACCGTATTTGAAATTAAAAAGTGGTTTTTGGAAGACGTGTTGCTTTTCAAAAAAAGTGAAGTTTCCTTTTTGAAAAGTGTGTTCCTTGAAATTAAAAAGTGGTTTTGTGAAAAGTCGTGCAAAACGTATTTTATTTCGGTAAAGCGTTTTAAAAAGACGTGAAACCATAGAAAATGGTTTTTGTTTTCAAGAAATGTGTTTTTCACGGAAAAATGTTCGCTTGATCAAAAAGGGTGTTTTGTTTCAAGAAAACCAAAGTATGTTTTGTTTTCCAAAGTATTTTGAGAAAATCAACCAAAAGAAAAATGATGAACCTTTGAGACGAACCCGAACCTAGTGGTCGAGACGTCGGGGCTAGTGTTTTGTGGATTGAGCACAAAGACTTCGTGTCCTGTGTTTTTGATTTGAGTGGGCTTAATGCCTTTTTGAAACGAGTCGTGGACTTTATGTCTCGACATTTGAAAGAATGAACGCAAAGAAAACAGAAAACCTTCTGTGAACATGCATGAACCGGCGGACGTGCCATTTGGAACCGAGCTACAACTTTTGTAGTTGAGAATTCAGCCAGTTAAGACCGCTAGGTCTATAGGGGCATTCTGTGTTCGAGATCCCACAAGTGGCCGGTGGCGTAGCAACCCCGTGCCGTGGTAAATCGGCTGCCAAACACGAATGAACTCGATCAGAGACTGGAGTATTCATGATATGGTGAGATGTGGTACCCTGGAACAATTGGAGTTCGGACCTAAATAGAGAGGCTGACTCATGAGAACAATTGTGTTACGGGTGTTATTACGGCCTATCGCTCGATGTTGGGAAGTTAGAATCTCCGGAGTACTTAGAAAGATGATATTGAAGTCTCATGCATTATTATAACTGATGATAGTGTTTGGGATGTTGTACTGTATTATATAAATAACTGTTCATATAACTGTATTTATCTGTGGATGTTTATACTGCTGTTTGTCGATTGTGCGGCTATCGTGATAACTTTATATGAGTATCTCACCTTTGCCTGTACATGTTGGACACCTTGTTGTGTTTTTGGAACACATGTACAGATGTTGATCATAGGTCCCCACGGAGATGTGAGGACTCGGATGATGGAAACTTCTGAAGGAGCCAACGTTGGGTTGTACCCCAATGGCTACTTTTAGCCGACCAGCTTAGGAGACATTTGTTTTGAGTAGTCTTATATTATATTACTGCACATATGTTGAATTGTTTCTAAGTCTGTAATACGTTATACAATAGATCAGGTTTTGCGTTATGTTTATGTTTTTATGAACAGTGAATATCAATGTGTGATATGAAATTTATTTCTTCGTCTTGAGTTGTTTGTCTATGCATGCAGAAAATTTTTAGAACCGCATTTTCGAACGTAGCTACTTAATTAAAGTATTTTCCGAAAACAACCAGCGGTTTATATTCTTGTTTTATTCCGCATTAGAGTCCGTGTATGTAGCACCCGCGAGGGGGTGTTACAGAAATCATCATAGATAACATAATGTATTTGCGCTTCATTCACAACCAAGGAGGTAGGTTATAAATTAACAGGAGAACAGGCCATGAACTATCAATACTACTTAAGGTGCCATACAGATTCATTCCATCGGTAGCAAGTCCAAGCCTAAGTTTTCTTTTCTCATCGGCGAAATCCGGAAATAAACTATCAATTCTCTTCCATTGCAAAGAATCAGCCGGATCGCGAATCTGTCCATCACATTTTCTCTCATCTGCATGCCACCTAATGTTTTTTTGCGTTATTTACATTAGCGAACAATCGCTTGAACGTTGGAATTATTGGAAGATACCATAACACCTTCACAGGAGGACCCTTTGTGATCACATCACAATTTGAATCACCATCGTTAACTTTGTAGCGTGATACCCCACACCTTGGACACTCGTGCATCTTTTCAAAGTCATTCCTGTATAATATGCAATCATTAGGACATGCATGTATTTTCTTATACTCCATACCCATCGGACACAATATCTTCTTCGCCTCATAGTTACGGTTCGGCAATGTGTTACCTTCTGGAAGCATGCCTTTCAATAGCTCAAGCAATTCAGTGAAGCTTTTATCACTCCACCCATTTCTCGCCTTCACAACTATCAATCTTAAGACCGCTGACAACCGTGTGAAATTAGAGCACCCAGGATACAAAGGCTTATCTGCATCACTGCACAAAGTATCATACACATTTGCTTGTTGAAATGACTCTTGTCCAATATCCCGGATCATGTCCTCTAGTCGATCGTCCCTATCTACGTCATCAACCTCCTCTCTTTGGGACACACTTGGTTTGTCTAACAATTCACCATGCCATATCCATCTTGTATAACTCTTGCATATCCCTTCACAAATAAGATGCTCTTGTATTTTCTCACCTTCCAGTCGTCTCTCATTCAAACAATTAACACAAGGACAATAAAACCTTCTATTACTATCGGGAACATTTCTTTTAGCAAACTCTAAAAACTCTTCCACTCCATTCTCATACTCATGACTTGTGCGTCTAGCATCGATCCAATTATGATCCATAACTACAACAAAAACTTCACTTAGTCCAAGATCTTCAACTCCTTCTTATCACAGGGTATGGCCCTATCCCATTCGAGAAGAAACTTCTTCAACACTCAGTTAACAGTTAGTCCTTAACTTTCATGCCCATACTTAATGAAATTTCGGCAGCATTTCCCATCGGTCTCCGACGAACACGACTTGAACGCGGTGACATCCACCGGGACAAAGTGTGCACCCGGAGAACAAAAGGAAATGCATCAGACCGAAATATGTTCAAGTATAACATATGAGAATTAAGGAATAAGTATTAACCAAATGAAGAATAAGCTTTCCCCAAAATGTCCAACTTGGACAATTCAAGATTCAATACAATGAGTAGTACCTTAATAAAGTACACATATGCTCATTAATATTGAATCTCAAACGGGAAACTAAGGTTTTACTATTTTATTAACACTAAAAGATAATCCAACAGTCCAATCCCTAAGTTAAAGTAGCAAACAAAACATTAGAATAAAATATCTTACTTGTGCTCAGAGTGAGGAGATAGAGAGTGATGAGTGAGAGGGAGCTCGAGATGGGTTCAGGCTTGCCTTCACCCTAAATCAGAAACACAAAGCAAAGAGAGGGTTTGAGAAAACTGTGAGAGGGTTTTTTAACCTAACATTTAAAAACCATTCATGTTAAACTAATATCCTTAACTAATATGCCAAACTAACATACACCAAGTATTTATAAACCAAGCAATACAAAACATTTGGCCAAAAGAATAGAACTAGGAATGAAGTAGTTATATGACGCAATGCATATCTACATTGATAGAACAAAAACAGAAAATATGAAAGCGATGAAGGAGAAGAAGCAGCAACGAGCTAAGAAGTATCAAGATTCTGATTTCAGACTTAGCTCAAACAAAGTCATGTACCAAAAAGAATAGCTTGAAAAAGATTATCTACTACCAAATGAAATTCTAACAGAGTTAACATACTTTTGCCACTGCAACAATCTGATATGATAAGCAATTCCTAGGCTATATAACAGATCATCACCATACTATCAATACAAATAATATCAATTCCCAGAGGCTATTGTTCAATGTTATAATTATATATAATCAAATTGTCTCCATGTGCTTAAAACAATTCTCTTGCAGGTGGGGGGTATCATATGTGCGCAAAAAAGGGTTTAGCAGAGACAAAAGTTGGGTTTTAGCAGAGACAAAATAACGGGATTTACAGTGTCTCCCTCCATCCCTAAAAAATTGGGTATTACAGTTATTTTTTAGCAACAAAGTAGAGACAGAAAAGGGAAAATAAGGTTTAGGATTGCGTTGGAAACCAAGTTAGCATCTTCAAACCAAGTCACAGGTGACATAAAGCAGAGAGCAAAAATGAGAGTTTAGGGTACCATACCTTATGGGTCCGTTCAGAATGAGAGTTGTATACACGACGGAGGAACAAGAGCAAGGCAGAGAGGAAGGGAGGGAGAGAGCGTTGCGTTTTCTGTTCGGAGCGTTGCGTTATGGTTGGTTAATGAAAGAGAAAGGCAACAACGATGAAAGAGAAGAAGCAGCAACGAGGGAGAGGGCAAACAGTGAGGAGGGAAATATGAAAGCACGATGGCAAAAGAAAAGGGTTTAATAAAGATTTGAAATCGGTTGTCAAATAACTGATTTTGAAAGTTTACTAATGAGATCGGTTGTGTAATAACCGATGTAAATACTTGGCGGGAATAAATAAATAGTTTTTTATTTAAATTTTTTTCATCGGTTGAACTTTGTAACCGATCTTAAATGTTTTATACATTGGGTTCTTGGTAAACCGATGTAAATAATTTTCCACTTATTTTCAAAATTGCCACCGCCTCTTTTTTTAAATCGGTTTTTTTTCAACCGATCTAGAAACCTGTTGTAGAATCCATATCTTGGCCTAGTGTGTTAGAAAGATAATATAAATACCTACATGTTTCCTGCAGAAGTTGAGATCTGAAACAATCCCGATCTGAGTGAAATGCCTTCTTCATGCTTGAGATGTGATACTATTCCTCACAATCAAAACATGCAAGCGTCTGCTGACAATTTTTGGAGCTTTAGGTGTTCAAAAGCATCGATCTTGGTATCGTTGGAAGGCTTAGAGAAATATCCGCAACTCGCATGAAGAGGTCAAGAGCGAAATCGATCTCTATCTTTGTCAAATTGTATCCGTAAGTTGGTGACGTGATGTTGTTCCTGACAGTCATACCTATGTAGCGTCTGATGACCATATATTGAGCGGTAGGTATCCGAATTAGATGAAACTTGTGTCTCATTAAATCTAATATCCATATCTACAAGTTTCGTGAAGACATCGAACTTTAATTCGTGCATTAAAAGGGTCAAAGAAGCATAATACAGTAACAGCTAAGAATGGTACGAGATGAACTGCCTTGTGAATGTGCCCAGTTGATAACCAAGTGCCTTAGCTAATTTAAGAAGCGTCCGGTGAAGCTAGCCAAGCATCTATTCAGATTACAAACATTATGAAGGCTGGAGAAGTAATACTGAATGAAGTATTAAGATATTGAAATTCCAAGCTTGACCAGAAAATAAGGTACCCTTTTCTATAAAGTCCTGAAGCATAAAGTACTGTAATAACATAAGACAAAGGCTTCAGCAATTCTAATAGAAGAAAGAGAAGACAAGCGTGAATAAAGACAAAAGTACAAAAGCCGCGAAAGCAAAAAAACTGAAGATTGAAGTCAAGCGCCTGCTGCCGATAATCAAGCGCCCGAAAAGTCGTATTTTGAGGTACACTCGTCGAAATGAAGTGATCTTTGTCTTTTAAGAAAGAAAACAGAAATACCTACATGTTTCTTAGAGAAGTCGAGACCTGAACCAATCTCTATCTGAGTGAAATTCCTTCTTCAAGCTCAAGATGTGATACTGTTCATGTCAATCAGAACATGCAAGCGTCCGCTGACAATTTTCGGAGCTTTAGGTTTTCAAAAGCATCAATCTTGGTATCGTTGGAAAGCTTAGAAATATCTGCAACTCTCATGAAGACGCAAAGAGTGAAATCGATCTCTATCTTTGTCAAATTGCTTCCGTAAGTTTCTGACGTGACATTGTTCCTGACAGTCGTACCGTTGTAGCGCCTGATGGCCATATAATGATCTATAGGCGTCCGAATTGGATGAAACAGGTGTCTCTTTAAAGCTTATATCCATATCTACAAGTTTCATTAGACATCGAATCCAAATTCGGCCATTAAGAGGATCAAACAAGCATAATACCCTCACTGCTCAGAATGCTACTAGTTTGAAAGCCTTGTGAATGTGCCCAGGGGATAACCATGCACCTTAGCTAATTTAAGAGGTGTCCAGTGAAGCTAATCAAGCGTCTAATCAGAATACAAAACATTACAAAAGCTGGAGAAGTAATTTTGAATGAAGTTTTAAGATATTGAAAGTCCAAGCTTGACCAGAAAAAAAGGAACCCTTTACTATAAAGTCCTGAAGCATGAAGTACTATAATAGAAGTAAACAAAAGCTTCAGCAATTCTAATAGAATAAAGAGAAGACAAGTGTGAATAAAGACAAAAGTACAAAAGCTGCAAAAGCAAAAACACTGACGATTGAAGTCAAGCGCCTGATGTCTATAAGCAAGCGCCCGAAACGTCGTATTTTGAGGTACGCTCGTCAAAATGAAGTGATCTTGGTCTTTTAAGAAAGATAAGAGAAATACCTACATGTTTCCTAGAGAAGTCGAGACCTGAACCAATCTCTATCTGAGTGAAATTCCTTCTTCAAGCTCAAGATGTGACACTGTTCATGACAATCAGAACATGCAAGCGTCTGCTGACAATTTCTGGAGCTTTAGGTTTTCAAAAACATCAATCTTGGTATCGTTGGAAAGCTTAGAAATATCTGCAACTCTCATGAAGACGCAAAGAGAGAAATCGATCTCTATCTTTGTCAAATTGCTTCCGTAAGTTTTTGACGTGATATTGTTCCTGACAGTCGTACCGTTGTAGCGTCTGATGGCCATATAATGAGCTATAGGCGTCCGAATTGGATGAAACAGGTGTCTCTTTAAAGCTTATATCCATATCTACAAGTTTCATTAGACATCGAATCCAAATTCGGCCATTAAGAGGATCAAACAAGCATAATACCCTCACTGCTCAGAATGCTACTAGTTTGACAGCCTTGTGAATGTGCCCAGGGGATAACCACGCACCTTAGCTAATTTAAGAGGTGTCCAGTGAAGCTAATCAAGCGTTTATTCAGAATACAAAACATTACAAAGGCTGGAGAAGCAATTTTGAATGAAGTTTTAAGATATTGAAAGTCCAAGCTTGACCAGAAAAAAAGGAACCCTTTACTATAAAGTCCTGAAGCATGAAGTACTATAATAGAAGTAAACAAAAGCTTCAGCAATTCTAATAGAATAAAGAGAAGACAAGTGTGAATAAAGACAAAAGTACACAAGCTGCAAAAGCAAAAACACTGAAGATTGAAGTCAAGCGCCAGATGTCTGTAAGCAAGCGCCCGAAACGTCGTATTTTGAGCTACGCTCGTCAAAATGAAGTGATCTTGGTCTTTTAAGAAAGATAAGAGAAATACCTACATGTTTCCTAGAGAAGTCGAGACCTGAACCAGTCTCTATCTGAGTGAAATTCCTTCCTCAAGCTCAAGATGTGACACTGTTCATGACAATCAGAACATGCAAGCGTCTGCTGACAATTTCTGGAGCTTTAGGTTTTCAAAAACATCAATCTTGGTATCGTTGGAAAGCTTAGAAATATCTGCAACTCTCATGAAGACGCAAAGAGAGAAATCGATCTCTATCTTTGTCAAATTGCTTCCGTAAGTTTTTGACGTGATATTGTTCCTGACCGTCATACCTTTGTAGCGTCTGATGGCCATATATTGAGATATAGGCGTCCGAATTGGATGAAACAGGTGTCTCTTTAAAGCTAATATCCATATCTACAAGTTTCATTAAGACATCGAATTCTAATTCAGCCATTAAGAGGATCAAACAAGCATAATACCCTCACTGGTCAGAATGCTACTAGTTTGACAGCCTTGTGAATGTGGCCAGTGGAAAACCACGCACCTTTGCTAATTTAAGAGGCGTCCAGTGAAGCTAATCAAGCATCTATTCAGAATACAAAACATTATAAAGGCTGGAGAAGTAATTTTCAATGAAGTCTTAAGATATTGAAAGTCCAAGCTTGACCAGAAAAAAAGGAACCCTTTACTATAAAGTCCTGAAGTATGAAGTACTGTAATAGAATAAAACAAAAGCTTCAACAATTCTAATAGAATAAAGAGAAGACAAGCGTGAATAAAGACAAAAGTACAAAAGCTGCAAAAGCAAAAACACTGAAGATTGAAGTCAAGCGCCTGTTGTCTGTAAGCAAGCGCCCGAAACGTCGTATTTTGAGGTACGCTCGTCAAAATGAAGTGATCTTGGTCTTTTAAGAAAGATAAGAGAAATACCTACATGTTTCCTAGAGAAGTCGACACCTGAACCAATCTCTATCTGAGTGAAATTCCTTCTTCAAGCTCAAGATGTGATACTGTTCATGTCAATCAGAACATGCAAGCGTCTGCTGACAATTTTCGGAGCTTTAGGTTTTCAAAAGCATCAATCTTGGTATCGTTGGAAAGCTTAGAAATATCTGCAACTCTCATGAAGACGCAAAGAGTGAAATCGATCTCTATCTTTGTCAAATTGCTTCCGTAAGTTTTTGACGTGATATTGTTCCTGACCGTCATACCTTTGTAGCGTCTGATGGCCATATATTGAGATATAGGCGTCCGAATTGGATGAAACAGGTGTCTCTTTAAAGCTAATATCCATATCTACACGTTTCATTAAGACATCGAATTCTAATTCAGCCATTAAGAGGATCAAACAAGCATAATACCCTCACTGGTCAGAATGCTACCAGTTTGACAGCCTTGTGAATGTGGCCAGTGGAAAACCACCCACCTTTGCTAATTTAAGAGGCGTCCAGTGAAGCTAATCAAGCATCTATTCAGAATACAAAACATTATAAAGGCTGGAGAAGTAATTTTCAATGAAGTCTTAAGATATTGAAAGTCCAAGCTTGACCAGAAAAAAAGGAACCCTTTACTATAAAGTCCTGAAGTATGAAGTACTGTAATAGAATAAAACAAAATGAGATGTAGGCGTCCGAATTGGATGAAACCGGTGTCTCATTAAAGCTAATATCCATTTCTACAAGTTTCGTGACAATATCGAATCCTAATTCGGCCATTAAGAGGGTCTGAGAAGCATAATACGCTCACTGGTCAGAATGCAACGAGTTAAACAACCTTGTGAATGTGCCCAGTGGATAACCAAGCGCCTGAGCTCATTTAAGAATCCTCCGGTGAAGCTAATCAAGCGTCTACTCAGAATACAGAACATTATGATGGCAAGAGAAGTAATTTCGAATGAAGTATTAAGATATTCAAAGTCCAAGCTTGACCAGAAAACGAGGTACCTTTTTCCATAAAGTTCGGAAACTTCAAAAATTGTAATAGTAGAAGACAAAAGCTTAAGCAACTCTAATGGAAGAAAGAGAAGAGAAGCACGAATAAAGACAAAAGTACCAAAGCTACAAAAGCAAAAACACTGAAGATTGAAGTCAAGCGCCTGGCGGCATAAGGAAGCGTCCAAAACTTCGTATTTTGGGGTACGCTCGTCGAAATGAAGTGATCTTGGTTTTGTTAGAAAGATAAGATAAATACGCACATCTTTCCTGGAGAAGTCGAGATCTGAACCAATCCCGATCTGAATGAAATTCCTTCTTCAAGCTTGAGATGTGATACTGTTCATGACAATCAGAACATGCAAGCATCTGCTGACAATTTCGGGAGCTTTAGGTGTTCAAAAGCATCGATTTTGGTATCGTTGGAAGGCTTAGAGAAATATCCGCAACTCTCATGAAGAGGTCAAGAGCGAAATCGATCTCTATCTTTGTCAAATTGCATCCGTAAGTTGGTGACGTGATGTTGTTCCTGGCAGTCATACCTATGGAGTGTCTGATGACCATATATTGAGCGGTAGGTGTCCGAATAGGATGAAACTTGTGTCTCATTAAATCTAATATCCATATCTACAAGTTTCATGAAGACATCGAACCCTAATTGCATTAAGAGGGTCAAAGAAGCATAATACACTAACTGCTAAGAATGCTACGAGTTAAACAACCTTGTAAATGTGCCCAGTTGATAACCAAGTGCCTTAGCTAATTTAAGAAGCGTACGGTGAAGCTAATCAAGCGTCTATTCAGATTACAAACATTATGAAGGCTGGAGAAGTAATTTCGAATGAAGTATTAAGATATTCAAAGTCCAAGCTTGACCAGAAAACGAGGTCCCATTTTCTATAAAGTCCTGAAGCATCAAGTACTGCAATAGAAGAACACAAAAGCTTCAGCAATTCAAATAAAAGAAAGAGAAGACAAGCGTGAATAAAAACAAAAGTACAAATGTTGCAAAAGCAAAAACACTGAAGATTGAAGTCAAGCGCCTGCTGTCGATAATCAAGGGTCCGAAACGTCGTATTTTGAGGTACGCTCGTCGAAATGAAGTGATCTTGGTTTTGTTAGAAAGATAAGATAAATACCCACATGTTTCCTAGAGAAGTCGAGATCTGAACCAATCCCGATCTGAATGAAATTTCTTCTTCAAGCTTGGGATGTGATACTGTTCCTGACAATCAGAACAGGCAAGCGTCTGCAGACAATTTCTGGAGCTTTAGTTGTTCAAAAGCATCGATCTTGGTATCGTTGGAAGGATTAGAGAAATATACGCAACTCTCATGAAGAGGTCAAGAGCGAAATCGATCTCTATCTTTGTCAAATTGCATCCGTAAGTTGGAGACTTGATGTTATTCCTGACAGTCATACCTATGTAGCGTCTGATGACCATATATTGAGCGGTAGGTGTCCGAATATGATGAAACTAGTGTCTCATTAAATCTAAAATCCATATCTACAAGTTTCATGAAGACATCGAACCCTAATTTGTGCATTAAGAAGGTCAAAGAAGAATAATACACTAACTACTAAGAATGCTACGAGTTGAACAACCGTGTGAATGTGCCCAGTTGATAACCAAGTGCCTTAGCTAATTTAAGAAGCGTCCGATGAAGCTAATCAAGCGTCTATTAAGATTACAAACATTATGAAGGCTGGAGAAGTAATTTTGAATGAAGTATTAAGATATTGAAAGTCCAAGCTTGACCAGAAAATAAGGTACCCTTTTCTATAAAGTCCCGAAGCATGAAGTACTGTAATAGAAGAAGACAAAAGCATCAACAATTCTAACAGAAGAAAGAGAAGACAAGCGTGAATAAAGACAAAAGTACAAAAGCTGCGAAAGCCAAAAAACTGAAGATTGAAGTCATGCGCCTGCTGCCAATAATCAAGAACCCGAAACGTCGTATTTTAAGGTACGCTCGTCGAAATGAAGAGATCTTGGTCTTTTAAGAAATATAAGAGAAATACCTACATGTTCCTTGGAGAAGTCGAGACCTGAACCAATCTCTATCTGAGTGAAATTCCTTCTTCAAGCTCAAGATGTGATACT
The DNA here is from genome assembly GCA_039655645.1 of Ammopiptanthus mongolicus. Lineage (NCBI taxonomy): Eukaryota > Viridiplantae > Streptophyta > Magnoliopsida > Fabales > Fabaceae > Ammopiptanthus > Ammopiptanthus mongolicus. Next base: position 148,818 of record JBCIVQ010000012.1, read on the forward strand.
GTTCATGACAATCAGAACATGCAAGCGTCTGCTAACAATTTCTGGAGCTTTAGGTGTTCAAAAGCATCAATTTTGGTATCGTTGGAAAGCTTAAACATAACTGAAACTCTCATGAAGACGCAAAGAGTGAAATCAATCTCTATCTTTGTCAAATTGCATCCGTAAGTTTTTGACGTGATATTGTTCCTGACAGTCTTACCTTTGTAGAGTCTGATGGCCATATATTGAGCTATAGGTGTCCGAATTGGATGAAACCAGTGTCTCTTTAAAGCTAATATCCATATCAACAAGTATCATTAGGACATCGAATCCTAATTCGGCCATTAAGAGGATCAAACAAGCATAATACCCTCACTGGTTAGAAGGCTACTTGTTTGACAGCCTTGTGAATGTGCCTAGTGGATAACCAGGCACCTGAGCTACTCTAAGAGGCATCCAGTGAACCTAATCAAGCGTCTATTCAGAGTGCAAAACATTATAAAGGGCTGGAGAAGTAATTTTGAATGAAGTATTAAGATATTGAAAGTCCAAGCTTGACCAGAAAAAAAGGCACCCTTTACTATAAAGTCCTGAAACATGAAGTACTGTAATAGAAGAAAACAAAAGCTTCAGCAATTCTAATAGAATAAAGAGAAGACAAGCGTGAATAAAGATAAAAGTACAAAGGCAGCAAAAGCAAAAACACTAAAGATTGAAGTCAAGAGCTCGTTGCCGACAATCAAGCGCTCGTCAAAATGAATTGATCTTGGTCTTTTAAGAAAGATAAGAGAAATACCTACATGTTTCCGGGAGAAGTCGAGACCTGACCCAATCTCTATCTGAGTGAAATTCCTTCTTCAAGCTCTAGAAGTGATACTGTTCGTGACAATCAGAACATGCAAGCGTCTGCTGACAATTTCTGGAGCTTTAGGTGTTCAAAAGCATCGATCTTGGTATCGTTGGAAGGCTTAGGGAAATATCTGCAACTCTAATGAAGAGGTCAAGAGCGAAGTCGATCTCTATCTTTGTCAAATTGCATCCGTAAGTTTTGGACGTGGTCTTGTTCCTGACAGTCATACCTATGTAGCGTCTGATGGCCGTATAATGAGATGTAGGTAGCCGTATTGGATGAAACCGGTGTCTCATTAAAGCTAATATCCATATCTACAAGTTTCATCCAAATATCGAATCCTAATTCGGCAATTAAGAGGGTCTAAGAAGCATAATACGGTCACTGGTCAGAATACAACGAGTTAAACAACCTTGTGAATGTGCCAAGTGGATAACCAAGCACCTTAGCTAATTTAAGAATCCTCCGGTGAAGCTAATCAAGCGTCTACTCAGAATACAGAACATTATGATGGCTGTAGAAGTAATTTCGAATGAAGCATTAAGATATTCAAAGTCCAAGCTTGACCAGAAAACGAGGTCCCATTTTCTATAAAGTCCTGAAGCAACAAGTACTGTAATAGAAGAACACAAAAGCTTCAGCAATTCTAATAGAAAAAAGAGAAGACAAGCATGAATAAAAACAAAAGTACTAATGCTGCAAAAGCAAAAACACTGAAGATTGAAGTCCAGCGCCTGCTTCCGATAATCAAGGGTTCGAAACGTCGTATGTTGAGCTACGCTCGTCGAAATGAAGTGATATTTGTTTTGTTAGAAAGATAAGATAAATACCTACATGTTTCATGGAAAAGTCGAGATCTGAACCAATCCCGATCTGAGTGAAATTCCTTCTTCAAGCTTGAGATGTGATACTGTTCATGACAATCAGAACATGCAAGCGTCTACTGTCAATTTCTGGAGCTTTAGGTGTTCAAAAGCATCAATCTTGGTATCTTTGGAAGGCTTAGAGAAATATCCGCAACTCGTATGAAGAGGTCAAGAGCGAAATCGATCTCTATCTTTGTCAAATTGCATCCGTAAGTTGGTGACGTGATGTTGTTCCTGACAGTCATACCTATGTAGCGTCTGATGACCGTATATTGAGTGGTAGGTGTCAGAATCGGATGAAACTGGAGTCTTATTAAAGCTAATATCCATATCTACAAGTTTCATGAAGACATCAAACCCTAATTCGTGCGTTAAGAGGGTCGAAGAAGCATAATACACTAACTGCTAAGAATGCTACGAATTAAACAGCCTTGTGAATGTGCCCTATTGATAACCAAGTCCTTAGCTAATTTAAGAATCGTCCGGTGAAGCTAATCATGCGTCTATCCAGATTACAAACATTATGAAGGCTGGAGAAGTAATTTTGAATGAAGTACTAAGATATTGAAAGTCCAAGGTTGACCAGAAAATAAGGTACCCTTTTCTATAAAGTCCTGAAGCATGAAAACTGTAATGGAAGAAGATAAAAGCTTCAGCAATTCTAATAGAAGAAAGAGAAGACAAGCGTGAATAAAGACAAAAGTACGAAAGCTACGAAAGCAAAAAAAACTGAAGATTGAAGTCAAGCGCCTGCTGCCGATAATCAAGCGCCTGAAATGTCGTATTTTGAGATACGCTCGTCGAAATGAAGTGATCTTGTCTTTTAAGAAAGAAAATATAAATACCTACATGTTCCGTGGAGAAGTCGAGACCTGAACCAATCTCTATCTGAGTGAAGTTCCTTCTTCAAGCTCTAGAAGTGATACTGTTCGTGACAATCAGAACATGCAAGCGTCTGCTGATAATTTCTGGAGCTTTAGGTGTTCAAAAGCATCGATCTTGGTATCGTTGGAAGGCTTAGAGAAATATTCGCAACTCTCTTGAAGAGGTCAAGGGCGAAATCGATCTCTATCTTTGTCAAATTGCATCCGGTAGTTTTGGACGTGGTATTGTTCCTGACAGTCATACCTTTGTAGCGTCTGATGCCCATATAATGAGATGTAGGCGTCCGAATTGGATGAAACTGGTGTCTTATTAAATCTAATATCCATATCTACAAGTTTCATGCAAATATCGAATCCTAATTCGGCCATTAAGAGGGTCTAAGAAGCATAATACGCTCACTGGTTAGAATACAATGAGTTAAACAACCTTGTAAATGTGCCCAGTGGATAACCAAGCGCCTTAGCTCATTTAAGAATCCTTCGGTGAAGCTAATCAAGCGTCTACTCAGAATACAAAACATTATGACCACTGGAGAAGTAATTTCGAATGAAGTATTAAGATATTCAAAGTCCAAGCTTGACCAGAAAACGAGGTCTCATTCTTTATAAAGTCCTGAAGCATCAAGTACTGTAATAGAAGAACACAAAAGCTTCAGCAATTCTAATAGAAGAAAGAGAAAACAAGAGTGAATAAAAACAAAAGTACAAATGCTGCAAAAGCAAAAACACTGAAGATTGAAGTCAAGCGCCTGCTGCCGATAATCAAGGGTCCGAAACGTCGTATTTTGAGGTACGCTCGTCGAAATAAAGTGATCTTGGTTTTGTTAGAAAGATAAGATAAATACCTACCTGTTTCTTGGAGAAGTCGAGATCTGAAACAATCCCGATCTGAATGAAATACCTTCTTCAAGCTTGAGATGTGATACTGTTCATGACAATCAGAACATGTAAGCATCTGCTGACAATTTCTGGAGCTTTAGGTGTTCAAAAGCATCGATCATGGTATCGTTGGAAGTCTTAGAGAAATATCTGCAACTCTCATGAAGAGGTCAAGAGCGAAATCAATATCTATCTTTGTCAAATTGCATCCGTAAGTTGGTAACGTGATGTTGTTCCTGACAGTCATACCTATGTAGCGTCTGATGACCATATATTGAGCGGTAGGTGTCCGAATCGGATGAAACTGGAGTCTCATTAAATCTAATATCCATATCTACAAGTTTCATGAAGACAACGAACCCTAATTCGTGCATTAAGAGGGTCAAAGAAGCATAATACAATAACGGCTAAGAATGCTACGAGTTAAATAACCTTGTGACTGTGCCCATTTGATAACCAAGTGCCTTAGCTAATTTAAGAAGCTTCCGGTGAAGCTAATCAAGTGTCTATTCAGATTACAAACAATATGAAGGCTGGAGAAGTAATTTTGAATGAAGTATTAAGATATTGAAAGTCCAAGCTTGACCAGAAAATAAGGTACCCTTTTCTATAAAGTCCTGAAGCATGAAGTACTGTAATAGAAGAAGACAAAAGCTTCAGCAATTCTAATAGAAGAAAGAGAAGACAAGCGTGAATAAAGACAAAAGTACAAAAGCTGCGAAAGCAAAAAAACTGAAGATTGAAGTCAAGCGCCTGCTGCCGATAATCAAGCGCCAGAAACGTCGTATTTTGTGGTACGATCGTCGAAATGAAGTGATCTTGGTCTTTTAAGAAAGAAAAGAGAAATACCTACATGTTCCCTAGAGAAGTCGAGACCTGAACCAATCTCTATCAGAGTGAAATTCCTTCTTCAAGCTTGAGATATGGTACTGTTCGTGACGATCAGAACATGTAAGCGTCTGCTGCAAATTTATGGAGCTTAAGGTGTTCAAAAACAATTATCTTGGCATCGTTGGAAGGCTTAGAGAAATATCCGCAACTCTCATGAAGAGGTCAAGAGCGAAATCGATCTCTTTCTTTGTCAAATTGCATCTGTAAGTTGGTGACGTGATGTTGTTCCTGACAGTCATACCTATGTAGCGTCTGATGGCCATATATTGAGTTGTAGGCATCCGAATTGGATGAAACCAGTCTCTCATTAATGCTAATATCCATATCTACAAGTTTCCTGAAAACATCGAATCCTAATTCGGCCATTAAGAGCGTCTAAGAAGCATTACACGCTAACTGCTAAGAATGCTATGAGTTAAACAACCTTTTGAATGTGCCCAGTGGATAACCAAGCGCCTTAGCTAATTTAAGAAGTGTCCGGTGAAGCTAATCAAGCGGCTATTCAGAATACAAATATTATGAAGGCTGGAGAAGTAATTTTGAATGAAGTATTAAGATTTTCAATGTCCACGCTTGACTAGAAAATGAGGTACCATTTTCTATAAACTCCTGAAGCATCAAGTTCTGTAATAGAAGAACACAAAAGCTTCGGCAATTGTAATAGAATAAAGAGAAGACAAGCGTGAATGAAAACAAAAGTACAAATGTTGCAAAAGCAAAAATACTGAAGATTGAAGTCAAGCGCCTGCTGCCGATAATCAAGCGTCCGAAACGTAGTATTTTGAGGTATGCTAGTCGAAATGAAGTGATCTTGGATTTTTTAGAAAGATAAGATAAATAAATACATGTTTCCTGGAGAAGTCAAGATCTGAACCAATCTTGATCTGAGTGAAATTCCTTTTTCAAGCTTGAGATGTGGTACTGTTCGTGACAATCAGAACATGCAAGCATCTGCTGAAAATTTTTGAAGCATTAGGTGTTCAAAAAAATCGATCTTGGTATCGTTGGAAGGCTTAGAGAAATATCCGCAACTCTCATGCAGAGGTCAAGAGCGAAATCGATATCTATCTTTGTCAAATTGCATCCGTAAGTTGGTGACGTGATGTTGTTCCTGACAGTCATACCTTTGTAGCGTATGATGAAGATATATTGAGCTTTCAGTGTCCGAATTGGATGAAACCGGTGTCTCATTAAAGCTAATATCTGTATCTACAAGTTTCATGAAGACATCGAATCCTAATTCGTGCATTAAGAGAGTCAAAGAAGCATAATACGCTAACTGCTAAGAATGCTACGAGATAAACAGCCTTGTGAATGTGCCCAGTGGATAATCAAGTGCCTTAGTTAATTTAAGAAGCGTCCGGTGAATCTAATCAAGCTTCTATTTAGAATACAAATATTATAAAGGCTGGAGAAAGTAATTTTGAATGACATATTAAGATATTGAAAGTCCAAGCTTGACCAGAAATAAGGTACCCTTTTCTATAATGTCCTGAAGCATGAAGTACTGTAATAGAAGAAGACAAAAGCTTCAGCAATTCTAATAGAAGAAAGAGAAGACAAGTGTGAATAAAGACAAAAGTACAAAAGCTGCAAAAGTAAAAACACTGAAGATTGAAGTCAGGCGCCTGCTGCCGATAATCAAACGCCCGAAATGTCGTATGTTGAGGTACGCTCGTCGAAATGAAGTGATCGTGGTTTTTTAAGAAAGATAAGAGAAATACCTACATGTTTCCTGGAGAAGTCGAGACCTGAACCAATCTCTACCTGAGTGAAATTCCTTCTTCAAGCTCAAGATGTGATACTGTTCAGGACAATCAGAACATGCAAGCGTTTGCTGACAATTTCTGGAGCTTTAGGTGTTCAAAAGCATCAATCATGGTATCGTTGGGAGTCTTAGAGAAATATCCGCAACTCTCATGAAGAGGTCAAGAGCGAAATTGATCTCTTTCTTTGTCAAATTGCATCCGTAAGTTGGTGACGTGATGTTGTTCCTGACAGTCATACCTTTGTAGCGTCTGATGGCCATATATTGAGTTGTAGGCATCCGAATTGGATGAAACCGGTCTCTCATTAATGCTAATATCCATATCTACATGTTTCTTTAAAACATCGAATCTTAATTCGACCATTAAGAGGATCAAAGAAGCATAACACGCTAACAGTTTAGAATTCTACTAGTTTGACAGCCTTGTGAATGTGCCCAGCGGATAAGCATGCACCTTAGCTAATTTAAGCGGCGTCCATTGAAACTAATCAAGCGTCTATTCAGAATACAAAACATTATGAAGGCTGGAGAAGTAATTTTGAATGAAGTATTAAGATATTCAAAGTCCAAGCTTGACCAGAAATTAAGGTACCATTTTCTATAAAGTCCTGAAGCATCAAGTACTGTAATAGAAGAACACAAAAGCTTCAGTAATTCTAATAGAAGAAAGAGAAGACAAGCGTGAATAAAAACAAAAGTACAAATGCTGCAAAAGCAAAAACACTGAAGATTGAAGTCAGGCGCCTGCTGCCGATAATCAAGGGTCTGAAGTGTCATATTTTGAGGTACGCACGTCAAAATGAAGTGATCTTGGTTTTGTTAGAAAGATAAGAAAAATAACTACATGTGTCACTAGTGGAAAATAGACTTTTCACGCCAGGCTTTTAACATCTGTTAAAGAACAACAAATATTAAAAATAGACGCGGTGGCAAATTTGTAAATAAAGAGCGTATGGAATACACTTTTAACATCGGTTATAAGTAACCTGATGTTAAAATGTACTTTTAACATCGATTTCTGGTAAAACCGATGTTAAAAGTTTCTTCCCTCCATTCCATATTTACTGGTGCTAACTTTTTAACATCGGTTCTTAGTTAACCGATGTTAAAAGTCAATTTTTAACATCAGGTTTTTATATAACCGATGTTAAAATAAATTTTAACGTCGGTTTTTTCTAACAACCGATGATAAAAGTTATTAAAATGCGTAACGTTAACTTTCTCAAACCTTCTCTATCTCACGCCTTACATTTCAACGTTACAGTGTTCTCACTACCGCGACCTACTTTTCTCTTCTCTTCACTGACATGCTTCTCCTCCGTTCGTGAGCCACCGTAGAACCACCACCATAACTTCCTCTTCGTAAAGGTACGTAACTCTCTCTTCCCTATTTTTATTTGCTAAAACCCACATTTGCTAAATACAATTTTTGCTAATATTTGGTCAGAACCATTTACAACTGAACCATCGTAATTGAACCACCCTAACTCCCTCTCTTCTACAACTGACCACCGTATTTGAACCGCCCCAACTCCCCTTCTACTTGGTAATCCTTCTCTGTTAGTTAGTGTTTAGCATTGTCTCTGTTTTAGTGATTTGAATATTTTATGAAATAATGAAATGCATTTTGAGTTTTTTTTAAACTTAAACACTTTGATGTTACATATTGAGCATAGACTTTTAGGCTTTGCTTATAATCTCAATAGTCAAGGGGTTTGGGTTCTTTTAAAAAGTTAGGTCATCTGGATTGGTTTGATCAATAGTCGAGGGGTTTAGTTTCTATTATAGGACTTAAGGTTTAGGCCTGTAATTTCAAATACTGCTCTTTGAGAGTCTCCCCTCTTGTGCTCATATTGTATAAATATGTGTATATCTATAGAACGTGGATATGGACCGTAGTTGGATGGTTAGTAAACGCACAAGTGATGAGTATCGGGAGGGAGTGGAAGAGTTTCTAGAATTTGCTCAAAGAAATCTTCCTGATAGTAATGGAAGATTTAATTGTCCTTGTGTTAGATGTTTGAATATGAGTAAATGTGAAGTTAAGCAAATACGTGATCATCTTATTTGTGAAGGGATTTGCAAGAGTTATACAAGATGGATATGGCATGGTGAAGACTTGTTAAACATGCCAAGTGTGTCCCAAAGTGAAGAAGTTGATGTAGATATGGAGGACGATCGACTAGAGGACATGATCCGTGATATTGGACAAGAGTCATTTCAGCAAGCACGTGTGTATGATACTTTGTGCAGTGATGCGGATATACCTTTGTATCCGGGGTCACTACTTATACAAGGTTGTCGGCGGTCTTAAAATTGTTCACTGTGAAGGCGAGAAATGGGTCGAGTGATAAAAGCTTCACCAAATTGCTTGAGTTGTTGAACAACATGCTTCCAGAAGGCAACACACTACCAGATCGTAACTATGAGGCAAAGAAGATACTCTATCCGAAGGGTATGGAGTATAAGAAGATACATGCATGTCCTAATGATTGCATACTATACAGGGGTGTGTATGAAGGGATGCACTATCGCGGTACAAAGTGAAGGATGGTGATTCTAGTTGTGATTTGATCACAAAGGGTCTTCCTGCAAAGGTGTTGTGGTATCTTCCAATAATTCCAAGGTTCAAGCGATTGTTCGCTAATGTAAATGACGCAAAGAACATTAGATGGCATGCAGATGAGAGGAAACGTGATGGAATGCTTCACCATCCAGCTGATTTTGTGCAATGGGAGAGAATTAATAGTTTGTTTCCGAATTTCAAAAATGAGCCAAGAAGCCTTAGGCTTGGACTTTCTACGGATGGAACGAATCCGTATGGTACCTTAAGTAGTATCCATAGTTCATGGCCTGTTCTCCTCGTAATTTACAATCTACCTCCTTGGTTGTGCATGAAGCACAAATACATGATGTTATCTATGATGATTTCGGGCCCAAAACAGCCAGGAAATAACTTAGATGTTTATCTAAGTCCCTTGATTGAAGACTTGAGAAAGCTGTGGGTGGAAGGCGTTGATGTGTTTGATGGCCATTACAAAGAGACTTTCAAGATGCGTGCCATGTTATTTTGCACCATCAATGACTTTCCAGCATACGGGAACTTGTCCGGGTATAGTGTTAAGGGGCATAAAGCATGCCCAATATGTGAAGAAGGCACATGTTTCACACAATTGCAACATGGAAGGAAGACAGTTTACCTTGGGCATCGGAGATTTCTCAGACGTGATCACCCATATCATAGACTGAAAAAAGCTTTCAATGGATTCCAAGAGAATGGAATTGTTCCGACGGCCTTTAATGGAGAGAAAGTTTATCAAAGGGTGAAGGACATTAATGTTATGTTCGGAAAGGCTCAAAAGAAGGCTATTGAGAAAAACTTATGGAAGAAGAGGTCAATCTTCTTTGATCTTCCATAATGGCGCAAACTTGATGTCAGACATTGTAATGATGTCATGCATGTGGAGAAAAATTTATGTGATGGTCTAATTGGAACGCTTCTCAACATTTAGGGTAAGACAAAGGACGGTGTGAATGCTCGTCTAGATCTGGTTGCGATGGGTATACGAGAGCAGTTAGCTCCACAACCAAATGATGGTAAGCGGACATATTTGCCTCCAGCATGTCATACCTTGTCAAAAAAAGAGAGAACAAGTTTTTGTGAGTGTCTACGGGACGTCAAAGTGCCACATGGTTACTCTTCAAATGTCAAGAGACTTGTCTCAAATGATCGAAAATTGGTTGGCTTAAAGTCTCATGATTGCCACGTCTTGATGCAACAACTACTACCAGTGGCTATTCGTGGTATTGCTCCTAAAAATGTTAGACATGTCATAACTAGGTTGTGCTCATTCTTCAATGCTATATGTAGCAAAGTCATTGACCCCCAGAAGTTGGATGAGTTGGAAGATCAGGCTGCTATAATCTTGTGCCAATTGGAGATGTATTTTCCTCCTTCATTTTTTGACATCATGGTTCACCTAATTGTTCATCTAGTTAGGGAGATTAGATTATGTGGCCCCGTTTATTTAAGATGGATGTACCCAGTTGAGCGATACATGAAGATCTTGAAAGGGTATGTGAAGAATCCACACCGTCCTGAAGCATCTATTGTTCAAAGGTACGTTGCAGAAGAAGCTATTGAGTTTTGTCAAGACTACCTTTCAGAAGTGGAGGCTATAGGGATTCCTAAGCCTCATCATGAGGGAAGATGTGCCAGTAAGGGTACACGAGGTCTAAAAGTTAATAGCAAGGCTCGATAGGAAGTGTTTCAAGCCCATTTGCACATTTTGAATAACATTGATAAGGTTGCACCTTACTTATGTGCTCACAAACGAGAGGTCAAGGAAGAAAACCCTAGAAGGAACGAAAAATGGTTGTTAAACCATCATAACAAGACTTTCGTAGCCCGGTTTAAAGAAAAAATTACAAATGATCATACTGCTTCCGATACATTACAATGGCTAGCACAGGGGCCACGTCTTGAAGTCATATGTTGGAGTGGATATGATATCAATATGTTTTCCTTCTATAAAAGTCCCAAGATGACAAGAGTACCATGCAAAACAGTGGGGTTATGATCGTATCTGAGTCGATGCACTTCTCTAGTTCAAAAGATACAAATCCCATTATAGCATCGAAATCTTACTTTGGAGTCATTGAAGAGATTTGGGAGGTCGATTACACTAAATTTCAAGTGCCTGTTTTTAAGTGTAAGTGGGCTGACAGTAACAGTGGTGTGCAAACTGAAGAATTAGGATTTACATTGGTAGACCTTGACAAAGTAGGTCACACGGAAGAGCCTTTCATCATGGCTTCCCAAGCAAAACAAGTGTTTTATATCAATGATCCTTCTAACAAAAGGTGGTCAGTTGTTCTCCAAGGAAAAAGCATGCATAATAGTATCCATGAAATCAAGATTTAACTCTTGATATTCCAGAAACTCCTTCTTTCTCAACATAGATGCCTATTTTCGTCGAGGAAAATGTAGTGGACGATGTACTTGCCACTCATGATGATTATCACGAAGGGATATTGATCTAAACTTAACCATAGTGTAAGTTATGTTTAAATTAAAGTATTCTTTTTTTTATTTATCCGTGTTAAAGTAGACTTATTTTTATTTCTCCATGTTAAGTTAGACTTATTTTTATTTATCCATGTTAAAGTAGGCTTTTTTATCCATGTTATAGTAGACTTATTTTTATTTATCCATTCTTATATACTAACCTAATTTATTACTTTTTGTCTAAATAGGCATACATGACTGATCCAGCAGGCATTCCTCCTTCTCCTTCACATAGCAGGTCAGGTGGTGCACGCCCTAAAAAAAGGGGTAGAGCAGCCACAAAGTTACGATCGTTAGCCCTGTGTCGTTGCGGTGATCAGAGGCTTCCGATTGAGTTTGATACATATGGGGGGCATAAGGCCGAATGCTGACAAATTCACCGGTCTTGTGGCCCTGGAAGCTCGAAACAGGGTTAGCATTCTGATTGAGGAATGGGCTCAGGTACCGAGTATGGTGAAGGATCAAATTTGGTCTTCAATCTTGGTATTTTACTTTTATCCTCTCTATTTGTATCTAAATTGTATTTACATATATTATTATCATACTCTAATATTTCCTCCATTTTGTTTTATACTATAGTTGACCTTTGATGTCCCGAATACTCCTGAATGTAAGAAGAAATGGCTTTCTTTTGCCGCGAAGCGGTGGACGGGGTTCAAGACCTATTTGGGCAATAATTATATTTTTGAGAAGAAAGACGACAAATCTCCACTTGACACATACTCTTTCATTGATAAGGAGACGTGGGATAGGTTTGTTGTGAGCGAACAAGACCCTGCCTTTTTACTTAGTTTCCCGTTATATTTTTTATAATAGGCCTATCTAATTTATTTATTTAATTGAATTGAGTACGTGTTATTTGTAACAGGAGAAAAGGAAAAAGGCCAAGGAAATCTAGAAAAACAATGTACACCCACACCATATGTCTCGTGGTGGCTATCGTATGGTTCGGCAGAAAATTATGGATGAGAAGACGAAAAAGAAGCAAGAAGAGGCCAAAAAGAAGCAAGAAGAAGCTGGAGCTGCTGGAGAAGCTGAAGCCGATGGAGAATTAGTTGTTAATCCTCCATCTCCACCCGAACGCCATGAAACATGGATGGAAGCCTGGAAGACAAAATCGGGAGATTTTAAAGCCGAGCCCACACACATTGTCGCTGAAAAGATTGTAAGTAATTAATAGATTACTTCTACTTGTAATTAATATAGTTAAGTAAACACTATCTTACACATATTTTGTGAATTTACCCCTTGTAGACATCGCTGGCAGAACAAAGCTAGCAAGGATCATTCGTTCAACATGGACGTAGGGATATCCTGAGCACTGCCTTATGTAAAGATGACCACCCTGGCTTTGCAAAGGGTGTTCTAGTGGGCATTCGGCAATATCACGGACGACGAGTCCATGTTGGAAGCCGAATCAGCAGCCACGAGCGGGAAAGCATTAAGGAGGAGCTTAAAAGAGAGATGTTTCCAGAGCTTATGGAATCATTCATAAAGGAGATGTCATCTAGGGGGGTTACCATTTCCCAACAAAGCCCAATGAGCCAACCTTCTCAACATGTGAGCACCGTAGGGAGCTGTGAGGATGCACATAAGCTAGTTGAGATGCCTTTATCCCAGGTATGCATATTAATTTCATATTAATCATTTAATTACTTATGTCTTATTTATTTACAAATGACATTACTTAAATAATGCCTTATCTTTGTTGCTTAGAACATTGATAAAAAGCTAAGATCGAATGTAGCTCATTTGGCCTCATTTGCTGCGGATGCGCCGGATAAAGAGTATGCTATTCCCTTGGAACACGAAGGCGCTTGCGACTTGCCAGCCTTTTTTTTCTCTGGGAAGGATATAGGTGACATATGTCTACCTGGTAATTAGCTAGCCAATACCGTTCTAAGTATGTGGTGCACGTAAGTACACCGTTGACATACATCTTAGGTATTTTAATTCTATAATTTATTTCAATGTCTTAGGTATTTAACATTATTTTACTCTAATATCTTAGGTATCTTCATCGCTTATGTATGGAAAGAGGCAACCAGAATACGTATGGATTCTTAGACCCAAGCTTAATTCAGGGAAATTACTGCACTAATGGGGATGCGATGAAGACATACATCCTGAAGCTACTTGGTCGAACAAAGAAAGATATTTATCTAGCACCAATACTTAGGAGTGGCCATTGGGAGTTGCTCATACTTCATGCTAGCCAGCATCGTGTCGTCTTCTTATGCTCGTTGCACTATATTTCGACATCTGAATTGAAGGTCGCGATTGACATGTAAGCTTTAATTTAATTTGTAATTCAAATTGCTTTTGCTTTATTACATGAACATAATTGACATTATTATTTTTAATCATAGAGCTATGGTTGCAAGTAGCATGGCTTGTGCAGATGGCAAAAGTAGGCCATCCAAGTCAAAAAGAAAGCCTGAATGGATTATCCCACTCGTAAGTAGTTTATTATTTCTTACAAAAAAATTACAACAGTAATTATTATTATATTAGTACTGTACTTGATATTCAATTTCATATTGCCTTGTAGTCTCGTAGACAAGCTGGCGGCTGGGAGTGTGGATACTACGTGATGAAACATATGTTGAACGTGGTCTCAGCCACTATTATTGATGGATGGCAACAGGTAATAAATATAAAGTTTTTCACAAGTTAAATTATATTTTGTTTTGGTTGATGATTTAATGTAGAGTTTATTTAAATTTGTGCAGGCTTTTGACGATCAAACTCCACTTCATAAAGAAGAGATGAAAGACCTGAGGGATCGTTTTGCTAATTTCTTTTATGAGTATACTAGGCAGCATAATGTAGAATGTATATGATTTTTGCACTTGTATATATTGCATATGACACATTTGGACTTTAGGTTATTGCACTTATAACATTGTATATATGTAATGTCATATAATTTAGTTTAATTATTCTGGACTTGTGTAACTAGTACTATAATATTGTAATTCAAGAATAGCAATATATGAGTTACATGTTTGAATATGTTTCTAGCATTATGTTGTGTACTGAATTATGGATGATATACTGGTTGATATGCAGGGTGGGAAAGAACTATAAATGTAACACACCATTTAAAAAAATAATAATTTTAACATCGGTTGTTCTAATAACCGACTTTTAACATCGTGTGTTCCTAAAACCAATGTTAAAAGTGCACTTTTAACATCGTTTTTAGATGCAAGTGATGTTAAAAGTGTACTGACCAGACCACATCTCTGACTGAGACCACACTTTTACATCAGGTGTTACTATAACCGATGTTTATAGTGTACTTTTAACATCCGATTTTTTATTAACCGATGTTAAAAGTAAACTTTTAACATACCTTTAATTATCGTCGCCTCCTTAACCGATGTTAAAAGTATTTTTTAACCGATGTAAAAAGTGCTTTCTGTACTAGTGTTTCTTGGAGAAGTCGAGATCTGAACCAATCCCGATCTGAGTGAAATTCCTTCTTCAAGCCTGAGATGTGATACTATTCATGACAATCAGAACATGCAAGCATCTGCTGACAATTTCTGGAGCTTTAGGTGTTCAAAAGCATCGATCTTGGTATCGTTGGAAGGCTTAGAGAAATATCCGTAACTCTTATGAAGAGGTCAAGAGCGAAATCGATCTCTATCTTTGTCAAATTGCATCCGTAAGTTGGTGACGTGATGTTGTTCCTGACGGTGATACCTTTGTAGCGTCTGATGACCATATATTAAGCTGGAGGTGTCTGAATTGGATGAAACTAGTGTCTCATTAAAGCTAATATCCATATCTACACGTTTCATGAAGACATCGAATCCTAATTCGTGCATAAAGAGGGACAAAGAAGCATAATACGCTAACGGCTGAGAATGATACGAGTTAAACAGCCTTGTGAATGTGTCCAGTTGATAACCAAGCTCCTTAGCTAATTTAAGAAGCGTCCGATAAATCTAATCAAGCGTCTATTCAGAATACAAACATTATGAAGGCTGGAGAAGTAATTTTTAATGAAGTATTAAGATATTCAAAGTCCAAGCTTGACCAGAAAATAAGGTACCCTTTTCTATAAAGTCCTGAAGCATGAAGTACTGTAACAGAAGAAGACAAAAGCTTCAGCAATTCTAATAGAAGAAAGAGAAGACAAGCATGAATAAAGACAAAAGTACAAAAGCTGCAAAAGCAAAAACATTGAAGATTGAAGTCAAGTGCCTGCTGTCGATAATCAAGCGCCCGAAACGTCGTATTTTGAGGTATGCTCGTAGAAATGAAGTGATCTTGGTTTTTTTAAGAAAGATAAGAGAAATTCCTACATGTTTCCTGGAGAAGTCGAGATCTGAACCAATCTCTATCTGAGTGAAATTCCTTCTTCAAACTCCAGATGTAATACAGTTCGTGATAATCAGAACATGCAAGCGTCTGCTGACAATTTCTCGAGTTTTAGGTGTTCAAAAGCATCAATCTTGGTATCGTTGGAAGGCTTAGAAATAACTGCAACTCTCATGACGAGGCCAAGGGCGAAATCGATCTCTATCTTTGTCAAATTACATCCGTAAGTTTTTGATGTGATATTGTTCCTGACAGTCATACCTTTGTAGTGTCATATGCCCAGATAATGAGATGTAGGCATCTGAATTGGATGAAACTGGGGTCTGATTAAAGCTAATATCCATATCTAAAAGTTTCATGAAAACATCTTACCCTAATTCGGCCAATAAGAGGGTCTAAGAAGCATAATACGCTCACTGGTCTGAATACAACGAGTTAAACAGCCTTGTGAATATGCCCAGTGGATAACCAAGCGCCTTAGTTCATTTAAGAATCCTCCGATGAAGCTAATCAAGCGTCTACTAAGAATACCGAACATTATGATGGCTGGAGAAGTAATTTCGAATGAAGTGTTAAGATATTCAAAGTCCAAGCTTGACCAAAAAATGAGGTACCCAATTCCATAAAGTTTGGAAACATCAAGTGTTGTAATAGTAGAAGACAAAAGCTTCAGCAACTCTAACAGAAGAAAGAGAAGAGAAGCAAGTACAAAAGCTGCAAAAGCAAAAACACTGAAGGTTGAAGTCAAGCGCCTGCTGCCAATAATCAAGCGTTTGAAACGTCGTGTTTTGAGGTACGGTCGTCGAAATGAAGTGAACTTGGTTTTGTTAGAAAGAAAAGATAAATAAATACATGTTTCTTAGAGAAGTCGAGATTTGAACCAATCTCGATCTAAGTGAAATTCCTTCTTCAAGCTTGAGATGTGATACTGTTCGTGACAATCAGAAGACACAAGCGTCTCCTGACAATTTCTGGAGCTTTGGGTGTTCAAAATAATCGATCTTGGTATCGTTGGAAGGCTTGGAGAAATATCCGCAACTCTCATGAAGATTTCAAGAGCAAAACCGATCTCTATCTTTGTCAAATTGCATCCGTAAGTCGATGACGTGAAGTTGTTGCTGACAGTCATACCTTTGTAGCGTCTGATGGCCATATATTGAGATGTAGGTGTCCGAATTAGATGAAACCGATTTCTCATTAAATCTAATATCCATATCTACAAGTTTCATGATGACGTCGAATCCTAATTCGTCCATTACGAGGGTCAAAGAACTATAATACGCTAACTGCTAAGAATGCTACTAGCTAAACAGCGTTGTGAATGTGCCTAGTGGATAACCAAGCGACTTAGCTAATTTAAGAAGCGTCCGGTGAAGCTAATCATGCGTCTATTCAGAATACAAATATTAGGAAGGCTGGAGAAGTAATTTTGAATGAAGTATTAAGATATTGAAAGTCCAAGCTTGACCATAAAATAAGGTACCCTTTTGTATAATGTCCTGAAGCATGAAGTACTGTAATAGAAGAAGACAAAAGCTTCAGCAATTCTAATAGAAGAAAGAGAAGACAAGTGTGAATAAAGACAAAAGTGCAAAAGCTGCAAAAGCAAAAACACTGAAGATTGAAATCAAGCGCCTGCTGCCGATAATCAAGCACCCGAAACATCGTATTTTGAGGTACGCTAGTAGAAATGAAGTGATCTTGGTTTTTTAAGAAATATAAGAGAAATTCCTACATGTTTCCTGGAGAAGTCGAGATCTGAACCAATCTCTATCTGAGTGAAATTCCTTCTTCAAGCTCTAGATGTGATATTGCTCGTGATAATCCAAACATGCAAGCGTCTGCTGACAATTTCTGGAGCTTTAGGTGTTCAAAAGCATCAATCATGGTATCGTTGGAAGGCTTAGAAATAACTGCAACTCTCATGAAGAAGCCAAGAGCGAAATTGATCTCTATCTTTGTCAAATTGCATCCGTAAATTTTTGACGTGATATTGTTCCTGACAGTCATGCCTTTGTAGCGTCTAATGCCCATATAAGGAGATGTAGGCGGCCGAATTGGATGAAACCGGTGTCTCATTAAAGCTAATATCCATATCTACAAGTTTCATGCAAACATCGAATCCTAATTCGGCCATAAAGAGGGTCTAAGAAGCATAATACGCTCACTGGTCAGAATGCAACGAGTTAAACAGACTTGTGAATGTTCCCAGTGGATAACCAAGCGCCTTAGCTCATTTAAGAATCCTCCGTTGAAGCTAATCAAGCGTCTAATCAGAATACAGGACATTATGATGGCTGGATAAGTAATTGCGAATGAAGTATTAAGATATTCATTGTCCAAGCTTGACCAGAAAATGAGGTACCCTATTCCATAAAGTTCGGAAACATCAAGTATTGTAACAGTAGAAGACAAAAGCTTCAGCAACCCTAATAGAAGAAAGAGAAGAAAAGCACGAATAAAGACAAAAGTACAAAAGCTGCAAAAGCAAAAACACTGAAGATTGAAGTCAAGCGCCTGTTGCCGATAAGCAAGCGTCTGAAACGCTGTATTTTGGGGTGCGCTCGTTGAAATGAAGTGATCTTGGTTTTTTTAGAAATATAAGATAAATACCTACATGTTTCCTGGAGAAGTCAAGATTTGAACCAATCCCGATCTGAGTGAAATTCAATCTTCAAGCTTGAGATGTGATACTGTTCGGGACAATCAGAACACGCAAGCGTCTCCTGACAATTTCTGGAGCTTTAGGTGTTCAAAATCATCGATCTTGGTATCGTTTTCAGGCTTAGAGAAACATCTGCAACTCTCATGAAGAGGTCAAGAGCGAAGTCGATCTTTATCTTTGTCAACTTGCGTCCGTAAGTCGGTGACGTGAAGTTATTGCTGATAGTCATTCCTTTTTAGCGTCTTATGGCCATATATTGAGATGTAGGTGTCCGAATGGGATGAAACCGGTGTCTCATAAAAGTAAATATCCATATCTACAAGTTTCATGGAAACATCGAATCCTAATTCGGCCATTAAGAGGGTCTAAGAAGCATAATACGTTCACTGGTCAGAATGCAACGAGTTAAACAGCCTTGTGAATGTGCCCAGTGGATAACCAAGCTCCTTAGCTAATTTAAGAAACGTCCGGTGAAGCTAATCATGCGTCTATTCAGAATACAAACATTATGAAGGCTGGAGAAGTAATTTTGAATGAAGTATTAAGATATTGAAAGTCCAAGCTTGACCAGAAATAAGGTACCCTTTTCTATAAAGTCCTAGAGCATGGAGTACTGTAATAGAAGAAGACTAAAGTTCAGCAATTCTAATAGAAGAAACAGATGACAAGCGTGAAAAAAGAAAAATGTACAAAAGCTGCAAAAGCAAAAACACTGAAGATTGAAGTCAAGCGTCTGCTGCCGATAATCAAGCGTCCGAAACGTCGTATTTTAAGGTACGCTCGCTGAAATGAAGTTATCTTGGTTTTTTTTATAAAGATAAGAGAAATACCTACATGTTTCCTGGAGAAGTCGAGATCTGAACCAATCTCTATCTGAGTGAAATTCCTTTTTCAAGCTCTAGATGTGATACTGTTGTGACAATCAGAACATGCAAGCGTCTGCAGACAATTTCTGGAGCTTTAGGTGACCAAAAGCATCAATCGTGGTATCGTTGGAAGGCTTAGAAATAACTGCAACTCTCATGAAGACGCTAAGAGCGAAATCGATCTCTATCTTTGCCAAATTGCATCTATAAATTTTTGATGTGATATTTTTCCTGATAGTCATACCTTTGTAACGTCTGATGCCCTTATAATGAGATGTAGGCATCCAAATTGGATGAAATCGGAGTATCATTAAAGCTAATATCTTTAACTACAAGTTTCATGAAAATATCGAATCCTAACTCGGCCATTAAGAGGGTATAAGAAGCATAATACGCTCACTGGTCAGAATGCAACGAGTTAAACAGCTTTGTGAATGGGCCCAGTGGATAACCATTCGCCTTAGCTCATTTAAGAATCCTCCGATGAAGGTAATCAAGCGTCTACTCAGAATACAGGACATTATGATGTCTGGAGAAGTAATTTCGAATGAAGTATTAAGATATTCAAAGTCCAAGCTTGACCGGAAAACAAGGTACCCTTCTCCATAAAGTTCCGAAACATCAATTATTGTAATATTAGAAGACAAAAGCTTCAGCAACTCTAATAGAAGAAAGAGAAGAGAAGCACAAATAAAGACAAAAGTACAAAAAGCAAAGACACCGAAGATTTAAGTCAAGCGCCTGCTGCTAATAATCAAGCATCCGAAACGTGGTCTTCAGAGGTAGGTTCGTCGAAATGAAGTGAACTTTGTTTTGTTAGCAAGATAAGAGAAATAACTACATGTTTCCTAGAGAAGTCGAGACCTGAACTAATCTCTATCTAAGTGAAATTCCTTCTTCAAGCTTGAGATGTGATACTGTTCATGACAATAAGAACTTACAAGTGTCTGCTGACAATTTCTGGAGCTTTAGGTGTTCAAAAGCATTGATCTTGGTATTGTTGGAAGGCTTAGAGAAATATCTACAACTCTCATGAAGAGTTCAAGAGCGAAATCAATCTCTATCTTTGTCAAATTGCATCCGTAAGTTGGTGACGTGATGTTGTTCCTGACAGTCATACCGTTGTAGCGTTTAATGACCATATATTGAGATGTAGGTGTCCAAATTGGATGAAACCGAGGTCTCATTAAAGCTAATATCCATATCTGCAAGTTTCATGAAGACATCGTATTATAATTCGTCCATTAACAGGGTCAAAGAACCATAATACGCTAACCGCTAAGAATGCTACGAGCTAAACAGCCTTGTGAATGTGCCCAGTGGATAACCAAGCGCCTTAGCTAATTTAAGAAGCATTCAGTGAAGCTAATCAAGCGTCTAATCAGAATACCAACATTATGAAGGCTGGAGAAGTAATTTTGAATGAAGTATTAAGATATTGAAAGTCCAAGCTTGACCAGAAAATAAGGTACCCTTTTCTATAAAGTCCTGAAGCATGGAGTACTGTAATAGAAGAAGACTAAAGTTCAGCAATTCTAATAGAAGAAAGAGATGACAAGCGTGAAAAAAGACAAATGTACAAAAGCTGCAAAAGCAAAAACACTGAAGATTGAAGTCAAGCGTCTGCTGCCGATAATCAAGCGCCCGCAACGTCGTATTTTGAGGTACGCTCGCTGAAATGAAGTTATCTTGGTTTTTTTAATAAAGATAAGAGAAATACCTACATGTTTCCTAGATAAGTCGAGATCTGAACCAATCTCCATCTGAGTGAAATTCCTTTTTCAAGCTCTAGATGTGATACTGTTCGTGACAATCAGAACATGCAAGCGTCTGCTGACAAATTCTGGAGCTTTAGGTGTTCAAAAGCATCAATCATGGTATCGTTGGAAGGCCTAGAAATAACTGCAACTCTCATGAAGACGCTAAGAGCGAAATCGATCTCTATCTTTGCCAAATTGCATCTGTAAATTTTTGACATGATATTGTTCCTAACAGTCATACCTTTGTCGCATCTGATGCCCTTATAATGAGATGTAGGCATCCAAATTGGATGAAATCGGAGTATCATTAAAGCTAATATCTTTAACTACAAGTTTCATGAAAATATCGAATCCTAACTCGGCCATTAAGAGGGTATAAGAAGCATAATACGCTCACTGGTCAGAATGCAACGAGTTAAACAGCTTTGTGAATGGGCCCAGTGGATAACCATTCGCCTTAGCTCATTTAAGAATCCTCCGATGAAGGTAATCAAGCGTCTACTCAGAATACAGGACATTATGATGTCTGGAGAAGTAATTTCGAATGATGTATTAAGATATTCAAAGTCCAAGCTTCACCAGAAAACAAGGTACCCTTTTCCTTAAAGTTCGGAAACATCAATTATTGTAATAATAGAAGACAAAAGCTTCAGCAACTCTAATAGAAGAAAGAGAGGAGAAGCACGAATAAATACAAAAGTACAAAAAGCGAAGACACCGAAGATTGAAGTCAAGCGCCTGCTGCTAATAATCAAGCGTCCGAAACGTGGTATTCTGAGGTAGGTTCGTCGAAATGAAGTGAACTTTGTTTTGTTAGCAAGATAAGAGAAATAACTACATGTTTCTGGGAGAAGTCGAGACCTGAACCAATCTCTATCTGAGTGAAATTCCTTCTTCAAGCTTGAGATGTGATACTGTTCATGACAATCAGAACTTGCAAGTGTCTGCTGACAATTTCTGGAGCTTTAGGTGTTCAAAAGCATCGATCTTGGTATTGTTGGAAGGCTTAGAGAAATATCTGCAACTCTCATGAAGAGTTCAAGAGCGAAATCAATCTCTATCTTTGTCAAATTGCATCCGTAAGTTGGTGACGTGATATTGTTCCTGACAGTCATACCGTTGTAGCGTTTAATGACCATATATTGAGATGTAGGTGTCCGAATTGGATGAAACCGAGGTCTCGTTAAAGCTAATATCCATATCTGCAAGTTTCATGAAGACATCGTATTATAATTCGTCCATTAACAGGGTCAAAGAACCATAATACGCTAACCGCTAAGAATGCTACGAGCTAAACAGCCTTGTGAATGTGCCCAGTGGATAACCAAGCGCCTTAGCTAATTTAAGAAGCATTCAGTGAAGCTAATCAAGCGTCTAATCAGAATACCAACATTATGAAGGCTGGAGAAGTAATTTTGAATGAAGTATTAATATTTTCGAAGTCCAAGCTTGACCAGAAAATAAGGTATCCTTTTCAATAAAGTCCTGAAGCATGAAGTACTGTAATAGAAGAACACAAATGCTTCAACAATTCTAATAGAATAAAGAGAAGACAAGCGTCAATAAAGACAAAAGTACAAATGCTGCAAAAGCAAAAACACTGAAGATTGAAGTCAAGCGCCTGCAGCCGACAATCAAGCACCCGATACTTCGTATTTTGAGGTTCGCTCGTCAAAATGAAGTGATCTTTATTTTTTAAGAAAGATAATAGAAATACCTACATATTTCCTAGAGAAGTCGAGATCTGAACCGATCTCTATATGAGTGAAATTCCTTCTTCAAGCACTAGCTGTGATACTGTTCGTGAAAATCAGAACATGGAAGCGTCTGCTGACAATTTCTGGAGCTTTAGGTATTCAAAAGCATCAATCTTCGCATCGTTGGAAGGCTTAGAGAAATATGTATAACTCTCATGAAGAGGTCAAGAGCGAAATCGATCTTAATCTTTGTCAAATTGCATCCGTAAGTCGGTGACGTTAAGTTATTGCTGACAGTCATACCTTTTTAGCATCTTATGGCCATATATTGAGAAGTAGGTGTCCTAATTGGATGAAAACGGTGTCTCATTAAAGCTAATATCCTTATCTACAAGTTTAATGAAGACATCGAATCCTAATTCGGCCATAAAGAGTGTCAAAGAAACATAAAACTCTAACTTGACAGAATGCAACAACTTAAACAACCTTGTGAATGTGCCCAGTGGGTAACCAAGCACCTTAGCTCATTTAAGATTCCTCCGGTGAAGCTAAACAGTCGTCTACTCGGAATGCAGAACATTATGATGGCTGGAGAAGTAATTCTGAATGAAGTATTAAGATATTCAAAGTCCAAGCTTGACCAGAAAACGAGGTACCCTTATCCATAAAGTTCGGAAACATCAATTATTGTAATAGTAGAAGACAAAAGCTTCAGCAAATCAAATAGAAGAAAGAGAAGAGAAGAAGAAGAAAGACAAAAGTACAAAAGCTGCAAAGGCAAAAACACTGAAGATTGAATTCATGCGCCTGCTACCAATAAAAAAGCATCCGAAATGTCGTATTTTGAGGTACGCCCGCCGAAATGAAGTGAACTTGGTTTTGTAAGAAACATAAGATAAATAACTGCATGTTTCTTGGAGAAGTCGAGATCTGAAACAATCTCGATCTGAGTGAAATTCCTTCTTCAAGCTTGAGATGTGATACTATTCGTGACAATCAGAACATGCAAGCGTCTGCTGACAATTTCAGGAGCTTTAGGTGTTCCAAAGCATCGATATTGGTATCGTTGGAAGTCTTAGAGAAATATCCGCAACTCTCATGAAGAGGTCAAAAGCGAAATCGATCTCTATCTTTGTCAAATTGCATCCGTAAGTTGGTGACGTGATGTTGTTCCTGACACTCATACCTTTGTAGAGCTTAATGACCATATATTGAGATGTAGGTGTCCGAATTGGATGAAACCGGTGTGTTATCAAAGCTAATATCCATATCTACAAGTTTCATTAAGACATCGAATCCTAGTCGTCCATTAAGAGGGTCTAAGAAGCATAATACCCTAACTGATCAGAATGCTACTAGTTTAACAGCCTTGTGAATGTGCCCAGTGGATAAACAAGCACATTAGATTATTTAAGAAGCATCCAGTGAAACTAATCAAGCTTCTATTCAGAATACAAAACATTATGATGGCTGGAGAAGTGATTTCGAATGAAGTATTAAGATATTCAAAGTCCATGCTTGACCAGAAAATGAGGTACCTTTTTCGATAAAGTTCTGAAACATCAAGTATTGTATTAGTAGACGACAAAAACATCAGTAAATCTAATAGAAGATAGAGAAAAGAAGCACAAATAAAGACAAAAGTACAAAAGCTGCAAAAGCAAAAACACTGAAGGTTGAAGTCAAGCGCCTGCTGCCGACAATCAACTGTTCGAAATGACGTATTTTGAGATACGCTAGTCGAAATGAAGTGATCTTGGCTTTGTTGGAAAGATAAGAGAAATACCTACATGTTTCCTGGAGATCTCGAGATTGAACCGATCTCTTTTTGAGTGAAATTCCTTCTTCAAGCTTGAGATGTGATATTGTTCGTGACAATCAGAACATACAAGCATCTGCTGATAATTGCTCGAGCTTTAGGTGTTCAAAATCATCGAACTTGGTATCATTGGAAGGCTTAGAGAAATATCTGCAACTCTCATGGAGAGGTCAAGAGCGAAATCGATCTTTATCTATGTCAAATTGCATCCGTAAGTTGGTGACGTGATGTTGTTCCAGACAATCAAACCTTTGTAGCGTTTAAGGTCTATATATTGAGATGTAGGTGTCCGAATTCGATGAAACCAGTGTCTCATTAAAGCTAATATCCATACCTACAAATTTCATGCAGACATCGAATTCTAATTTGTCCATTAAGAGGGTCAAAGAACCATAATATGCTAACTACTAAGAATGCTACGAGCTAAACAGCTTTGTGAATGTGCCCAGTGGATAACCAAGCACCTTAGCTAATTTAAGAAGAATCCAGTGAAGCTAATCAAGCATCTATTCAGAATAAAAAACATTACGATGGCTGGAGAAGTAATTTCGAATGAAGTATTAAGATATTTAAAGTCCAAGCTTGACCAGAAAATAAGGTACCCTTTACAATAAAGTCCTAAAGCATCAAGTACTATAATAGAAGAGCATAAAAGCATCAGCAATTCTAATAGAAGAAAGAGAAGACAAGCGTGAATAAAGATAAAAGTACAAAAGCAGCAAAAGTAAAAACACTGCAGATTGAAGTCAAACGCCTGCTGCCGCCAATCAAGCGCTCAAAATGTCATATTTTGAGGTACGCTCGTCGAAATGAAGTGAACTTGGCTTTGTTCGGAAGATAAGATAAATAAATACATGTTTCCTGGAGAAGTCGAGATCTGAACCAATCTCGATCTGTGTGAAATTCCTTCTTCAAGCTTGAGATGTGATATTGTTCGTGACAATCAGAACATGCAAGCGTCTGCTGACAATTTATGGAACTTTAGGTGTTCCAAAGCACCGATCTTGGTATCGTTGGAAGGCTTAGAGAAATATCCACAACTCTCATGAAGAGGTCAAGAGCGAAATCGATCTCTATCTTTGTCAAATTGCATCCGTAATTTGGTGACGTGATGTTGTTCCTGCCAGTCATACCTCTATAGCGTTTAATGACCATATATTGAGATGTAGGTGTCCGAATTGGATGAAACTGGTGTCTTCTTAAAGCTAATATCCATATCTACAAGTTTCATGAAGACATCGAATCCTAATTCGTATATTAAGAGGGTCTAAGAAGCATAATACTCTAACTGGTCAGAATGCTACTTGTTTAACAGCCTTGTGAATATGCCCAGTGGATAACCTAGCGCATTAGCTAATTTAAGAAGGGTCCAGTCAAACTAATCGAGCGTCTATTCAGAATACAAAACATTATGATGGCTGCAGAAGTAATTTCCAATGAAGCATTAAGATATTCAAAGTCCAAGCTTGACTAGAAAATGAGGTACACTTTTCGATAAACTTCTGAAACATCAAGTATTTTAATAGTAGAAGACAAAAGCTTCCACAAATCTAATAGAAGATAGAGAAAAGAAGCACAAATAAAGACAAAAGTACAAAAGCTGGAAAAGCAAAAACACTGAAGATTGAAGTCAAGCGCCTGTTGCAGATAAGCAAGCGTATCAAACGTCGTATTTTGAGGTACGCTCGTCGAAATGAATTGATCTTAGTTTTTTAAGAAAGATAAGAGAAATACCTACATGTTTCGTGCAGGTCTCGAGATCTAAGCCAATCTCTATCTGAGTGAAATTCCTTCTTTAAGCTTGAGATGTGATATTGTTCTTGACAATCACAACATGCAAGCGTCTGCTGACAATTTCTAAAGCTTTAGGTATTCAAAAGCATCTATCTCGGTATCGTTGGATGGCTTAGAAATAACTGCAACGATCATGAAGACGTCAAGAGCGAAATCGATCTCTATATTTGTCAAATTGCATCCGTAAGTTGGTGACGTGATGTTGTTCCAGACAGTCATACCTTTGTAGCATCTGATGGCCATATATTGAGCTGTAGGTGTCCGAATTTGATAAAACCAGTGTCACATTAAAGCTAATATCCATATCTACAAGTTTCATTAAGACATAGAATCCTAATTCGGCCATTAAGAGGATCAAAGAAGCATAATACACTAACTGGTCAGAATGCTACTAGTTTAACAGCCTTGTGAATGTGCCCAGTGGATAACCAAGTGCCTTAGCTATTTTAAGAAACGTCCAGTGAAACTAATCAAGCGTCTATTCAGAATAAAAAACATTATGATGGCTGGAGAAGTAATTTCGGATGAAGTATTAAGAAATTTAAAGTCCAAGCTTGACCCGAAAATAAGGTACCCTTTTTTATAAAGTCCTGAGGCATGAAGTACTATAATAGAAGAACGCAAAAGCATCAGCAATTCTAATAGAAGAAATAGAAGACAAGCGTTAATAAAGATAAAAGTACAAAAGCAACAAAAGCAAAAACACTGAAGATTGAAGTCAAGTGCCTCCTGCCGACAATCAAGCGCTCGAAACATCGTATTTTGAGGTACGCTCGTCGAAATGAAATGAACTTGGTTTTTTTCGGAAGAGAAGATAAATAACTACGTGTTTCCTGGAGAAGTCGAGTTCTGAACCAATCTCGATCTAAGTGGAATTCCTTCTTCAAGCTTGAGATGTGATACTGTTCCTGACAATCAGAACATGCAAGCGTCTGCTGACAATTTCTGGAGCTTTAGGTGTTCCAAAGCATCGATCATGGTATCGTTGGAAGGCTTAGAGAAATGTCCACAACTCTCATGAAGAGGTCAAGAGCGAAATCGATCTCTATCTTTGTCAAATTGCATCCGTAAGTTGGTGACGTGATTTTGTTCTTGACAATAATACCTTTGTAGCGTTTAATGACCATATATTGAGATGTAGGTGTCCGAATTGGATGAAACCGGTGTCTTATAAAGCTAATATCCATATCTACAAGTTTCATGAAGACATCGAATCCTAATTCGTCCATTAAGAGGGCCTAAGAAGCATAATACGCTAACTGGTTAAAATGCTACTAGTTTAGCAGCCTTGTGAATGTGCCCAGTGGATAACCAAGCGCATTAGCTAATTTAAGAAGGGTCTAGTGAAACTAATCAAGCGTCTATTCAGAATACAAAGCATTATGATGGCTGGACAAGTAATTTCGAATGAAGTATTAAGATATTCAAAGTCCAAGCTTGAGCAGAAAATGAGGTACACTTTTCGATAAACTTCTGAAACATCTAGTATTATAATAGTAGAATACAAAACTTCCACAAATCTAATAGAAGATAGAGAAAAGAAGCACAAATAAAGACAAAAGTACATAAGCTGCAAAAGCAAAAACACTGAAGATTGAAGTCAAGCGCCTGTTGCCGATAAGCAAGCGTCTGAAACGTCGTATTTTGGGTTACGCTCGACGAAATGAAGTGATATGGGTTTTTTAAGAAAGATAAGAGACATACCTACATGTTTCGCGCAGGTCTCGAGATCTGAACCAATCTCTATCTGAGTGAAATTCCTTCTTTAAGCTTGAGATGCGATACTGTTCTTGACAATCACAACATGCAAGCGTCTGCTGACAGTTTCTGGAGCTTTAGGTGTTCAAAAGCATCTATCTCGGTATCGTTGGAAGGCATAGAAATAACTGCAACTATCACGAAGACGTCAAGAGCGAAATCGATCTCTATCTTGGTCAAATTGCATCCGTAAGTTGGTGACGTGATGTTGTTCCGGACAGTCATACCTTTGTAGCATCTGATGGCCTTATATTGAGCTGTAGGTGTCCGAATTTGATAACACCGGTGTCTCATTAAAGCTAATATCCATATCTACAAGTTTCATTAAGGCATAGAATCCTAATTCGGCCATTAAGAGTATCAAAGAAGCATAATACGCTAACTGGTCAGAATGCTACTAGTTTAACAGCCTTGTGAATGTGCCCAGTGGATAACCAAGTGCCTTAGCTATTTTAAGAAACGTCCAGTGAAACTAATCAAGCGTCTATTCAGAATAAAAAACATTATGATGGCTGGAGAAGTAATTTCGGATGAAGTATTAAGAAATTTAAAGTCCAAGCTTGACCCGAAAATAAGGTACCCTTTTCTATAAAGTCCTGAGGCATGAAGTACTATAATAGAAGAACGCAAAAGCATCAGCAATTCTAATAGAAGAAATAGAAGACAAGCGTTAATAAAGATAAAAGTACAAAAGCAACAAAAGCAAAAACACTGAAGATTGAAGTCAAGTGCCTGCTGCCGACAATCAAGCGCTCGAAACAATGTATTTTGAGGTACGCTCGTCGAAATGAAATGAACTTGGTTTTTTTCGGAAGAGAAGATAAATAACTACGTGTTTCCCGGAGAAGTCGAGTTCTGAACCAATCTCGATCTAAGTGGAATTCCTTCTTCAAGCTTGAGATGTGATACTGTTCCTGACAATCAGAACATGCAAGCGTCTGCTGACAATTTCTGGAGCTTTAGGTGTTCCAAAGCATCGATCATGGTATCGTTGGAAGGCTTAGAGAAATGTCCACAACTCTCATGAAGAGGTCAAGAGCGAAATCGATCTCTGTCTTTGTCAAATTGCATCCGTAAGTTGGTGACGTGATTTTGTTCTTGACAATCATACCTTTGTAGCGTTTAATGACCATATATTGAGATGTAGGTGTCCGAATTGGATGAAACCGGTGTCTTATAAAGCTAATATCCATATCTACAAGTTTCATGAAGACATCGAATCCTAATTCGTCCATTAAGAGGGCCTAAGAAGCATAATACGCTAACTGGTTAAAATGCTACTAGTTTAGCAGCCTTGTGAATGTGCCCAGTGGATAACCAAGCGCATTAGCTAATTTAAGAAGGGTCTAGTGAAACTAATCAAGCGTCTATTCAGAATACAAAGCATTATGATGGCTGGACAAGTAATTTCGAATGAAGTATTAAGATATTCAAAGTCCAAGCTTGAGCAGAAAATGAGGTACACTTTTCGATAAACTTCTGAAACATCTAGTATTATAATAGTAGAATACAAAACTTCCACAAATCTAATAGAAGATAGAGAAAAGAAGCACAAATAAAGACAAAAGTACATAAGCTGCAAAAGCAAAAACACTGAAGATTGAAGTCAAGCGCCTGTTGCCGATAAGCAAGCGTCTGAAACGTCGTATTTTGGGTTACGCTCGACGAAATGAAGTGATATGGGTTTTTTAAGAAAGATAAGAGACATACCTACATGTTTCGCGCAGGTCTCGAGATCTGAACCAATCTCTATCTGAGTGAAATTCCTTCTTTAAGCTTGAGATGCGATACTGCTCTTGACAATCACAACATGCAAGCGTCTGCTGACAGTTTCTGGAGCTTTAGGTGTTCAAAAGCATCTATCTCGGTATCGTTGGAAGGCATAGAAATAACTGCAACTATCACGAAGACGTCAAGAGCGAAATCGATCTCTATCTTGGTCAAATTGCATCCGTAAGTTGGTGACGTGATGTTGTTCCGGACAGTCATACCTTTGTAGCATCTGATGGCCTTATATTGAGCTGTAGGTGTCCGAATTTGATAACACCGGTGTCTCATTAAAGCTAATATCCATATCTACAAGTTTCATTAAGGCATAGAATCCTAATTCGGCCATTAAGAGTATCAAAGAAGCATAATACGCTAACTGGTCAGAATGCTACTAGTTTAACAGCCTTGTGAATGTGCCCAGTGGATAACCAAGTGCCTTAGCTATTTTAAGAAACGTCCAGTGAAACTAATCAAGCGTCTATTCAGAATAAAAAACATTATGATGGCTGGAGAAGTAATTTCGGATGAAGTATTAAGAAATTTAAAGTCCAAGCTTGACCCGAAAATAAGGTACCCTTTTCTATAAAGTCCTGAGGCATGAAGTACTATAATAGAAGAACGCAAAAGCATCAGCAATTCTAATAGAAGAAATAGAAGACAAGCGTTAATAAAGATAAAAGTACAAAAGCAACAAAAGCAAAAACACTGAAGATTGAAGTCAAGTGCCTGCTGCCGACAATCAAGCGCTCGAAACATCGTATTTTGAGGTACGCTCGTCGAAATGAAGTGAACTTGGTTTTGATCAGAAGAGAACATAAATAACTACGTGTTTCCTGGAGAAGTCGAGATCTGAACCAATCTCGATCTAAGTGGAATTCCTTCTTCAAGCTTGAGATATGATACTGTTCCTAACAATCAGAACATGCAAGCGTCTGCTGACGATTTCTGGAGCTTTAGGTGTTCCAAAGCATCGATCCTGGTATCGTTGGAAGGCTTAGAGAAATATCCACAACTCTCATGAAGAGGTCAAGAGCGAAATCGATCTCTATCTTTGTCAAATTGCATCCGTAAGTTGGTGACGTGATTTTGTTCTTGACAATCATACCTTTGTAGCGTTTAATAACCATATATTGAGATGTAGGTGTCCGAATTGGATGAAACCGGTGTCTTATAAAGCTAATATCCATATCTACAAGTTTCATGAAGACGTCGAATCCTAATTCGTCCATTAAGAGGGCCTAAGAAGCATAATACGCTAACTGGTTAAAATGCTACTAGTTTAGAAGCCTTGTAAATTTGCACAGTGGATAACCAAGCGCATTAGCTAATTTAAGAAGTGCCCAGTGAAACTAATCAAGCGTCTATTCAGAATACAAAGCATTATGATGGCTGGACATTTAATTTCGAATGAAGTATTAAGATATTCAAAGTCCAAGCTTGACCAGAAAATGAGGTACACTTTTCGATAAACTTCTGAAACATCAAGTCTTGTAATAGTAGAATACATAAGCTTCCACAAATCTAATAGAAGATAGAGAAAAGAAGCACAAATAAAGACAAAAGTACATAAGCTGCAAAAGCAAAAACACTGAAGATTGAAGTCAAGCGCCTGTTGCCGATAAGCAAGCGTCTGAAACGTCGTATTTTGGGGTACGCTCGACGAAATGAAGTGATGTTGGTTTTTTAAGAAAGATAAGAGACATAC
Organism: Ammopiptanthus mongolicus; assembly: GCA_039655645.1. Lineage (NCBI taxonomy): Eukaryota > Viridiplantae > Streptophyta > Magnoliopsida > Fabales > Fabaceae > Ammopiptanthus > Ammopiptanthus mongolicus. Next base: position 180,169 of record JBCIVQ010000012.1, read on the forward strand.
CTACATGTTTCGCGCAGGTCTCGAGATCTGAACCAATCTCTATCTGAGTGAAATTCCTTCTTTAAGCTTGAGATGTGATACTGTTCTTGACAATCACAACATGCAAGCGTCTGCTGACAGTTTCTGGAGCTTTAGGTGTTCAAAAGCATCTATCTCAGTATCGTTGGAAGGCTTAGAAATAACTGCAACTATCACGAAGACGTCAAGAGCGAAATCGATCTCTATCTTTGTCAAATTGCATCCGTAAGTTGGTGACGTGATGTTGTTCCAGACAGTCAAACCTTTGTAGAAACTGATGGCCATATATTGAGCTGTAGGTGTCCGAATTTGATAACACCGGTGTCTCATTAAAGCTAATATCCATATCTACAAGTTTCATTAAGACATAGAATCCTAATTCGGCCATTAAGAGGATCAAAGAAGCATAATACGCTAACTGGTCAGAATGCTACTAGTTTAACAGCCTTGTGAATGTGCCCAGTGTATAACCAAGTGCCTTAGCTATTTTAAGAAGCGTCCAGTGAAACTAATCAAGCGTCTATTCAGAATACAAAACATTATGATAGCTGGAGAAGTAATTTCGGATGAAGTATTAAGAAATTTAAAGTCCAAGCTTGACTCGAAAATAAGGTACCCTTTTCTATAAAGTCCTGAGGCATGAAGTACTATAATAGAAGAACGCAAAAGCATCAGCAATTCTAATAGAAGAAAGAGGAGACAAGCATGAATAAAGATAAAAGTACAAAAGCAACAAAAGCAAAAACACTGAAGATCGAAGTCAAGCGCCTGCTGCCGACAATCAAGCGCTCGAAACGTCGTATTTTGAGGTACGCTCGTCGAAATGAAGTGAACTTAGTTTTTTTCGGAAGATAAGATAAATAACTACATGTTTCCTGGAGAAGTCGAGATCTGAACCAATCTCGATCTAAGTGAAATTCCTTCTTCAAGCTTGAGATGTGATACTGTTCATGACAATCAGAACATGCAAGCGTCTGCTGACAATTTCTAGAGCTTTAGGTGTTCCAAAGCATCGATCTTGGTATCGTTGGAAGGCTTAGAGAAATATCCACAACTCTCATTAAGAGGTCAAGACCGAAATCGATCTCTATCTTTGTCAAATTGCATCCGTAAGTTGGAGACGTGATGTTGTTCCTGACAATCATACCTTTGTAGCGTTTAATGACCATATATTGATATGTAGGTGTCCGAATTGGATGAATCCGGTGTCTTATTAAAGCTAATATCCATATCTACAAGTTTCATGCAGACATCGAATCCTAATTCGTCCATTAAGAGGTCCTAAGAAGCATAATACGCTAACTGGTCAGAATGCTACTAGTTTAACAGCCTTGTGAATGTGCCCAGTGGATAACCAAGCGCATTAGCTAATTTAAGAAGGGTCCAGTGAAACTAATCAAGCGTCTATTCAGAATACAAAGCATTATGATGGCCGGACAAGTAATTTCTAATGAAGTATTAAGGTATTCAAAGTCCAAGCTTGACCAGAAAATGAGGTACACTTTTCGATAAACTTCTGAAACATCAAGTATTGTAATAGTAGAATACAAAAGCTTCCGCAAATCTAAAAGAAGATAGATTAAAGAAGCACAAATAAAGACAAAAGTACATAAGCTGCAAAAGCAAAAACACTAAAGATTGAAGTCAAGCGCCTGTTGTCGATAAGCAAGCGTCAAAACGTCGTATTTTGGGTACGCTCGTCGAAATGAAGTGATCTTGGTTTTTTAAGAAAGATAAGAGAAATACCTACATGTTTCGTGCAGGTCTCGATATCTGAAACAATCTCTATCTGAGTGAAATTCCTTCTTTAAGCTTGAGATGTGATATTGTTCTTGACAATCACAACATGCAAGCGTCTGCTGACAATTTCTGGAGCTTTAGGTGTTCAAAAGCATCTATCTCGGTATCGTTGGAAGCCTTAGAAATAAGTGCAACTATCATTAAGATGTCAAGAGCGAAATCGATCTCTATCTTTGTCAAATTGCATCCGTAAGTTGGTGACGTGATGTTGTTCCTGACAGTCATACCTTTGTAGCGTCTGATGGCCTAATATTGAGCTGTAGGTGTCCAAATTTGATAAATCCGGTGTCTCATTAAAGCTAATATCCATATCTACAAGTTTCATTAAAACATAGAATCCTAATTCGGCAATTAAGAGGATCAAAGAAGCATAATACGCTAACTGGTCAGAATGCTAGTAGTTTAACAGCCTTGTGAATGTGCTCAGTGGATAACTAAGCGCCTTAGCTATTTTAAGAAGTGTCCAGTGAAACTAATCAAGCGTCTATTCAGAATACAAAATATTATGATGGCTGGAGAAGTAATTTCGCATGAAGTATTAAGATATTCAAAGTCCAAGCTTGACCAGAAAGTAAGGTACCCTTTTCTAAAAAGTCCTGAAGCATCACGTACTATAATAGAAGAACACAAAAGCATCAGCAATTCTATTAGAAGAAAGAGAAGACAAGCGTGAATAAAGATAAAAGTACAAAAGCAGCAGAAGCAAAAACACTGAAGATTGAAGTCAAACGCTTGCTGCCGACAATCAAGCGCACGAAACATTGTATTTTGAGGTACGATCGTCGAAATGAAGTGAACTTGGTTTTGTTAGAAAGATAAGATAAATAACTACATGTTTCTGGGAGAAGTCGAGATCTGAACCAATCTCGATCTGAGTGAAATTCCTTCTTCAAGCTTGAGATGTGATACTGTTCGTGACAATCAGAAAATGATAGCATCTGCTGACAATTACTGGAGCTTTAGGTGTTCAAAATCATCGAACTTAGTATCGTTGGAAGGCTTAGAGAAATATCTGCAGCTCTCATGAAGAGGTCAAGAGCGAAATCGATCTCTACCTTCGTCAAATTGCATCCGTAATTCGGTGACGTGATGTTGTTGCTGACAGTCATACCTTTGTAGCATTTAATGACCATATATTGAGATGTAGGTGTCCAAATTGGATGAAACCGGTGTCTTATTAAATCTAATATCCATATCTACAAGTTTCATGAAGACATCGAATCCTAATTCGTCTATTAAGAGAGTCTAAGAAGCATAATACGCTAACTGCTATGAATGCTATGAGTTAAACAGCCTTGTGAATGTGCCCAGTGGATAACTAAGCGTCTTAGCTAATTTAAGAAGCATCTAGTGAAACTAATCAAGCGTCAGTTCAGAATACAAACATTATGATGGCTGGAGAAGTAATCCATGCTTGACCAGAAAATAAGGTACCCTTTTCTATAAAGTACAGAGGCATGAAGTACTATAACAGAAGAACACAAGAGCATCAGCAATTCTAACAGAAGAAATAGAAGACAAGCGTGTATAAAGAGAAAAGTGCAAAAGCTGCAAAAGCAAAAACACTGAAGATGGAAGTGAAGCGCCTGCTGCCGACAATCAAGCGTCCGAAATGTCGTATTTTGAGGTACGCTAGTCGAAATGAAGTGATCTTGGTTTTGTTGGAAAGATAAGAGAAATACCTACATGTTTCATCTATATCTCGAGATCTGAACCAATCTCTATCTGAGTGAAATTCCTTCTTTAAGCTTGAGATGTGATATTGTTCTTGACAATCACAACATGCAAGCGTCTGCTGACAATTTCTGGAGCTTTAGGTGTTCAAAAGCATCTATCTCGGTATCGTTGGAAGCCTTAGAAATAAGTGCAACTATCATTAAGATGTCAAGAGCGAAATCGATCTCTATCTTTGTCAAATTGCATCCGTAAGTTGGTGACGTGATGTTGTTCCTGACAGTCATACCTTTGTAGCGTCTGATGGCCTAATATTGAGCTGTAGGTGTCCAAATTTGATAAATCCGGTGTCTCATTAAAGCTAATATCCATATCTACAAGTTTCATTCAAACATAGAATCCTAATTCGGCAATTAAGAGGATCAAAGAAGCATAATACGCTAACTGGTCAGAATGCTACTAGTTTAACAGCCTTGTGAATGTGCTCAGTGGATAACTAAGCGCCTTAGCTATTTTAAGAAGTGTCCAGTGAAACTAATCAAGCGTCTATTCAGAATACAAAATATTATGATGGCTGGAGAAGTAATTTCGCATGAAGTATTAAGATATTCAAAGTCCAAGCTTGACCAGAAAATAAGGTACCCTTTTCTAAAAAGTCCTGAAGCATCACGTACTATAATAGAAGAACACAAAAGCATCAGCAATTCTATTAGAAGAAAGAGAAGACAAGCGTGAATAAAGATAAAAGTACAAAAGGAGCAAAAGCAAAAACACTGAAGATTGAAGTCAAACGCTTGCTGCCGACAATCAAGCGCACGAAACATTGTATTTTGAGGTACGATCGTCGAAATGAGGTGAACTTGGTTTTGTTAGAAAGATAAGATAAATAACTACATGTTTCTGGGAGAAGTCGAGATCTGAACCAATCTCGATCTGAGTGAAATTCCTTCTTCAAGCTTGAGATGTGATACTGTTCGTGACAATCAGAAAATGATAGCATCTGCTGACAATTACTGGAGCATTAGGTGTTCAAAATCATCGAACTTAGTATCGTTGGAAGGCTTAGAGAAATATCTGCAGCTCTCATGAAGAGGTCAAGAGCGAAATCGATCTCTACCTTCGTCAAATTGCATCCGTAATTCGGTGACGTGATGTTGTTGCTGACAGTCATACCTTTGTAGCATTTAATGACCATATATTGAGATGTAGGTGTCCAAATTGGATGAAACCGGTGTCTTATTAAATCTAATATCCATATCTACAAGTTTCATGAAGACATCGAATCCTAATTCGTCTATTAAGAGAGTCTAAGAAGCATAATACGCTAACTGCTATGAATGCTATGAGTTAAACAGCCTTGTGAATGTGCCCAGTGGATAACTAAGCGTCTTAGCTAATTTAAGAAGCATCTAGTGAAACTAATCAAGCGTCAGTTCAGAATACAAACATTATGATGGCTGGAGAAGTAATCCATGCTTGACCAGAAAATAAGGTACCCTTTTCTATAAAGTACAGAGGCATGAAGTACTATAATAGAAGAACACAAGAGCATCAGCAATTCTAACAGAAGAAATAGAAGACAAGCGTGTATAAAGAGAAAAGTGCAAAAGCTGCAAAAGCAAAAACACTGAAGATGGAAATGAAGCGCCTGCTGCCGACAATCAAGCGTCCGAAATGTCGTATTTTGAGGTACGCTAGTCGAAATGAAGTGATCTTGGTTTTGTTGGAAAGATAAGAGAAATACCTACATGTTTCATCTATATCTCGAGATCTGAACCAATTTCTATCTGAGTGAAATTCCTTCTTCAAGCTTGAGATGTGATACAGTTCTTGACAATCACAACATACAAGAGTCTGCTGACAATTTCTGGAGCTTTAGTTGTTCAAGAGCACCTATCTCGATATCATTGGAATCTTAGAAACAACTGCAACTATCATCAAGACGTCAAGAGCGAAATCGATCTCTATCTTTGTCAAATTGCATCCGTAAGTCGGTGACGTGATGTTGTTGCTGACAGTCATACCTTTGTAGCATTTAATGACCATATATTGAGATGTAGGTGTCCAAATTGGATGAAACCGGTGTCTTATTAAATCTAATATCCATATCTAAAAGTTTCATGAAGACATAGAATCCTAATTCGTCCAGTAAGAGGGTCTAAGAAGCATAATACGCTAACTGTTATGAACACTATGAGTTAAACAGCCTTGTGAATGTGCCCAGTGGATGAGTAAGCGCCTTAGCTAATTTAAGAAGCATCTAGTGAAACTAATCAAGCGTCAATTCAGAATACAAACATTATGAAGGCTGGAGAAGTAATTTTGAATGAAGTATTTAGATATTCAAAGTCCAAGCTTGACCAGAAAATAAGGTACCCTTTTCTATAAAGTACTGAGGCATGAAGTACTATAATAGAAGAACACAAATGCATCAGCAATTCTAACAGAAGAAATAGAAGACAAGCGTGTATAAAGACAAAAGTGCAAAAGCTGCAAAGGCAAAAACACTGAAGATTGAAGTGAAGCGCCTGCTGCCGACAATCAAGCGTCCTAAATGTCATATTTTGAGGTACGCTAGTCGAAATGAAGTGATCTTGGTTTTGTTGGAAATATAAGAGAAATACCTACATGTTTCATGTATATCTGGAGATCTGAACCGATCTCTATCTGAGTGAAATTCTTTCTTCAATCTTGAGATGTGATACAGTTCTTGACAATCACAACATGCAAGCGTCTGCTGACAATTTCTGGAGCTTTAGTTGTTCAAAAGCACCTATCTCGGTATCATTGGAAGCTTAGAAACAACTGCAACTATCATGATGACGTCAAGAGCGAAATCGATCTCTATCTTTGTCAAATTGCATCCGTAAGTCGGTGACGTGATGTGGTTGCTGACAGTCATACCTTTGTAGCATTTAATGACCATATATTGAGATGTAGGTGTCCAAATTGGATGAAACCGGTGTCTTATTAATTCTAATATGCATATCTACAAGTTTCATGAAGACATCGAATCCTAATTCGTCCATTAAGAGAGTCTAAGAAGCATAATACGCTAACTGCTATGAATGCTATGAGTTAAACAGCCTTGTGAATGTGCCCAGTGGATAACTAAGCGTCTTAGCTAATTTAAGAAGCATCTAGTGAAACTAATCAAGCGTCAGTTCAGAATACAAACATTATGATGGCTGGAGAAGTAATTTTGAATGAAGTATTTAGATATTCAAAGTCCATGCTTGACCAGAAAATAAGGTACCCTTTTCTATAAAGTACAGAGGCATGAAGTACTATAATAGAAGAACACAAGAGCATCAGCAATTCTAACAGAAGAAATAGAAGACAAGCGTGTATAAAGAGAAAAATGCAAAAGCTGCAAAAGCAAAAACACTGAAGATGGAAGTGAAGCGCCTGCTGCCGACAATCAAGCGTCCGAAATGTCGTATTTTGAGGTACGCTAGTCGAAATGAAGTGATCTTGGCTTTGTTGGAAAGATAAGAGAAATACCTACATGTTTCATCTATATCTCGAGATCTGAACCAATCTCTATCTGAGTGAGATTCCTTCTTCAAGCTTGAGATGTGATACAGTTCTTGACAATCACAACATACAAGAGTCTGCTGACAATTTCTGGAGCTTTAGTTGTTCGACAGCACCTATCTCGGTATCATTGGAATCTTAGAAACAACTGCAACTATCATGAAGACGTCAAGAGCGAAATCGATCTCTATCTTTGTCAAATTGCATCCGTAAGTCGGTGACGGGATGTTGTTGCTGACAGTCATACCTTTGTAGCATTTAATGACCATATATTGAGATGTAGGTGTCCAAATTGGATGAAACCGGTGTCTTATTAAATCTAATATCCATATCTAAAAGTTTCATGAAGACATAGAATCCTAATTCGTCCATTAAGAGGGTCTAAGAAGCATCATACGCTAACTGTTATGAATGCTATGAGTTAAACAGCCTTGTGAATGTGCCCAGTGGATAACTAAGCGCCTTAGCTAATTTAAGAAGCATCTAGTGAAACTAATCAAGCATCAATTCAGAATACAAACATTATGATGGCTGGAGAAGTAATTTTGAATGAAGTATTTAGATATTCAAAGTCCAAGCTTGACCAGAAAATAAGGTACCCTTTTCTATAAAGTACTGAGGCATGAAGTACTATAATAGAAGAACACAAAAGCATCAGCAATTCTAACAGAAGAAATAGAAGGCAAGCGTGTATAACGACAAAAGTGCAAAAGCTGCAAAAGCAAAAACACTGAAGATTGAAGTGAAGCGCCTGCTGCCGACAATCAAGCGTCCGAAATGTCGTATTTTGAGGTACGCTAGTCGAAATGAAGTGATCTTGGTTTTGTTGGAAATATAAGAGAAATACCTACATGTTTTATGTATATCTCGAGATCTGAACCAATCTCTATCTGAGTGAAATTCCTTCTTCAAGCTTGAGATGTGACACAGTTCTTGACAATCACAACATGCAAGCGTCTGCTGACACTTTCTGGAGCTTTAGTTGTTAAAAAGCACCTATCTCGGTATCATTGGAAGGCTTAGAAACAACTGCAACTACCATGAAGACATGAAGAACGAAATCGATCTCTATCTTTGTCAAATTGCATCCATAAGTCGGTGACGTGATGTGGTCGCTGACAGTCATACCTTTGTAGCATTTAATGACCATATATTGAGATGTAGGTGTCCAAATTGGATAAAACCAGTGTCTTATTAAATCTAATATCCATATCTACAAGTTTCATGAAGACATCGAATCCTAATTCGTTCATTAATAGGGTCTAAGAAGCATAATACGCTAACTCATATGAATGCTATGAGTTAAACAGCCTTGTGAATGTGCCCAGTGGATAACTAAGCGCCTTAGCTAATTTAAGAAGCATCTAGTGAAACTAATCAAGCGTCAATTCAGAATACAAACATTATGAAGGCTGGACAAGTAATTTTGAATGAAGTATTTAGATATTCAAAGTCCAAGCTTGACCAGAAAATAAGGTACCCTTTTCTTTAAAGTACCGAGGCAAGAAGTACTATAATAGAAGAACACAAAAGCATCAGCAATTCTAACAGAAGAAATAAACGACAAGCGTGTATAAAGACAAAAGTACAAAAGCTGCAAAAGCAAAAACATTGAAGATTGAAGTCAAGCGCCTGCTGCCGACAATCAAGCGTCCGAAATGTCGTATTTTGAGGTATGCTCGTCGAAATGAAGTGATCTTAGTTTTTTTGGAAAGATAAGAGAAATACCTACATGTTTCCTGCAGATCTAGAGATCTGAACCGATCTCTTTTTGAGTGAAATTCCTTCTTCAAGCTTGAGATGTGATACTGTTTGTGACAATCAGAACATGCAAGCATCTGCTGTCAATTGCTGGAGCTTTAGATGTTCAAAATCATCAAACTTGGTATCGTTGGAAGGCTTAGAGAAATATCTGCAACTCTCATGAAGAGGTCAAGAGCGAAATCGATCTCTACCATTGTCAAATTGCATCCGTAAGTCGGTGACGTAATGTTGTTGCTGACAGTCATACCTTTGTAGCATCTTATGGCCATATATATAGCTATTTGTATCTGAGTTGGATGTAACTGGTGTCTCATTAAAGCTAATATCCATATCTACAAGTTTCATGAAGACATCGAATCCTAATTCGTCAATTAAGAGGGTCAAATAAGCATAATACGCTAACTACTATGAATGCTACGAGTTAAACAGCCTTGTGAATGTGCTCAGTGGATAACGAAGAACCTTAGCTAATTTAAGAAGCATCTAGTGAAGCTAATCAAGCGTCTATTCAGAATACAAACATTATGAAGGCTGGAGAAGTAATTTTGAATGAAGTATTTAGATATTCAAAGTCCAAGCTTGACCAGAAAATAAGGTACCCTTTTCTATAAAGACCTGAGGCATGAAGTACTATAACAGAAGAACACAAAAGCATCATCAATTATAATAGAAGAAAGAGAAGACAAGCATGAATAAAGAGAAAAGTACAAAAGCAGCAAAAGCAAAAACACTGAAGATTGAAGTCAAGCTCCTGCTGCAGACAATCAGGCACTCGAAACGTCGTCTTTTGAGGTACGCTCGTCGAAATGAAGTGAACTTGGTTTTTTTAGAAAGATAAGATAAATAACTACATGTTTCCGGGAGAAGTCGGGATCTGAACCGATCTCGATCTAAGTGAAATTCCTTCTTCAAGCTTGAGATGTGATATTGTTCTTGACAATCACAACATGCAAGCATCTGCTGACAATTTCTGGATCTTTAGGTGTTCAAAAGCCTCTTTCTCGTTATCATTTGAAGGCGTAGAAATAACTGCAACTATCATGAAGACGTCAAGAGCGAAATCGATCTCTATCTTTGTCAAATTGCATCCATAAGTTGGTGATGTGATGTTGTTCCTGACAGTCATACCTTTTTAGCGTCTGATGGCCATGTATTGAGCTGTAGGTGTCCGAATTGGATAAAACTGGTGTCTCATTAAAGCTAATATCCATATCTACAAGTTTCATTAAGACATAGAATCCTAATTCGGCCATTAAGAGGATCAAAGAAGCATAATACGCTAACTGGTAAGAATGCTACTAGTTTAATAGCCTTATGAATGTGCCCAGTGGTTAACCAAGCGCCTTAGCTATTTTAAGAAGCGTCCAATGAAACTAATCAAGCGTCTATTCAGAATACAAAACATTATGAAAGCTGGAGAAGTAATTTTGAATGAAGTATTATGATATTCAAAGTCCAAGCTTGACCAGAACAAAGGTACTCTTTTCTATAAAGTCCTGAAGCATGAAGTACTGAAATAGAAGAAGACAAAAGCTTCAATTATTCTAATCGAAGAAATAGAAGACAGCGTGTATAAAGACAAAAGTACAAAAGCTGCAAAAGCAAAAACACTGAAGATTGAAGTCAAGCGCCTGCTGCCGACAATCAAGCGTCCGAAATGTCGTATTTTGAGGTATGCTCGTCGAAATGAAGTGATCTTAGTTTTTTTGGAAAGATAAGAGAAATACCTACATGTTTCCTGCAGATCTAGAGATCTGAATCGATCTCTTTTTGAGTGAAATTCCTTCTTCAAGCTTGAGATGTGATACTGTTCTTGACAATCAGAACATGCAAGCATCTGCTGACAATTGCTGGAGCTTTAGGTGATCAAAATCATCAAACTTGTTATCGTTGGAAGGCTTAGAGAAATATCTCCAACTCTCATGAAGAGGTCAAGAGCGAAATCGATCTCTATCTTTGTCAAATTGCATCCGTAAATCGGTGACGTGATGTTGTTGCTGACAGTCATACCTTTGTAGCATCATATGGCCATATATTGAGCAATTTGTATCTGAGTTGGATGTATCTGGTGTCTCATTAAAGCTAATATCTATATCTACAAGTTTCATGAAGACATCGAACCCTAATTCGTCCATTAAGAGGGTCAAAAAAACATAATACGCTAACTGCTTTGAATGCTACGAGTTAAACAGCCTTGTGAATATGCCGAGTGCATAACCTAGCACCTTATCTAATTTAAGAAGCATCTAGTGAAGCTAACCATGCGTCTATTTAGAATACAAACATTATGAAGGCTGGAGAAGTAATTTTGAATGAAGTATTTAGATATTCAAAGTCCAAGCTTGACCAGAAAATGAGGTACCCTTTTCTATAAAGTCCTGAGGCATGAAGTACTGTAATAGAGGAACACAAAAGCATCAGCAATTCTAATAGAATAAAGACAAGACAAGCGTGAATAACGATAGAAGTACAAAAGCAGCAAAAGCAAAAACACTGAAGATTGATGTCAAGAGCCCGTTGCCTACAATCAAGCACTCGAAATGTCGTATTTTGAGGTACTCTCGTCGAAATGAAGTGAACATGGTTTTGTTAGAAAGATAAGACAAATAACTAGATGTTTCTTGGAGAAGTCGAGATCTGAACCAATCTCGATCTGAGTGAAATTCCTTCTTCAAGCTTGAGATGTGATACTGTTCGTGACATTCAGAACATGCAAGCATCTGCTGACAATTGCTGGAGCTTTAGGTGTTCAAAATCATCAAACTTGTTATCGTTGGAAGGCTTAGAGAAATATCTCCAACTGTCATGAACAGGTCAAGAGCGACATCGATATCTATCTTTGTCAAATTGCATCCATAAGTCGGTGACGTGATGTTGTTGCTGACAGTCATACCTTTGTAGCGTCATATGGCCATATATTGAGCTATTTGTGTCTGAGTTGGATGTATCTGGTGTCCCATTAAGGCTAATATCCATATCTACAAGTTTTATTAAGACATCGAATCTTAATTCGTCCATTAAGAGGGTCAAAAAAGCATAATACGCTAACTGCTATGAATGCTACGAGTTAAACAGCCTTGTGAATATGCCCAGTGCATAACCAAGCACCTTAGCTAATTTAAGCAGCATCTAGTGAAGCTAATCAAGCGTCTATTTAGAATACAAACATTATGAAGACTGGAGAAGTAATTTTGAATGAAGAATTTAGATATTCAAAGTCCAAACTTGACCAGAAAATGAGGTACCCTTTTCTATAAAGTCCTGAGGCATGAAGTACTATAATAGAAGAACACAAAAGCATCAGCAATTCTAATAGAATAAACACAAGACAAGCGTGAATAACGATAGAAGTACAAAAGCAGCAAAAGCAAAAACACTGAAGATTGAAGTCAAGAGCCTATTGCCGATAATCAAGCGCTCGAAATGTCGTATTTTGAGGTACGCTCGTCGAAATGAAGTGAACATGGTTTTGTTAGAAAGATAAGATAAATAACTAGATGTTTCCTGGAGAAGTCGAGATCTGAACCAATCTCGATCTGAGTGAAATTCCTTCTTCAAGCTTGAGATGTGATATTGTTCGTGACAATCAGAACATGCAAGCGTCTGCTGACAATTTCTGGAGCTTTAGGTGTTCAAAAGCATCGATCTTGGTATCGTAGCAAGGCTTAGAGAAATATCTGCAACTCTCATGAAGAGGTGACGTGATGTTGTTCTTGACAGTCATACCTTTGTAGCGTTTAAGTACCGTATATTTAAATGTAGGTGTTCGTATTGGATGAAACTGGTGTCACATTAAAGCTAATATCCATATCTACAAGTTTCATTGAAACATCGAATCCTAATTCGGCCATTAAGAGGGTCTAAGAAGCATTACACGCTAACTGCTAAGAATGCTATGAGTTAAACAACCTTGTGAATGTGCCCAGTGGATAACCAAGCGCCTTAGCTAATTTAAGAAGTGTCCGGTGAAGCTAATCAAGCGACTATTCAGAATACAAACATTATGAAGGCTGGAGAAGTAATTTTGAATGAAGTATTAAGATATTCAAAGTCCACGCTTGACTAGAAAATGAGGTACCATTTTCTATAAAGTCCTGAAGCATCACGTTCGGTAATAGAAGAACACAAAAGCTTCAGCAATTGTAATATAAGAAAGAGAAGACAAACGTAAATAAAAACAAAAGTACAAATGTTGCAAAAGCAAAGATTGAAGTCAAGTGCCTGCTGCCGATAATCAAGCGTCTGAAACGTCGTATTTTGAGGTACGCTAGTCGAAATGAAGTGATCTTGGTTTTGTGAGAAAGATAAGATAAATAAATACATGTTTCCTGGAGAAGTCAAGATCTGAACCAATCTTGATCTGAGTGAAATTCCTTCTTCAAGCTTGAGATGTGGTACTGTTTGTGACAATCAAAACATGCAAGCGTCTGCTGAAAATTTTTGGAGCATTAGGTGTTCAAAATCATCGATCTTGGTATCCTTGGAAGGCTTAGAGAAATATCCGCAACTCTCATGAAGAGGTCAAGAGCGAAATCGATATCTATCTTTGTCAAATTGCATCCGTAAGTTGGTGACGTGATGTTGTTCCTGACAGTCATATCTTTGTAGCATATGATTATGATATATTGAGCTGTCGGTGTCCGAATTGGATGAAGACATCGAATCCTAATTCATGCATTAAGAGGCTGGAGAAAGTAATTTTGAATGAAATCCTAATTCATGTTTCCGGTGAATCTAATAAAGCTTCTATTTAGAATACAAACATTATAAAGGCTGGAGAAAGTAATTTTGAATGAAATATTAAGATATTGAAAATCCAAGCTTGACCAGAAAATAAGGTACCCTTTTCTATAATGTCCTGAAGCATGAAGTACTGTAATAGAAGAAGACAAAAGCTTCTGCAATTCTAAAAGAAGAAAGAGAAGACAAGTGTGAATAAATACAAAAGTACAAAAGCTGCAAAAGCAAAAACACTGAAGATTGAAGTCAAGCGTCTGCTGCCGATAATCAAGCGCCCGAAACGTCGTATTTTGAGGTACGCTCGTCGAAATGAAGTGATCGTGGTTTTTTAAGAAAGATAAGAGAAATACCTACATGTTTCCTGAGAAGTCGAGACCTGAACCAATCTCTATCTGAGTGAAATTCCTTCTTCAAGCTCAAGATGTTATACTGTTCAGGACAATCAGAACATGCAAGCGTTTGCTGACAATTTCTGGAGCTTTAGGTGTTCAAAAGCGTCAATCTTGGTATCGTTGGAAAGCTTAGAAATAACTACAACTCTCATTAAGACGCCAAGAGTGAAATCAATCTCTATCTTTGTCAAATTGCATCCGTAAGTTTTTGACGTGATATTGTTCTTGACAGTCATACCTTTGTAGCGTCTGATGGCCATAGATTGAGCTATAGGTGTCCGAATTGGATGAATCTGGTGTCTCTTTAAAGCTAATATTCATATCTACATGTTTCTTTAAAACATCAAATCCTAATTCGGCCATTAAGAGGATCAAAGAAGCATAACATGCTAACTGCTTAGAATTCTACTAGTTTGACATCCTTGTGAATGTGCCCAGCGGATAAGCATGCACCTTAGCTAATTTAAGAGGCGTCCATTGAAACTAATCAAGCGTCTATTCAGTATACAAAACATTATGAAGGCTGGAAAAGTAATTTTGAATGAAGTATTAAGATATTCAAAGTCCAAGCTTGACCAGAAAATAAGGTACCATTTTCTATAAAGTCCTGAAGCATCAAGTACTGTAATAGAAGAACACAAAAGCTTCAGTAATTCTAATAGAAGAAAGAGAAGACAAGCGTGAATAAAAACAAAAGTACAAATGCTGCAAAAGCAGAAACACTAAAGATTGAAGTCAAGCGCCTGCTGCCGATAATGAAGGGTCTGAAACGTCGTATTTTGAGGTACGCTCGTCAAAATGAAGTGATCTTGGTTTTGTTAGAAAGATAAGAAAGATACCTACATGTTTCACTAGTGGAAAATAGACTATTCACGTTAGGCTTTTAACATCTGTTAAATAAAAACAGATGTTAAAAATAGACGCGGTGGCAAACTTGTAAATAAATAGCGTATGGAGTACACTTTTAACATCAGTTATAACTAACCTGATGTTAAAATGTACTTTTAACATCGGTTTCTGGTAAAACCGATGTTAAAAGTTTCTTCCCTCCATTCCATATTTAATGGTGCTAACTTTTTAACATCAGTTCTTAGTTAACCGATGTTAAAAGTCAATTTTTAACATCGGGTTTTTATATAACCGATGTTAAAATAAATTTTAACGTCGGTTTTTTCTAACAACCGATGTTAAAAGTTATTAAAATGTATAACGTTAACTTTCTCAAACCTTCTCTATCTCACGCCTTACATTTCAACGTTACAGTGTTCTCACTCCCGCGACCTACTTTTCTCTTCTCTTCACTGACCTGCTTCTCCTCCGTTCGTGAGCCACCGTAGAACCACCACCATAACTTCCTCTTCGCAAAGGTACATAACTCTCTCTTCCCTATTTTTATTTGCTAAAACCCACATTTGCTAAATACAATTTTTGCTAATATTTGCTCAGAACCATTTATAACTGAACCATCGCAACTGAACCACCCTAACCCCCTCTCTTCTACAACTGACCACTGTATTTGAACCGCCCCAACTCCCCTTCTACTTGGTAATCCTTCTCTGTTAGTTTGTGTTTAGCATTGCCTCTGTTTTAATGATTTGAATATTTTATGAAATAATGAAATGCATTTTGAGTTTTTTTTAAACTTAAACACTTTGATGTTACATATTGAGCATAGACTTTTAGGCTTTGCTTATAATCTCAATAGTCAAGGGGTTTGGGTTCTTTTAAAAAGTTAGGTCATCTGGATTGGTTGATCAATAGTTGAGGGGTTTAGTTTCTATTATAGGACTTAAGGTTTAGGCCTATAATTTCAAATACTGCTCTTTGAGAGTCTCCCCTCTTGTGCTCATATTGTATAAATATGTGTATATCTACAGAATGTGGATATGGACCGTAGTTGGATGGTTAGTAAACGCACAAGTGATGAGTATCGGGAGGGAGTGGAAGAGTTTCTAGAATTTGCTCAAAGAAATCTTCCTGATAGTAATGGAAGATTTAATTGTCCTTGTGTTAGATGTTTGAATAAGAGGAAATGTGAAGTTAAGCAAATACGTGATCATCTTATTTGTGAAGGGATTTGCAAGAGTTATACAAGATGGATATGGCATGGTGAAGACTTGTTAAACATGCCAAGTGTGTCCCAAAGTGAAGAAGTTGATGTAGATATGGAGGACGATGTAGATATGGAGGACGATCGACTAGAGGACATGATCCGTGATACTGGACAAGAGTCATTTCAGCGAACACGTGTGTATGATACTTTGTGCAGTGATGCGGATATGCCTTTGTATCCGGGGTCACTACTTATGCAAGGTTGTCGGCGGTCTTAAAATTGTTCAGTGTGAAGGCGAGAAATGGGTGGAGTGATAAAAGCTTCATCAAATTGCTTGAGTTGTTGAACAACATGCTTCCAGAAGGCAACACACTGCAGATCGTAAATATGAGGCAAAGAAGATACTCTATCCGATGGGTATGGAGTATAAGAAGATACATGCATGTCCTAATGATTGCATACTATACAGGGGTGTGTATGAAGGGATGCACGACTGCCCCAAGTGTGGGGTATCGCAGTACAAAGTGAAGGATGGTGATTCTAGTTGTGATGTGATCACAAAGGGTCCTCCTGCAAAGGTGTTGTGGTATCTTCCAATAATTCCAAGGTTCAAGCAATTGTTCGCTAATGTAAATGACGCAAAGAACATTAGATGGCATGCAGATGAGAGGAAACGTGGTGGAATGCTTCGCCATCCGGCTGATTTTGTGCAATGGGAGAGAATTGATAGTTTGTTTCCGAATTTCGGAAATGAGCCAAGAAACCTTAGGCTTGGACTTGCAACGGATGGAATGAATCCGTATGGTACCTTAAGTAGTATCCATAGTTCATGGTCTGTTCTCCTCGTAATTTACAATCTACATCCTTGGTTGTGCATGAAGCGCAAATACATGATGTTATCTATGATCCCAACATGCCAGGAAATGACTTAGATGCTTATCTAAGTCCCTTGATTGAAGACTTGAGAAAGCTATGGGTGGAAGGCGTTGATGTGTTTGATGGCCATTACTAAGAGACCTTCAAGATGCGTGCCATGTTATTTTGCACTATCAATGACTTTCCAGCATACGGGAACTTGTCCGGGTATAGTGTTAAGGGGCATAAAGCATGCCTAATATGTGAAGAAGGCACATGTTTCACACAATTGCAACATGGAAGGAAGACAGTTTACCTTGGGCATCGGAGATTTCTCAGACGTGATCACCCATATCGTAGACTGAAAAAAGCTTTCAATGGATTCCAAGAGAATGGAATTGTTCCGACGGCCTTTAATGGAGAGAAAGTTTATCAAAGGGTGAAGGACATTAATGTTATGTTCGAAAAGGCTCAAAAGAAGGCTATTGAGAAAAACTTATGGAAGAAGAAGTCAATCTTCTTTGATCTTCCATAATTGTGCAAACTTGATGTCAGACATTGTATTGATGTCATGCATGTGGAGAAAATGTATGTGATAGTCTAATTGGAACGCTTCTCAACATTTAGGGTAAGACAAAGGACGGTGTGAATGCTCGTCTAGATCTGGTTGCGATGGGTATACGAGAGCAGTTAGCTCCACAACAAAAGGATGGTAAGCGGACATATTTGCCTCCAGCATGTCATACCTTGTCAAAAAAAGAGAGAACAAGTTTTTGTGAGTGTCTACGGGGCGTCAAAGTGCCACATGGTTACTCTTCAAATGTCAAGAGACTTGTCTCAAATGATCTAAAATTGGTTGGCTTAAAGTCTCATGATTGCCACGTCTTGATGCAACAACTACTACCAGTGGCTATTCGTGGTATTGCTCCTAAAAATGTTAGACATGTCATAACTAGGTTGTGCTCATTCTTCAATGCTATATGTAGCAAAGTCATTTACCCCCAGAAGTTGGATGAGTTGGAAGATGAGGTTGCTATAATCTTGTGCCAATTGGAGATGTATTTTCCTCCTTCATTTTTCGACATCATGGTTCACCTAATTGTTCATCTAGTGAGGGAGATTAGATTATGTGGCCTCGTTTATTTAAGGTGGATGTACCCAGTTGAGCAATACATGAAGATCTTGAAAGGGTATGTGAAGAATCCACACCGTCCTGAAGCATCTATTGTTCAAAGGTACGTTGCAGAAGAAGCTATTGAGTTTTGTCAAGACTACCTTTCAGAAGTGGAGGGAGGCTATAAGGATTCCTAAGCCTCGTCATGAGGGAAGATGTGCCATTAAGGGTACACGAGGTATAAAGGTTAATAGCAAGGCTCGGGAGGAAATGTTTCAAGCCCATTTGCACATTTTGAATAAGACTGATAAGGTTGCACCTTACTTATGTGCTCACAAACAAGAGGTTAAGGAAGAAAACCCTAGAAGGAACGAAAAATGGTTGTTGAACTATCATAACAAGACTTTCGTAGCCTGGTTTGAAGAAAAAATTACAAATGATCATACTGCTTCCGATACATTACAATGGCTAGCATAGGGGCCACGTCTTGAAGTCATATGTTGGAGTGGATATGATATCAATATGTTTTCCTTCTATACAAAGTCCCAAGATGACAAGAGTACCATGCAAAAGAGTGGGGTTAATATCGTATCTGAGTTGATGCACTTCTCTAGTTCAAAAGATACAAATCCCATTATGGCATCGAAATCTTACTTTGGAGTCATTGAAGAGATTTGGGAGGTCGATTATACCAAATTTCAAGTGCCTGTTTTTAAGTGTAAGTGGGATGACAGTAACAGTGGTGTGCAAACTGAAGAATTAGGATTTACATTGGTAGACCTTGACAAAGTAGGTCACACGGAAGAGCCTTTCATCATGGCTTCCCAAGCAAAACAAGAGTTTTATATCAATGATCCTTCTAACAAAAGGTGGTCAGTTGTTCTCCAAGGAAAAAGCATGCATAATGGTATCCATGAAAATCAACATTCAACTCTTGATATTCCAGAAACTCCTTCTTTCTCAACACAGATGCTTATTTTCGTCGAGGAAAATGTGGTGGATGATGTACTTGCCACTCGTGATGATCATCACGAAGGGATATTGATCTAAACTTAACCATAGTGTAAGTTATGTTTAAATTAAAGTATTCTTTTTTTATTTATCCATGTTAAAGTAGACTTATTTTTATTTCTCCATGTTAAGTTAGACTTATTTTTATTTATCCATGTTAAAGTAGGCTTTTTTATCCATGTTATAGTAGACTTATTTTTATTTATCCATTCTTATATACTAACCTAATTTATTACTTTTTGTCTAAATAAGCATACATGACTGATCCAGCAGGCATTCCTCCTTCTCCTTCACATAGCGGGTCAGGTGGTGCACGCCCCAAAAAAAGGGGTAGAGCAGCCACAAAGTTACGATTGTTGGCCCTGTGTCGTTGCGGTGATCAGAGACTTCCGATTGAGTTTGATACATATGGGGGGCATAGGGCCGAATGCTGACAAATTCATAGGTTTTGTGGCCCTGGAAGCTCGAAACCGGGTTAGCATTCTGATTGAGGAATGGGCTCAGGTATCGAGTATGGTGAAGGATCAAATTTGGTCTTCAATATTGGCATTATCCTCTCTATTTGTATCTAAATTGTATTTACTTATATTATTATCATACTCTATTATTTCCTACATTTTGTTTTATACTATAGTTGACCTTTGATGTCCCGAATACTCCTGAATGTAAGAAGAAATGGCTTTCTTTTGCCGCGAAGCGGTGGATGGTGTTCAAGACCTATTTGGGCAATAATTATATTTTTGAGAAGAAAGACAACAAATCTCCACTTGACACGTACTCTTTCATTGATAAGGAGACGTGGGATAGGTTTGTTGTGAGCCAACAAGACCCTGCCTTTTTGGTTAGTTTCCCATTATATTTTTTATAATAGGCCTATCTAATTTATTTATTTAATTGAATTGAGTACGTGTTATTTGTAACAGGAGAAAAGGAAAAGGGCCAACGAAATCCAGAAAAACAATGTACACCCACACCATATGTCTCGTGGTGGCTATCGTATGGTTCGGCAGAAAATTATAGATGAGAAGATGAAAAAGAAGCAAGAAGAGGCCAAAAAGAAGCAAGAAGAAGGTGGAGCTCATGGAGAAGCCGAAGCCGATGGAGAAATAGTTGTTAATCCTCCATCTCCACCCGAACGCCATGAAGCATGGATGGAAGCCTGAAAGACAAAATCGAGAGATTTTAAAGCCGAGCCCACACGCATTGTCGCTGAAAAGATTGTAAGTAATTAATAGATTACTTTTACTTGTAATTAATACAGTTAAGTAAACACTATCTTACACATATTTTGTGAATTTCCCCCTTGTAGACATCGCTGGCGGAACAAAGCTCGCAAGGATCATTCGTTCAACATGGACGTAGGGATATCCTGAGCATTGCCCTAGGTAAAGATGACCACCCTGGCTTTGCAAAGGGTGTTGGAGGGCTAGTGGGCATTCGACAATATCACGGATGACAAGTCCATGTTGGAAGCCGAATCAGCAGCCACGAGCGGGAAAGCATTAAGGAGGAACTTAAAAGAGAGATGTTTCCGGAGCTTATGGAATCATTCATAAAGGAGATGTCATCTAGGGGGGTTACAATTTCCTAACAAAGCCCAATGAGCCAACCTTCTCAACATGTTAGCACCGTGGGGAGCTGTGAGGGATGCACATAAGCCAGTTGAGATGCCTTTATCCCAGGTATGCATATTAATTTCATATTAATCATTTAATTACTTACGTCTTATTTATTTAAAAATGACATTACTTAACTAATGCCTTATCTTTGTTGCTTAGAACATTGATAAAAAGCTAAGATCGAATGTAGCTCATTTGGCCGCATTTGCTGCGGATGCGCCGGATAAAGAGTATGCTATTCCCTTGGAACACGAAGGTGCTTGCGACTTGCCAGCCTTTTTTTTCTCTGGGAAGGATATAGGTGACATATGTCTGCCTGGTAATTGGCTAGCCAATACCGTTCTGAGTATGTGGTGCACGTAAGTACACTGTTGACATGCATCTTAGGTATTTTAATTCTATAATTTATTTCAATGTCTTAGGTATTTAACATTATTTTACTCTAATATCTTAGGTATCTTCATCGCTTATGTATGGAAAGAGGCAACCAGAATACATATGGATTCTTAGACCCAAGCGTAATTCAGGGAAATTACTGCACTAATGGGGATGCGATGAAGACATACATCCTGAAGCTACTTGGTTGAACAAAGAAAGATATTTATCTAGCACCAATACTTAGGAGTGGCCATTGGCCGTTGCTCATACTTCATCCTAGCCAGCATCGTGTCGTCTTCTTATGCTCGTTGCACTATAGTCTGACATCTGAATTGAAGGACGCGATTGACATGTAAGCTTTAATTTAATTTGTAATTCAAATTTCTTTTGCTTTATTACATGAACATAATTGACATTATTATTTTTAATCATAGAGCTATGGTTGCAAGTAGCATGGCTTGTGCAGATGGCAAAAGTAGGCCATCCAAGTCAAAAAGAAAGCCTAAATGGATTATCCACTCGTAAGTAGTTTATTATTTCTTACAAAAAAATTACAACAGTAATTATTATTATATTAGTACTGTACTTGATATTCAATTTCATATTGCCTTGTAGTCTCCTAGACAAGTTGGCGGCTGGGAGTGTGTGCAACGCCCCGATTTTCACGTTATCTAATTCTTCAGTATTTAATGTCTGTATTTTATTTGAGGTCTTAGGAATAGAAATAAAATATTTCGAGACCATAGTCATGCTCGACGATATCGTAGGAAGCTATGATTAAGCTTTGAGTCGAAAACTCAAACGAAGTCCGGTCTGCGTTTTTACACTGACAGTATGATTTTACTGCTCAGAAGACCTCAGATGGACCCGTGAATGAGACAGTAAGTCTTAGATTTTGATGCTCTACGTTTTGGTTAAATTTCGTAAAAATTTCAGACAAATCACTTCCTGACCTTCGTTTGGGCGGAATCCTCAATCGAGCGACGAACGGAGCCACATATGGATTTACCGGGACTCGCCAACAGATAATTTTGATATCACATCATCCCAGGACACTTGGGAGAGTATGCCAGAGTTGTCATGACGTTCGGAAATATCTGGACGCAAAATGACCAAAATGCCCCTAACCTTAGTCTTTTACACTTTTACCATTTTACCCTTTTGGCAAATGACCTTTTTACCCTTAAGTGAGCTCTTAAGAGGCTGAACTCAGCCCCTCACTCTCTCATTTTCTCACAGCCCCTCACCCTTTAGAGCTCCATAGTTGTTCTTGAGAGAAACTCCATTTTCATACTTGAAAAGCTTGAGTTCTTGTTGGAATCACTTGATTCCTTGAGCAATCTTCCTTCATTTCAAGGTAAGATCACTTCTATGACCTCTTAGCTTCTTGAATCTTTCTTTATTTCAAGATCAATCTTCATTTTCATGAAAAGAATTTCTTAGATCCAAAACATTGAAAATCCATAGGAAATTGTAGAAAAATCTTTTTGAGGTAAGACCAAGTTCTTTGAACTCACATCATCAATCTTTACCTAAATCCAAGAGCTTATGATTCAACTCCCATCATAGCCCAAAATCCCTTTTTGGCCGAACCCTACTTGATGATGATGAATAGTGTTTTCATCAATTTTTGATTTCTAACACTTGATTTCATCCTTAGCTTTCCTAGTGCCTTTGAATCCATGAAATGGGAAACCAAGATCAATTCCTAACCTTTTTAACCTAGGGTGGCCGAAATCCTCTTTGTTATAATTGTTGAGATTGACTTTGATTGTTGTTTAATGTTTGACTGTTATGTTGTTGTCGTTGTTGACGATTGCCAGGAGGTTCATAAACCGATCAACCGACTTTGATCCCGGAATCTGCTCATCAACAGGTATGGGGGGTGAAACTCATTCACACCAAGATGGTGGTAGTGAAGATGGTTGTTTAAGTTATGTGTGGGTGAAACCCTTTAGTTTGGGTTCACTTTTAATGGTTAAGTTGTGTTAAGTTCTCTTGGAGAACAATGTGTGATATTTGTAGTTATGCTTGTATGCCTTATCATGTGTTTTATGATGATGTTGTCTAGGTGAGAAAATGATTTCTTGCATGATGAAAAACCTACTTGATTTCTAGATCAATTATGGACTTTTGTGCTTGTGTGCTTAAGTATGGACTTTTGTGCTTATGTGCTTAATTATGATGCAATGTTGTGTGTTATTGTAGATCATAATTGTGTAAGTTTTGTGTGCCATACTTTGATTAGTTAATGAAGTAAATCTTCACATTGGTTCCTAGTTGGCTTTTAGACATGAACTTGAGTAAAGGAAGAACATGTGTAATTCTTGAACAAATCAAGTTTTGATGTAAAGAAAGTGTTTTTAATAACCTACGTTTTTCAAAGAAAAACCTAAGTGACTTTGATCCAAAGATCAAATGGAATTGAATCTCAAAGTGTTTTCACCAAAGTGAAACATGTTTTATACCTTATCCTTAGTTCATCTAGTTAATCAAGTGACCCAAAATGAGAAAAGAAGTGGTTTCATAAAGAGAATCAAAATGGTTCCATAAGGTTAATGTCTTGTTTCAAGGCAATTTTCGCTAAGCGAATACAATTTCGCTTGGCGAAAACAGAGTAAATCCAAGTTAGGCATCATTGCCTCACTTTCGCTAAGCAAATTAATATTTGCTAAGCGAACCAAGTGAATTTCGCTACGCGAATTATGTCTCACCGAGCGATCCAGAGGAGTCTCAAAAGAGGTATAGCTGCCTCCATTTCGCTAAGCGAAATGAGACTCGCTAAGCGAATAAAGTGGACTTTCACTAAGCGAAATATGTTTCGCCGAGCGATACAGAGGAGTTTCAAGAGAGGTATTACTGCCTCATTTTCGCTAAGCGAATTTAACTCCGCTAAGCGAATTTCCTGTTTTCAGAAAGTGCTAGCAATAGAGTAAGTGGTTTAAAAGTTGTTTCAAATCAAATGAGTTTTCAATTGAGAAGTTGTTTTGGTTTAGAAAGGAGTTTTTAATTCAACTTGTAAAGTTTTACGCATTAAAAACCTAAGTTAAGTAATTGACTTAGAGTTGAAGACAAGGGTTTATTATGTATGGTATGTGGTGGAACAAGACCATATATTATACCACTGATGACTTAGTACATCAATGACTTCATAAGACATAAATACAAACATGGAACGTTTTGGGGTTTAAAACAGTAGTTCGATGACTGACCGGTGATTCAGATCCCGATCAATCGTTCAATTATTTCAGTCTTGTGATGACTCGATCCCGGAGGGATCACGAGATTTATCCGGTGGATAAAGGTTTTGTTTTTCAAAAGACACGTATAGTTCCTAAGGAAGAGAACCTTAGTAGACTTCGAGGTTTATCCGGGGGATAGACATTGCTTGATCGCATCTGCTTTGTGTAAGCATTGGCATTTCATTTGCATAGTTGTAAGGCCTTGAGCCTAGGAGTTGAGCTTACACCTTGATGCGGGTGCGAATCTTACGGTGACGATCTTCAATGGTCTTTTTGGAGGTATCAGGTTTGGAAGGGCTTACATGTGACCAGTTGGTAACTCTTCTGTGTCGTGGCGAATCCGTGCAATACACTGATATCCTCTACTAGATGCCTTACTTTTCATGTTTGGTCGAGAGTGTTTTCGTAAAGCCAGATACGTGCACGTTACGAATGTTGTAGCATCTTGCTCATGGCTAGCAGAAACCGGAACATGTCCTCCCATTCACTCTCTCCGAATGTTTTGTTAGCTCCATGGAGTAGGGGTCAGAGTAGTACCCAGTGACGTTGACATTGAGTCATATACATTGCATTGCATTGCATGGCTATTGATGTTTACATTTACTGTAATACATTGCTGTATTGTTTAAGAATGCCTTACATTATGCTGGTAAATGTTTAGCATGATATTATATTGTTGAATGCTTAACATGATTTATATTGAGAACCTTTTTAAGCATGTTGGGTACGCTGTTACCCGGTGAGTCGTCCCATTTTTATTACTGCTGTTTTGTTGTGTTGATGAACGGGAATCTCACCCATATCTGTATGTTTTCTGCTGGTACTTGTTGTTGCTGCTTGAATAGATGGACGTGATGATGGTTCAGCCCAGTAGTCTCCTTGAGCTCGGAGGCGGACTCTTTTTGCTGTTTTAGTTTTGTTGTCGGCCAGACTATGTCAGTTTTTGTAGTACCTTTTGGGAGCTACGACTCCTAGTACTTATTGTATTTCTTATGTCAGTTATATATTAGACCTATGTCTGTATATAGTATTATTTCTGTTTCTGTTCCGTGTTTATTATACAGCATGTTCTAGAAATGCATGACGAACCTAAGAAGAAAAAAAAAAGAAAACCTTATTTTCCGCATTAAATAATATTTTCGGCCTTATAAACGTTCGGGAATGTGATATGAGCCCAATAAGGAGTATGGACCAAGAAGCACTTCAAGGACTTGGTGGGCCTATGACCAGATCAAGAACCAAGAAAGCCCAAGAAGTCCTAAAACAAATGGTGACCACCTTTATGGAAGCAAGCCCAACTTCAGGCCTAGAAGGAATGGAGGCCAAGATGGTTACTTATCTTAGTCAAGTAGAGGCCCATAATGATGACAAGGGGGGCGTGAACTTGCTTTCATAGTTGTTGTTTTGTTTTTCAATTCAATAAAGTGTAATGGGTTATGTGAGTGGATCCAATTGAGCATTCTCTATTAGTGGGCTACACTAAGAGTTGCATGAAGGTCAAGCCCATATTTCCCATGGGGTTACACGAGTTTAGAGAGTCTCAGAGGAGGGAATCTTTAGCTTGCATGCTATAAGAAACTCCTCATTTAGTTGAGTGAATAAATGTTGTAAGTTATGGGTGTTACACTTTTAATTTGAAAAGCAATTGTAACCACCCATAATGATGAGATGGTAGGCGTGATAACTAGGGGGATTAGTGGCTGATTCATTTGTTTGGTGGCTATTTAAGTTAGGTTTTAAGTTGATCTTTAGTGTCATGAATCAAGCTAATAAATGTGGGAGTTATAGGATTCCTTTGTGTGGCTTGAAAGATGGGCGTATGGGTCTGAGTTAGAATTGGTCCTAAGGTGAGCCATTAGTGACATAATTAGGCCATTCAAGTGGAGGTTATGCTTTGTCTTTGGATGCCAAAAGTTTGGATGTCCACAACTATATGTATGCGCCTACTACCATGAATAAGAGAACTTGGATGTTGAATTTGGATTTGTTGCGATATGGACCTGATTTGGTCCATCAATGTCACAATCTCCCTATTTATTTTATTTCCTTTCTTGTAGTAAATTATTATTGTAATAAATCTGGTCAATATCAATTTGATATTTGACCAGATCCTAGGTCTAGTTTCCTCCCAGCCTATATATTTAGGCTTGTACCCATTGTATTTCCTTAAGAGAGAATAAAGTATTTTTTCCCTCTCTAATCTTATGTGGTATCAGAGACACCTTGCTCTCTGAACCTTGCCTTCTCTGTTCGCGGCACCCTCCAACAACGCCGATGGTGAAAACTGCGATGGTAGGAGCGACCAAGCCCTCCAACAGCGCCGCCGAGGATGAGCAGAACAAGGCTGCCGGCGACGATGAGACTTCAGCCGAGTCCCAAACCTGTTCTACTGAGAATCTTTCGAAGCTTCTCAATCTTCAACTCATGGTACACAAGCTAAACGGCAAAAATTACCTTGAGTGGGCTCAATCGGTGAAGCTGGCAATGGAAGGGAGAAGCCGCTTGGGTTACTTGATAGGAGAAGTCAAGCAACCAGCGAAGGACGACCCCACATGGCAAAAATGGAAGGCTGAAAACTCGCTGATCATGTCTTGGATGATCAATTCCATGGACCCAGCCATTGGTAAGCCCTACCTTTTCTTGAAAACTGCACAAGAGGTATGGGAGGCTGTGAAGGATTGCTACTCTGATTTAGAGAACTCTTCTCAGATTTATGATCTAAAGACTCGGATATGGCAGTTCAAACAAGGAGACCGAGATGTTACCACTTATTACAACCTAATGCTAACTCTGTGGCAAGAGTTAGATCAATGCTATGGAGAAGAATGGGAGAACCCCAAGGATGCTGCACGGTTCAAGAAGAGGGAAGAGAATGACCGAGTTTATATGTTTCTTGCTGGCTTGGATCGGAGTCTTGATGAGGTAAGGGGAAGAGTTCTTGCTCGAAAGCCCTTACCCTCCATTCGAGAAGTATTTTCTGAAGTTCGACGTGAAGAGGCCAGAAGAAGGGTCATGTTACATGCCCCGGAATCATCTACCCCGCAGCAAATAGAAGGATCAGCCCTTGTCACAAAGGGGTTCGATCCTGATGGAGATAGGAGGAAGAAACCTTGGTGTGATCACTGCAAGAGACCATGGCATACAAAGGACACATGCTGGAAAATTCATGGAAAACCGACAAACTTGAAGAAAAAATTCAGTAGAGAGGGCAGTGCTTTTCCAACCAACATTGAGGAGACTAAGGAGCAATCATCTTCAACTGAAACATCCCTTTTCACTAAGGAACAATTGGAGCATCTGCATAAAATGTTTTCCCAAAAATTGACAGCTAATCCCTCTTGCTCTTTAGCCCAGAAAGGTACTCACCCTATTGCTTCCCTCTGTCATACTGAACATAATATAACACCCCTCTGGATCATCGATTCAGGGGCCACTGACCACATGACAGATTGTTCAACACTTTTTTCCTCCTATAGTCCTTGTGCAGGAAACAAAAAAATCAAGGTTACAGATGGTTCCTTTTCTGCAATTGCTGGCATTAGATCAATCCCTCTGTCTTCTTCCTTAACCTTACATAATGTCCTTCATGTGCCAAATTTATCTTGAAATTTACTTTCTGTTAGCAAAATTACTCTTGATTTGAATTGTCGTGCCATATTTGACTCTTCTAGTTGTAAATTTCAGGATTTGATTTCGGGGAGGATGATTGGCAATGCTAGAGAAATTGATGGACTCTACTTGTTTGAAGATGATAAAGAATTGGGAAGACAAGTTCAGAATCTCTGTCTCTATTCTAGCCTTAGTTCTACAGAAGATGAAGTTATGTTATGGCACTATAGGTTAGGCCATCCTAGTTTCAATTATATGAAACATTTGTTTCATGATCTTTTTAATAATAATAATAATAAAGTTATGTCTTCCTTCAATTGTGAAACTTGCCAATTAGCTAAACATCACCGTTCTTCATACTTGTCTCACCCTTACAAATCATCCAGCCCCTTCACAATCATCCATAGTGATGTTTGGGGCCCTAGTAGGCATCCAACACCTTCGGGTAAACGGTGGTTTGTCACCTTTATTGATGACCATAGTAGGACTACATGGGTGTATTTGATGAAGGAAAAATCTGAAGTTGAGTCTATTGTAAAAGTTTTCTTCAAAATGGTGACAACACAATTTCAAAAACAAGTTCAAATTTTTCGAAGTGACAACGGAAAAGAATTTTTTAACAAGAGTCTAAACAATTTTCTACTAGAAAATGGTGTTGTACATCAAAGTTCATGTGTAAACACACCCCAACAAAACGGGGTGGCTGAGAGAAAGAACAAACACTTGTTAGAAGTTGCTCGGGCCTTACTTTTTCAAAATGGTGTGCCTAAATACCTTTGGGGAGAAGCTATTCTTACAGCTGCCTATTTGATTAATCGTATGCCAAGTACAATCTTAGGTTTCAAAACTCCTATGGAGGTATTCTTGACTACTTTTCCTGCAAATAGGCTGCTGTCCACAATTCCCTTAAAGGTTTTTGGGTGCACTGTCTTTGTTCATAATCATGAGCCTAATCAAAGCAAATTAAGCCCACGCGCCAAGAAATGTGTTTTTATTGGTTACTCTCCCACACAAAAGGGGTACAAGTGTTTGGATCCTAACTCTCAGAAAACTTTTGTCACCATGGATGTAACCTTTTTTGAATCAAAACCCTTCTTTAAGACTCATCTTCAGGGGGGAAGTATATGAAGACTTGTTACAAACTACTCAAACTAATTCACCAGTAGATTGCACTTTAATTGAAAATGATCCTAAATTTTTTTCTAAAAATTTGGTGGATATTAGTAGAGTAGAAGGAGATGAGTTCAACAATGATTCTCCCAGTAACAGTGATGGAAATAGAGATTGTAATGGACAAGACTGTGAAGACAACATAGTTCAAAATGAAGGAAACAATGAACCTTTAGAAAAAGGCGGAATTGAGAACGAAATTCACAAAGGCATAAAAGTCTTCACAAGACGAAAAAAGAACAAGGAGAAAGAGTCCAAAGATCAATCTCTACATTGCCATGAATCCGAGGAGCCACAAGGTAAATCTCATCCTGAAACTCTCCCTGAGTCTTTACAAAATACCATTATTGATACTGCCATTAAGTCACCTATGTTAGATGATTCAGATCTTCCTATTGCCCTTAGAAAGGGTGTGAGGTCATGTACCAAACACCCTTTATCTAATTTTGTGTCTTATGAAAAACTCTCACACACTTTTCATGCCTTTACTTCACAACTGTCATGCAGGGAAATTCCAAATAATATACAAGATGCTTTGAAAGTTCTTGAGTGGAAGGGGGCTGTTTTAGAAGAAATGAGAGCTCTTGAAAAAAATAAGACATGGGAGATTGTGGAGCTGCCAAGGGGGAAGAAAACAGTAGGGTGTAAATGGGTATTCACCATCAAGTACAACTCTGATGGTACTCTTGAAAGATAAAAATCCCGGTTAGTTGCTAAGGGCTATACCCAAACTCATGGCATTGATTACTCAGAAACTTTTGCACCAGTTGCAAAACTCAACACTATTAGAGTTCTCTTATCTCTGGCTGCAAATCTTGACTGGCCCTTACAACAGCTGGATGTAAAAATTGCCTTCCTAAATGGAAACTTAGAGGAAGAGGTTTACATGGCTGCACCACCAGGCTTCCAACAAGGGATCTATCCCAAGGTATGCAAATTAAAGAAGGCCCTTTATGGACTAAAACAGTCTCCCAGGGCCTGATTTGAGAGGTTTGCTCAATTTGTCAAGAAGCAAGGATATTCCCAAGGTCAAACAAATCATACGATGTTCGTGAAAAAATCAAATGAAAAGCAAATTGCTGTCCTCATTGTCTATGTGGATGACATCATCCTTACAGGTGATGATTTACTGGAAATGGGAAGACTAAAACAAACTCTCTCAGCTGAATTTGAAATCAAAGATTTAGGGCTCTTGAGATACTTCCTTGGAATGGAAGTAGCACGGTCAAGGAAAGGGATTGTACTCTCACAAAGGAAGTATATCCTTGATCTTCTAAAGGAAACAGGTATGAGTGGGTGTAGACCATCCGAGACACCCATAGATCCAAACAAGAAAATTGGAGGTGGCAAGGAAGGAAATCCTGTGGATACCACGCGCTATCAAAGACTTGTTGGGAAACTTATTTATTTCGCTCTTACAAGACCAGATATTGCATTCTCTGTAAGTCTTGTAAGTCAATTTATGCACTCTCCTTATGAAGAACATCTTGAAGCAGTTTACAGAATCCTAAGATACTTGAAGAGTGCACCGAGTAAAGGGTTACTATTCAAAAAAACTACACAACAATCTATTGAGGCATACACTGATGCCGACTGGGCAGGGTCCTCAATTGATAGGAGGTCTACTTCTAGGTACTGTACCTTTGTATGGGGAAATCTTGTAACTTGGAGAAGTAAAAAACAAAGTGTTGTTGCAAGGAGTAGTGTTGAAGCTGAGTATAGATCAATGGCACATGGTGTATGTGAGTTGATCTGGTTGAAAGGAGTTCTTGAAGAGCTTGGAATGGCTACCAAACTTCCAATGAAGCTATATTGTGATAACAAGGCAGCAATTAGCATTGCCCAGAATCCTGTCCAACATGATCGTACCAAACATGTGGAGATTGATAGGCATTTCATCAAAGAAAAAATAGAGGACAAAACTATTTGCATGCCATTTGTCCCAACCTCACAACAAGTAGCTGATATTCTCACTAAAGGACTGTTCAGAAGCAACTTTGAATCACTTGTAAGCAAGTTGGGCATGATAGACATCTATGCACCAACTTGAGGGGGGTGTTGCGATATGGACCTGATTTGGTCCATCAATATCACAATCTCCCTATTTATTTTATTTCCTTTCTTGTAGTAAATTATTATTGTAATAAATCTGGTCAATATCAATTTGATATTTGACCAGATCCTAGGTCTAGTTTCCTCCCAGCCTATATATTTAGGCTTGTACCCATTTTATTTCCTTAAGAGAGAATAAAGTATTTTTTCCCTCTCTAATCTTTTAGGATTAATTCCATTTGTGAGAATTGTTTCTACTAGGTTCTTGGTTGAACCAAGCTTAGTTCTTATCAAGAATCCAAGGTTCTTGTGGCGAACATCACTTGGCTTATCAAACCTTCTGGGTTTGTGGCGCCTACACCATCTCTTTCTTCACCATTTTCTTATTTTCTTCACTTTTATGTTGATTCATATTGCTTCCAAAGAAGAACACGAAATTTACTTGTTTTGAATTCAACCATAAGATCGTCAAAAGGCAACCACACCATTTGGTTGTCATCAGAATGTGACACTTGGGGTTTGTAGGTTATGGTCTGTCTTATTTGTGTTGTGTTCTCTGTGTGTTTCTCTGTTGTTTGCTTTAGTTTTTTTGTGGTTTCTTAAGTTTGACGGTTCTGGTTTTGAAGGTAGCAATGGCTGCTCAAAACCTGACTGCTGCTGTGAACGCCATACGGGAAATGGTTACTGCTATGGTTCAACGTGACGAACGAGCTGCCGGAGGTAGAGGACTGGACGAATTTCTTCGTCGGAATCTACCTCAATTCAAGGGTGAATTCAATCCTGAGTTAGCTGAACGCTGGATCCAAATGCTGGAAAAGATCTTTGGAGCGATGAGATGTACTGAGAATGACAAGGTTGTCTATGCAACCTATATGCTGGTGGAGGATGCTGAATACTGGTGGGAAGGAGCCCGTCAGATGCTGGTGCATGATTAACAAGCTGTGGACTGGAATGCTTTTAAGGGAAAATTCCTGGAGAAGTATTTTCCTGCGAGTGCAAGACACGAGAAAGAGATGGAGTTCCTCCAGCTGAGACAAGGGGGAATGACTGTAGCTGAATACGGGGCCAAGTTTGAAAGTCTAGCAAAGTTCTCAAATTACTTTCTGGACAACCCAAGAGGGGAGTGGAAGTGCAGAAAATTCGAAGGAGGTCTGAGGATCGACTTGAAGAGAGCTGTAGTTCCATTGGAAATTTCTGTTTTTCCAAGGCTAATGGAAAAGTGTCGTCTGATCGAGAGTTTGGAGCCCAAGGACAAGTGGGTACAGAGTTCTGGACCGAGCAAGTTTCAGAGAGGAAGCGGTGGTCGAGACAACAAATCTCGATGGAAGCCGTATGCAAAACAACAAGATCGACAACAACGTTCTGTTGGAGGAAGCAGTGGGAGTTTCAGTCAGTCTGGAAACGCCCCAACCAAGTGCATGAAGTGTGGGAAGAGTAACCACATCACCAGAGACTGTTCGATCAAAGGGATTATCTGCTTCAAGTGTGGGAAGCCAGGACATATCTCACGGGAATGCATGCAACCGAAATTGGAACATTCTGTCAACAATGTCCAAGCTGCAAGGCCTAAGGTGAAAGGCAGAGTCTACACTATGGGAGGCGCTGAAGCTTCTCAAAATGAAGACTTGATCCAAGGTTAGTGTGTCATGGGAGGTAACCTTAACTGTACTGTTTGATTCAGGCGCAATGCATTCCTTTATTGCTTATGACTATGTGAATCTGTTAGGATTACCTGTGTCTTCTTTACCTTTTGATTTGGTAATTTCTACGTGTTGCTATAAAAATGGTTGATGAGCTTGTGCAAGTATACACAATCGTTTAACAAGTAATAAAGTGTAAGAGAGATCGTTCCCACGAGGATTATATGGTGATTCAAGTACAAGTTTTTGTATTAATGGTTCTATTAATCAAGATTAACAAAGAGTAACAGATAATTTGTGTGTGTATCCAGGACAGTTTCGGTAAAAACAAATGCTAGAGCAATAGAAACGGATTTGATAACAGAATGGGTAAAACAGCTACGGGGAAGTATCCCTTGCAACTTCAGTCTAGTTCAGTTATGCGTTTTCAATGCTACGGCAATTTCGCTCCAGGAAATGAAAGTTTGTTTTCCAACAGTCTGAGATGAACTTCACTAAACGTCTTCTATTCCTAGGTCCATATTAGTTACATTCACGCCTCACTTAAGCTCGTTCCAGCTAGCCTAAGAGTTAGAATGTTCATTCCTAATTCATTCTTCATCATAATTTTCCAATTAATGATTTTAATCTTATCTATAAAACAGTTCTGCTACACTTAGCTTTTCCAAGCAGCCGTGAGCTCAAGTTTTAACTAAGGTGATCAAGCTCAATTAAAACACAACCAAATCAGATTTATAGAAAATGCAATAGCAAAGCATAACATAACATTCACTAGAAATCCATTACAAGTTCAACATCCCATAGCTACAAAAGGTTTAGCTCATATTGAGCTTACAGAAACAAAGAGACAAATAAGAAATGGAAGAAGAAGCCATTACAAGAGAGGAGAGAGAGAGAAAAGGGCACAGCTCTGTCCTTGCTCCAGTAGGGAAGATTTTCCTCCTGTCTTTCTCTCGCCTCTTGTCCCCTTTTTAGGGTTCTTTTTCCAGCCTGTCTCAAGGCCCTTTCCTCTCTCATCCTTTTTGGGCTATAAACTGATTAGGACAAGTGTCCTTGGCCCAGCTCCCTGACTTTAATGCACCAAACACCAGCCCCACGTGTAGGACATTGTCCTCATCAGTTAAGGACCACTCAATGTGTAAGAGAATGTTTTGAGCCTTTGTCCCTGTGCGCCGTCAGCTTCAGCTACAATTTCTATAGCAAATCCCAAAGCAACGTCTCCAGTTCAGCACCTGATTCTCCAAAAACTGCCTTGCACAGAAACTCTCAATTAACTACCCAAAAACAGTTCTAAACGACACCAAAACATTAAAACTAACAAAAGATTCTTACAAAACACACTTTACACTAAATCACACTAAAATACTAAAAACATAAACTCCAAAGTACTCAAAGACCACAAAAACACAAGCCAAAAAGGTATAAATAACTCTTCATAACAAGAGTTATCACTACGCCTACTGCAAGGCCTGTTGTAACTACAAAAGTTTGTTTGAATTGTTCTATTTCTATTAAAGATAGAATATTTTTGATTGATTTGATCTGTTTGCCTCTTTCGCAAATGGATGTAATCTTAGGAATGGATTGGTTATCTTCTAATCATATCCTATTAGACTGTGCAAATAAAACCTTAGTTTTCCCTAGTTGTGAGAATTCTGGATTTTTGACTGCCAACCAAGTAAACGCTTCTTCGAGAGAAGGAGCTCAAGGATACATGTTACTATCTTCTTTGGAGGTCAAGAGCGAGCTAGTCTTAGAGCGCATACCTGTCGTGAATGAGTTTCCGAAAGTCTTTCCTGAAGACGTACCAGGTTTGCCGCCAGTTCGGGACATCAAGTTTGCGATCGATCTTGTGCCAGGAACAGGACAAATGTCTATGGCACCGTATCGTATGGCACCTGCTGAGTTGGAAACTTTGAAGGAATAGTTGGTAGACTTATTGGGGAAACATTTCGTTAGACCCAGTGTGTTGCCGTGCGGAGCACCTGTGCTGTTGGTGAAAAAGAAAGATGGAACATCTCTCCTATGCGTGGATTATCGCCAGTTGAATAAAGTTACTATTAAGAACAAGTATCCACTTCCGAGGATAGATGACTTGATGGATCAATTGAGGGGAGCGGCAGTTTTCTCCAAGATTGATTTGCGATCGGGTTATCACCAGATTCGTGTGAAGGCAGAGGATGTATCGAAGACAGCGTTTCGAACACGCTATGGGCACTACGAGTATCTTGTGATGCTGTTTGGTGTGACGAATGCTCCAGCTATATTCATGGATTATATGAATAGGTTCTTTCGTCCATACCTAGATCAGTTTGTCGTTGTCTTTATAGATGACATACTTATCTATTTGCAAGACCAGGAAGAGCACGCTGAACATCTTAGTGTAGTTCTTCAAGTTCTGAAGGAGAAACAGCTGTATGCCAAGTTGTCCAAGTGTGAGTTTTGGCTCGACGAAGTGCAGTTTTTGGGTCATGTAATTTCAAAGGAAGGAATTGCTATAGATCCGTCGAAGGTTGAAGCAGTTCTTGAGTGGGAAAGACCAACCACAGTGACTGAGATACGCAGTTTTGTGGGTTTGGCTGGGTATTATCGGAGATTCATTGAGGGATTCTCTAAGATTGTAGGACCTCTTACCCAATTGACGAGGAAGGATAAAGCGTTTGAATGGACTGAAGCCTGTGAGCAGAGTTTTCAAGAGCTGAAAAGAGGCTGACTACATCGCCAGTGTTGATATTGCCAAATCCAAGCGAACATTTTGAAGTGTACTGTGACGCTTCATACCAAGGATTAGGTTGTGTTCTGATGCAGAATCGGAAGGTGGTAGCGTATGCCTCGAGACAGTTGAAAGTGCACGAGAAGAATTACCCAACTCATGATCTGGAGTTAGCAGCGGTAGTCTTTGCGTTGAAGATTTGGAGGCACTACTTGTATGGTTCGACGTTCAATGTCTTCAGCGATCATAAGAGCTTGAAGTATCTGTTCGATCAGAAGGAGCTCAACATGAGACAAAGACGGTGGCTGGAATTTTTGAAGGACTATGACTTCCAATTGCAGTATCATCCGGGAAAAGCTAATGTGGTAGTGGATGTGCTGAGTAGAAAAGTGTTACATGTGTCTGCCATGATGGTTAAGGAACATGAGTGATTGGAACAGTTCAGGGATATGCATCTGTCCGTGGTTAGTATGCTAGGAAGACTATGTGTGGGTATGGTTACAGTATCTTGTGATCTGATGGATCAGATTCAGGAGAAACAAGTATAAGACCAGTATCTGGAGAAAGAGTGGAGGAATCTAAAGAAAGGGATGACGTCGGAATACAAGGAAAGAGTAGATGGGATCCTAAGACGAGGAGAACGGGTTTGTGTACCAAACAACCCAAAGATAAGAAGGTTAATTCTGGACGAAGCTCATAGGAGCAAGTTAAGTATGCATCCAGGGTCAACCAAGATGTACCAAGACCTGAAGCGATTGGCAAGGGATGAAAAAAGATGTAGCTGATTATGTGGCATCTTGCTTAGTATGTCAAAAATCAAAGGTTGAACATTATAGGCCAGCTGGAATGTTACTTTCGTTGGATATCCCAGAGTGGAAATGGGACAGCATAGCAATGGATTTCGTGACGTGTTTGCGAAGGACACCTAAAGGACACGATTCCATTTGGGTTATAATTGATAGGCTTACGAAATCAGCTCATTTTCTACCGATTAATCTCAAGTATTCTATGGAAAAGCTTACTCAGATTTATATCAGTGAGATTGTCAGACTGCATGGAGTACCTTCAAGTATCATATCAGATAGAGACCCGCGATTTACTTCGCGATTTTGGCAAAGTTTACATGAAGCTTTAGGGACAAAGTTACGATTAAGTTCGGCTTACCATCCTCAAACTGATGGACAATCGGAAAGCACGATTCAGTCTTTAGAGGATCTATTGAGGGCGTGTGTGTTGGAACATGCTGGTAGTTGGGAGAATTTCCTACCGTTGATAGAGTTCACCTACAACAACAGTTATCATTCGAGTATAGGGATGGCACCCTACGAAGCTTTATACGGACGATGTTGCAGAACACCTTTGTGTTGGTACCAAGATGGAGAAAGTGCTTCATTAGGACCTGAACTAGTGCAACAAACAACCGAGAAGGTGAAATTGATTCAAGAAAAGATGAGGATAACTCAGAGCCGACAAAAGAGTTATGCGGATAAAAGACGTAGGCCACTTGAGTTCGAGGAAGGGGATCATGTGTTCTCGAGAGTCACTCCGATGACTGGGGTGGGCAGGGTCCTGAAGTCCAGAAAACTCACTCCAAAATTAATTGGACCTTATCAAATTCTTCGTCGGATAGGTCCAGTAGCTTACCAAATAGCTTTACCGCCTTTTCTATCCAACCTTCATAATGTTTTTCATGTTTCGCAATTGCGAAAGTATATTCCTAATCCCAGTCACGTCATAGAGTCTGATTCAGTACAGCTAAAGGATAACCTAACCTATGAGACATTGCCGGTTAAGATCGAGGACAGAAGGATAAAGAAACTGCGAGGGAAGGAGATAGCTTTGGTCAAAGTTATCTGGAACGAGACTACAGGTGATGCTACCTGGGAAAGAGAGGAAGACATGCAACAACAGTATCCGACTTTGTTTTAAGAGGTATGTATAATTTCGAGGACGAAATTCTTTTAAGAGGGGTAGGAATGTAACGCCCAGATTTTCACGTTTTGTAATTCTTCAGTATTTTAATGTCTTTATTTTATTCGAGGTCTTAGGAATAGAAATAAAATATTCCGAGACCATAGTCATGCTCGACGATATCGTAGGAAGCTATGATTAAGTTTTGAGTCGAAAACTCAAACGGAGTCCGGTCTGCATTTTTGCACTGACTGTATGATTTTACTGCTCAGAAGACCTCAGATGGACCCATGAACGAGACAGTAAGTCTTAGAATTTGATGCTCTACGTTTTGGTTAAATTTCGCAAAAATTTCAGAAAAATCACTTCCTGACCTTCGTTCGGGCGGAATCCTCAATCGAGTGACGAACGGAGCCACATATGGATTTACCGGGACTCGCCAACAGATAATCTTGATATCACATCATCCCAGGACACTTGGGAGAGTATGCCAGAGTCGTCATGACGTTCGAAAATATTTGGACTCAAAATGACCAAAATGCCCCCAACCTTAGTCTTTTACACTTTTACCATTTTACCCTTTTGGCAAATGACCTTTTTATCCTTAAGTGAGCTCTTAAGAGGCTGAACTCAGCCCCTCACTCTCTCATTTTCGCACAGCCCCTCACCCTTTAGAACTCCATAGTTGTTCTTGAGAGAATCTCCATTTTCATCCTTGAAAAGCTTGAGTTCTTGTTGGAATCACTTGATTCCTTGAGCAATATTCCTTCATTTCAAGGTAAGATCACTTCTATGACCTCTTAGCTTCTTGAATATTTCTTTATTTCAAGATCAATCTTCATTTTCATGAAAAGAATTTCTTAGATCCAAAACTTTGAAAATCCATAGGAAATTGTAGAAAAATCCTTTTGAGGTAAGACCAAGTTCTTTGAACTCACATCATCAATCTTTACCTAAACCCAAGAGATTATGATTCAACTCCCATCATAGCCCAAAATCCCTTTTTGGCCGAACCCTACTTGATGATGATGAATAGTGTTTTCATCAATTTTTGATTTCTAACACTTGATTTCATCCTTAGCTTTCCTAATGCCTTTGAATCCATGAAATGGGAAACCAAGATCAATTCCTAACCTTTTTAACCTAGGGTGGCCGAAATCCTCTTTGTTATAATTTTTGAGATTGGCTTTGATTGTTGTTTAATGTTTGACTGTTATGTTGTTGTAGTTGTTGACGATTGCCAGGAGGTTCACAAACCGATCAACGGACTTCGATCCGGAAATCTGCTCATCAACAGGTATGGGGGTGAACCTCATTCACACCAAGATGGTGGTAGTGAAGATGGTTGTTTAAGTTATGTGTGGGAGAAACCCTTTAGTTTGGGTTCACTTTTAATGGTTAAGTTGTGTTAAGTTCTCTTGGAGAACAATGTGTGATATTTGTAGTTATGCTTGTATGCCTTATCTTGTGTTTTATGATGATGTTGTCTAGGTGAGAAAATGATTTCTTGCATGATGAAAAATCTACTTGATTTCTAGATCAATTATGGACTTTTGTGCTTGTGTGCTTAAGTATGGACTTTTGTGCTTATGTGCTTAATTATGATGCAATGTTGTGTGTTATTGTAGATCATAATTGTGTAAGTTTTGTGAGCCATACTTTGATTAGTTGATGAAGTAAATCTTCACCTTGGTTCCTAGTTGGCTTTTAACCATTACCTTGTGTAAAGGAAGAACATGTGTAATTCTTGAACAAATCAAGTTTTGATGTAAAGAAAGTGTTTTTAATAACCTATGTTTTTCAAAGAAAAACCTAAGTGACATTGATCCAAAGATCAAATGGAATTGAATCTCAAAGTGTTTTCACCAAAGTGAAACATGTTTTATACCTTATCCTTAGTTCATCTAGTTAATCAAGTGACCCAAAATGAGAAAAGAAGTGGTTTCATGAAGAGAATCAAAATGGTTACATAAGGTTAATGTCTTGTTTCAAGGCAATTTTCGCTAAGCGAATACAATTTCGCTGGGCGAAAACAGCGTAAATCCAAGTTAGGCATCACTGCCTCACTTTTGCTAAGCGAATTAATATTCACTATGCGAACCAAGCGAATTTCGCTACGCGAATTATGTCTCGCCGAGCGATCCAGAGGAGTCTCAAAAGAGGTATAACCGCCTCCATTTCGCTAAGCGAAATGAGACTCGCTAAGCGAATAAAGTGGACTTTCGCTAAGCGAAATATGTTTCGCCGGGCGATATAGAGGAGTTTCAAGAGAGGTATTACTGCCTCATTTTTGCTAAGCGAATTTAACTCCGCTAAGCGAATTTCCTGTTTTCAGAAAGTGCTGGAAATAGAGTAAGTGGTTTAAAAGTTGTTTCAAATCAAATGAGTTTTCAATTGAGAAGTAGTTTTGGTTTACAAAGGCGTTTTTAACTCAACTCGTAAAGTTTTCTGCATTAAAAACCTAAGTTAAGTAACTGACTTAGAATTGAAGACAATGGTTAATTATGTATGGTATGTGGTGGAACAAGACCATATATTATACCACTGATGACCTAGTACATCAATGACTTCATAAGATATAAACACAAACATGGAACGTTTTGGGTTTTGAAATAGTAGTTCGATGACGGACCGGTGATTCGGATCCCGATTAGTCGTTCAATTGTTTCAGTCTTGTGATGACTCGATCCTGGAGGGATCACGAGATTTATCTGGTGGATAAAGGTTTTGTTTTTCAAAAGACACGTATAGTTCCTAAGGAAGAGATCCTTAGTAGACTTCGAGGTTTATCCGGGGGATAGACATTGCTTGATCGCATCTGCTTTGTGTAAGCATTGGCATTCCATTTGCATAGTTGTAAGGCCTTGAGCCTAGAAGTTGAGCTTACACCTTGATGCGGGTGCGAATCTTACGGTGACGATCTTCAATGGTCTTTTTGGAGGTATTAGGGTTGGAAGGGCTTACATGTGACCAGTTGGTAGTTCTTCTGTGTCGTGGCGAATCCGTGCAATACACTGATATCCTCTACTAGATGCCGTACTTTTCATGTTTGGTCTAGAGTGTTTCCATAAAGCCAGATACGTGCACATTACGAATGTTGTAGCATCTTGGTCATGGCTGGCAGAAACCGGAACATGTCCTCCCATTCACTCTCTCCAAATGTTTTGCTAGCTCCATGGAGTAGGGGTCAGAGTAGTACCCAGTGACGTTGACATTGAGTCATATATATTGCATTGCATTGCATGGCTATTGATGTTTACATTTACTGTTATACATCGCTGTATTGTTTAAGAATGCCTTATATTATGCTGTTAAATGTTTAGCATGATATTATGTTGTTGACTGCTTAACATGATTTATATTGAGAACCTTTTTAAGCATGTCGGGTACGCTGTTATCCGGTGAGTCATCCCGTTTTTATTACTGCTGTTTTATTGTGTTGATGAACGGGAATCTCACCCATATCTGTATGTTTTCTACTGGCACTTGCTGTTGCTGCTTGAACATATGGACGTGATGATGGTTCAGTCCAGTAGTCTCCTTGAGCCCGGAGGCGGACTCTTTTTGCTATTTTAGTTTTGTTGTCGGCCAGACTATGTCAGTTTTTGTAGTACCTTTTGGGAGCTACGACTCCTAGTACTTATTGTATTCCTTATGTTAGTTATACATTAGACTTATGTCTATATATAGTATTATTTATGTTTCTGTTCCGTGTTTATTATACAACATGTTCTAGAAATGCATGACGAACCTATGGGAAAAAAAAAGAAAACCGTATTTTCCGCATTAAATAATATTTTCGGCCTTATAAACGTTCGGGAATGTGACACTCGGGAAAAGGGTGTTGCAGTGTGGATACTACGTGATGAAACATATGTTGAACGTGGTCTCCGCCACTATTATTGACGGATGGCAATAGGTAATAAATATAAAGTTATTCACAAGTTAAATTATATTTTGTTTTGGTTGATGATTTAATGTAGAGTTTATTTAAACTTGTGCAGGCTTTTGACGATCAAACTCCACTTGATAAAGAAGAGATGAAAGACCTGAGGGATCGTTTTGCTAATTTCTTTTATGAGTATACCAGGCAGCATAATGTAGATTGTATATGATTTTTGCAATTGTATGTATTGCATGTGACACATCTTGGACTTTAGATTATTGCACTTATAACACTGTATATATGTAATGTCATATAATTTAGTTTAATTATTTTAGACTCGTGTAACTAGTACTGTAAAATTGTAATTTAGGAATAGCAATATATGAGTTACATGTTTGAATCAGTTTCTGGCATTATGTTGTGTACTGAATTGTGGATGATATACTGATTGATATGCAGGGTGGGAAAGAACTATAAATGTAACACACCATCTAAAAAAAATTTAATTTTAACATCGGTTGTTCTAATAACCAACTTTTAACATCGTGTGTTCCTAAAACCGATGTTAAAAGTGTACTTTTAACATCGGTTTTAGATACAATGGATGTTAAAAGTGTACTGACCAGAGCACATCTCTGACTGAGACCACACTTTTAACATCGGGTGTTACTACAACTGATGTTTAAAATGTACTTTTAACATCCGATTTTTTATTAACCGATGTTAAAAGTAAACTTTTAACATCGATTTACAACCGATGTTAAAAGTCACACTTTTAACATCCTTTTAATTATCGTCGCCTCCTTAACTGATGTTAAAAGTATTTTTTAACCGATGTAAAAAGTGCTTTCTGTACTAGTGTTTCTTGGAGAAGTCGAGATCTGAACCAATCCCGATCTGAGTGAAATTCCTTCTTCAAGCTTGAGATGTGATACTGTTCATGACAATCAGAACATGCAAGCATCTGCTGACAATTTCTAGAGCTTTTGGTGTTCAAAAGCATCGATCTTGGTATCGTTGGAAGGCATAAAGAAATATCCGTAACTCTCATGAAGAGGTCAAGAGCGAAATCGATCTCTATCTTTGTCAAATTGCATCCGTAAGTTGGTGACGTGATGTTGTTCCTGATAGTGATACCTTTGTAGCATCTAATGACCATATATTAAGCTGGAGGTGTCTGAATTGGATGAAACCAGTGTCTCATTAAAGCTAATATCCATATCTACACGTTTCATGAAGACATCGAATCCTAATTCGTGCATTAAGAGAGTCAAAGAAGAATAATATGCTAACTGCTAAGAATGATAAGAGTTAAACAGCCTTGTGAAAGTGTCTAGTTGATAACCAAGCACCTTAGCTAATTTAAGAAGTGTCCGGTGAATTTAATCAAGCGTCTATTCAGAATACAAACATTATGAAGGCTAGAGAAGTAATTTTGAATGAAGTATTAAGATATTCAAAGTCCAAGCTTGACCAGAAAATAAGGTACCCTTTTCTATAAAGTCCTGAAGCATGAAGTACTGTAATAGAAGAAAACAAAAGCTTCAGCAATTTTAATAGAAGAAAGAGAAGACAAGCGTGAATAAAGACAAAGGTACAAAAGCTGCAAAAGCAAAAACACTGAAGATTGAAGTCAAGTGCCTGCTGCCAATAATCAAACGCCCGAAACGTCGTATTTTGAGGTATGCTCATAGAAATGAAGTGATCTTGGTTTTTTAAGAAAGATAAGAGAAATTCCTACATGTTTCCTAGAGAAGTCGAGATCTGAACCAATCTCTATTTGAGTGAAATTCCTTCTTCAAGCTCTAGTTGTGATACTATTCGTGATAATCAGAACATGCAAGCATCTGCTGACAATTTCTGGAGCTTTAGGTTTTCAAAAGCATCAATATTGGTATCGTTGGAAGGCTTAGAAATAACTGCAACTCTCATGACGAGGCCAAGAGCGAAATCGATCTCTATCTTTGGCAAATTACATCTCTAAGTTTTTGACGTCATATTATTCCTGACAGTCATACCTTTATAGCGTCTGATGCCCATATAATGAAATGTAGGCATCCGAATTGGATGAAATTGGTGTCTGATTAAAGCTAATATCCATATCTACAAGTTTCATGAAAACATCTTATCCTAATTCGGCCATTAAGAGGGTCTAAGAAGCATAATACGCTCACTAGTCTGAATACAACGAGTTAAACAGCCTTGTGAATGTGCCCAGTGGATAACCAAGCGCCTTAGTTCATTTAAGAATCCTCCGATGAAGCTAATCATGCATCTGTTAAGAATATAGAACATTATGATGGCTGGAGAAGTAATTTCGAATGAAGTGTTAAGATATTCAAAGTCCAAGCTTGACCAAAAAATGAGGTAGCCATTTCCATAAAGTTCGAAAACATCAAGTGTTGTAGTAGTAGAAGACAAAAGCTTCATCAACTCTAACAGAAGAAAGAGAAGAGAAGCACGAATAAAGACAAAAGTACAAAAGCTGCAAAAGCAAAAACACTGGAGATTGAAGTCAAGCGCCTGCTGCCAATAATCAAGCGTCCGAAACGTCGTGTTTTGAGGTACGCTCGTCAAAATGAAGTGAACTTGGTTTTGTTAGAAAGAAAAGATAAATAAATACATGTTTCTTGGAGAAGTCGAGATCTAAACCAATCTCGATCTGAGTGAAATTCCTTCTTCAAGCTAGAGATGTGATACTGTTCGTGACAATCAGAACACACAAGCGTCTCCTGAAAATTTCTGGAGCTTTGGGTGTTCAAAATAATAGATCTTGGTATCG
The DNA here is from genome assembly GCA_039655645.1 of Ammopiptanthus mongolicus. Lineage (NCBI taxonomy): Eukaryota > Viridiplantae > Streptophyta > Magnoliopsida > Fabales > Fabaceae > Ammopiptanthus > Ammopiptanthus mongolicus. Next base: position 224,129 of record JBCIVQ010000012.1, read on the forward strand.
TTGGAAGGCTTAAAGAAATATCCGCAACTCTCATGAAGATTTCAAGAGTGAAACCGATCTCTATCTTTGTCAAATTGCATCCGTAAGTCGGTGACGTGATGTTGTTGTTGACAGTCATACCTTTGTAGCGTCTGATGGCCGTATATTGAGATGTAGGTGTCCGAATTAGATGAAACCGACGTCTCATTAAATCTAATATCCATATCTACAAGTTTCATGATGATATCGAATCCTAATTCGTCCATTAAGAGGGTCAAAGAACCATAAAACGCTAACTGCTATGAATGCTACTAGCTAAACAGCGTTGTAAATGTGCCCAGTGGATAACCAAGCGACTTAGCTAATTTAAGAAGCGTCCGGTGAAGCTAATCATGCGTCTATTTAGAATACAAACATTAGGAAGGCTGGAGAAGTAATTTTGAATGAAGTATTAAGATATTGAAAGTCCAAGCTTGACTATAAAATAAGGTACCCTTTTGTATAAAGTCCTGAAGCATGAAGTACTGTAATTGAAGAAGACAAAAGCTTCAGCAATTCTAATAGAAGAAAGAGAAGACAAGTGTGAATAAAGACAAAAGTGCAAAAGCTGCAAAAGCAAAAACACTGAAGATTCAAATCAAGCGCCTGCTGCCGATAATCAAGCACCCGAAACGTCGTATTTTGAGGTACGCTAGTAGAAATGAAGTGATCATGGTTTTTTTAAGAAAGATAAGAGAAATTCCTACAAGTTTATTTGGAGAAGTCAAGATTTGAACCAATCTCTATCTGAGTGAAATTCCTTCTTCAAGCTCTAGTTGTGGCATTGCTCGTGATAATCCGAACATGCAAGCGTCTGCTGACAATTTCTGGAGCTTTAGGTGTTCAAAAGCATCAATCATGGTATCGTTGGAAGGCTTAGAAATAACTGCTACTCTCAGGAAGAAGCCAAGAGCGAAATTGATTTCTATCTTTGTCAAATTGCATCCGTAAATTTTTGACGTGATATTGTTTTGTGGCGTCTGAAGCCATATAAGGAGATGTAGGCGCCCGAATTGGATGAAACCTGTGTCTCATTAAAGCTAATCTCCATATTTACAAGTTTCAAGCAAACATCGAATCCTAATTCGGCCATAAAGAGGGTCTAAGAAGCATAATACGCTCACTGGTCAGAATGCAACGAGTTAAACAGACTTGTGAATGTTCCCAGTGGATAACTAAGCGCCTTAGCTCATTTAAGAATCCTCCGATGAAGCTAATCAACCGTCTCCTTAGAATACAGGACATCATGATGGCTGGAGAAGTAATTTCGAATGAAGTATTAAGATAGTCATAGTCCAAGCTTGACCAGAAAATGAGGTACCCCATTCCATAAAGTTCGGAAACATCAAGTATTGTAATAGTTGATGACAAAAGCTTCAGCAACCCTAATAGAAGAAAGAGAAGAGAAGCACGGATAAAGACAAAAGTACAAAAGCTGCAAAAGCAAAAACACTGAAGATTGAAGTCAAGCGCCTGTTGCCGATAAGCAAGTGTCCGAAACGCTGCATTTTGGGGTACGCTCGTCGAAATGAAGTGATCTTGGTTTTTTTAGAAAGATAAGATAAATACCTACATGTTTCCTGGAGAAGTCGAGATCTGAACCAATCCCGATCTGAGTGAAATTCATTCTTCAAGCTTGAGATGTGATACTGTTCGGGACAATCAGAACACGCAAGCGTCTCCTGACAATTTTTGGAGCTTTAGGTGTTCAAAATCATCGATCTTGGTATCGTTGTCAGGCTTAGAGAAATATCTGCAGCTCTCATGAAGAGGTCAAGAGTGAAATCAATCTTTATCTTTGTCAAATTGCATCCGTAACTCGGTGACGTGAAGTTATTGCTGATAGTCATACCATTTTAGCGTCTTATGGCCATATATTGAAATGTAGGTGACCGAATTGGATGAAACCGGTGTCTCATTAAAGCTAATATACATATCTACAAGTTTCATGCAAACATCGAATCCTAATTCGGCGATTAAGAGGATCTAAGAAGCGTAATACGTTCACTGGTCAGAATGCAACGAGTTAAACAGCCTTGTGAATGTGCCCAGTGGATAACTAAGCTCCTTAGCTAATTTAAGAAGCGTCCGGTGAAGCTAATCGTGCGTCTATTCAGAATACAAACATTATGAAGGCTGGAGAAGTAATTTTGAATGAAGTATTAAGATATTGAAAGTCCAAACTTGACCAGAAAATAAGGTACCCTTTTCTATGAAGTCCTGAAGCATGAATTACTGTAATAGAAGAAGACAAAAGTTCAGCAATGCTAATAGAAGAAAGAGATGACAAGCGTGAATAAAGACAAAAGTACAAAAGCTGCAAAAGCAAAAACACTGAAGATTGAAGTCAGGCGCCTGCTGCCGATAATCAAGCGCCCGAAACGTCGTATTTTGAGGTACGCTCGTTGAAATGAAGTTATCTTGGGTTTTTTATGAAAGATAAGAGAAATACCTACATGTTTCTTGGAGAAGTCGAGATCTGAACCAATCTCTATTTGAGTGAAATTCCTTTTTCAAGCTCGAGATGTGATATTGTTCGTGACAATCAGAACATACAAGCGTCTGCTGATAATTTCTGGAGCTTTAGGTGTTCAAAAGCATCAATCATGGTATCGTTGGAAGGCTTAGAAATAACTGCAACTCTCATGACGACGGCAAGAGTGAAATCGATCTCTATCTTTGTCAAATTGCATCTGTAAGTTTTTGATGTGATACTGTTCCTGACAGTCATACCTTTGTAGCGTCTGATGCGTAGCGTTTGATGCGCTTATAACGAGATGTAGGCATCCAAATTGGATGAAATCATAATCTCATTAAAGCTAATATCCTTTTCTACAAGTTTCATGAAAATATCAAATCCTAACTCGGCCATTAAGAGGGTATAAGAAGCATAATACGCTTACTGGTCAGAATGCAACGAGTTAAACAGCCTTGTGAATGGGACCAGTGGATAACCAAGCGCCTTAGCTCATTTAAGAATCCTCCGATGTAGCTAATCAAGCGTCTACTCAGAATACAGAACATTATGATGTCTGGAGAAGTAATTTCGAATGAAGTATTAAGATATTCAAAGTCTAAGCTTGACCAGAAAACGAGATACCCTTTTCCATAAAGTTCGGAAACATCAATTATTGTAATAGTAGAAGACAAAAGCTTCTGCAGCTCTAATAGAAGAAAGAGAAGAGAAGCACGAATAAAGACAAAAGTACAAAAAGCAAAGACACTGAAGATTGAAGTCAAGCGCCTGCTGCTAATAATCAAGCGTTCGAAACGTGGTATTCTGAGGTAGGTTCGTCGAAATGAAGTGAACTTCGTTTTGTTAGCAAGAGAAGATAAATAACTACATGTTTCATGGAGAAGTTGAGACCTGAACCAATCTCGATCTGAGTGAAATTCCTTCTTCAAGCTTGAGAAGTGATACTGCTCATGACAATCAGAACTTGCAAGCGTCTGCTGACAATTTCTGGATCTTTAGGTGTTCAAAAGCATCGATCTTGGTATTGTTGGAAGGCTTAGAGAAATATCTGCAACTCTCATGAAGAGTTCAAGAGCGAAATCGATCTCTATCTTTGTCAAATTGCATCCGTAAGTTTGTGACGTGATGCTGTTCCTGACAGTCATACCGTTGTAGCATTTAATGACCATATATTGAGATGTAGGTGTCCGAATTGGATGTACCGGGGTCTCGTTAAAGCTAATATCCATATCTACAAGTTTCATGATGACATCGAATTCTAATTCGTCCATTAAGAGGGTCAAAGAACCATAATACGCTAACTGCTAAGAATGCTATGAGCTAAACAGCCTTGTGAATGTGGCCAGTGGATAACCAAGCGCCTTAGCTAATTTAAAAAGCATCCAGTGAAGCTAATCAACAGTCTATTAAGAATACAAACATTATGAAGGCTGGAGAAGTAATTTTGAATGAAGTGTTAAGATATTCGTAGTGCAAGTTTGACCAGAAAATAAGGTACCCTTTTCTATAAAGTCCTGAAGCATGAAGTAGTGTAATAGAAGAAAATAAAAGCTTCAACAATTCTAATAGAAGAAAGAGAAGACAAGCGTCAATAAAGACAAAAGTCCAAATGCTGCAAAAGCAAAAACACTGAAGATTGAAGTCAAGCGCCTGCAGCCGACAATTAAGCATCCGAAACGTCGTATTTTGAGGTATGCTGGTCGAAATGAAGTGATCTTTGTTTTTTAAGAAAGATAAGAGAAATACCTACATATTTCCTGGAGAAGTCGAGATCTGAACCAATCTCTATCTGAGTGAAATTCCTTCTTCAAGCACTAGCTGTGATACTGTTCGTGACAATCAGAACATGCAAGCGTCTGCTGACAATTTCTGGAGCTTTAGGTGTTCAAAAGCATCAATCTTCGCATCGTTGGAAGGCTTAGAGAAATATCTATAACTCTCATGAAGAGGTCAAGAGGTCGATCTCATTCTTTGTCAAATTGCATCCGTAAGTCGGTGACATTAAGTTATTGCTGACAGTCATACCTTTTTAGCGTCTTACGGCCTTATATTGAGAAGTAAGTGTCTGAATTGGATGAAAACGGTGTCTCATTAAAGCTAATATTCTTATCTACAAGTTTAATGAAGACATCGAATGCTAATTCGGCCATAAAGTGTGTCAAAGAAACATAAAACATACAACCTTGTGAATGTGCTCAGTGGGTAACCAAGTGCCTTAGCTCATTTAAGACTCCTCCGGTGAAGCTAAACAGTAGTCTACTCAGAATACAGAACATTATGATGGCTGGAGAAGTAATTCCGAATGAAGTATTAAGATATTCAAAGTCCAAGCTTGACCAGAAAATGAGGTACCCTTTTCCATAAAGTTCTGAAACATCAATTACTGTAATAGTAGAAGACAAAAGCTTCAGCAACTCTAATAAAAGAAAGAGAAGAGAAGAACGAATAAAGACAAAAGTACAAAAACTGCAAAAGCAAAAACACTGAAGATTGAATTCATGCGCCTGCTACCAATAAAAAAGCATCCGAAATGTAGTATTTTGAGGTACGCCCGTCGAAATGAAGTGAACTAGGTTTTGTTAGAAAGATAAGATAAATAACTGCATGTTTCTTAGAGAAGTCGAGATCTGAAACAATCTCGATCTGAGTGAAATTCCTTCTTCAAGCTTGAGATGTGATACTGTTCGTGACAATCAGAACATGCAAGCGTCTGCTGACAATTTCTGGAGCTTTAGGTGTTCCAAAGCATCGATATTGGTATCGTTGGAAGGCTTAGAGAAATATCCGCAACTCTGATGAAGAGGTCAAAAGCGAAATCGATCTCTATCTTTGTCAAATTCCATCCGTAAGTTGGTGACGTGATGTTGTTCCTGACAGTCATACCATATATTGAGATGTTGGTGTCCGAATTGGATGAAACCGGTGTGTTATCAAAGCTAATATCCATATCTACAAGTTTCATTAAGACATCGAATCCTAGTTCGTCCATTAAGAGGGTGTAAGAAGCATAATACCCTAACTGGTCAGAATGCTACAAGTTTAATAACCTTGTGAATGTGCCCAGTGGATAACCAAGCGCATTAGATTATTTAAGAAGCATCCAGTGAAACTAATCAAGCTTCTATTCAGAATACAAAACATTATGATGGCTGGAGAAGTAATTTCGAATGAAGTATTAAGATATTCAAAGTCTAACCTTGACCAGAAAATGAGGTACCCTTTTCGATAAAGTTCTGAAACATCAAGTATTGTAATAGTAGATGAGAAAAACTTTAGCAAATCTAATAGAAGATAGAGAAAATAAGCACAAATAAAGACAAAAGTACAAAAGCTGCAAAAGCAAAAACACTGAAGATTGAAGTCAAGCGTCTGTTGCCGATAAGCAAGCGTCCGAAATGTCGTAATTTGGGGTACGCTCGTCAAAATGAAGTGATCTTGGGATTTTAAGAAAGATAAGAGAAATACCTACATGTTTCGTGCAGATCTCGAGATCAGAACCAATCTCTGCCTGAGTGAAATTCCTTCTTCAAGCATGAGATGTGATACTGTTCTTGACAATCACAACATACCAGCGTCTGCTAACAATTTCTGGAGCTTTAGGTGTTCAAAAGCATCTATCTTGGTATCGTTGGAAGGCTTAGCAGTAACTGCAACTAACATGAAGACGTCAAGAGCGAAATCGATTTCTATCTTTGTCAAATTGCATCCGTAAGTTGGTGACGTGATGTTGTTACTGACACTCATACCTTTGTAGCGTCTGATCGCCATATATTGAGTTGTAGGTGTCCGAATTGGATAAACCCGGTGTCTAATTAAATCTAATATCCATATCTACAAGTTTCATTAAGACATAGAATCCTAATTCGGCCATTAGGAGGATCAAAGAAGCATAATACGCTAACTCGTCAGAATGCTACTAGTTTAACAGCCTTGTGAATGTGCCCAGTGGATAACCAAGCACCTTAGCTAATTAAAGAAGTGGCCAGTGAACCTAATCAAGCATCTATTCAGAATACAAAACATTATGAAAGCTGGAGAAGTAATTTTGAATGAAGTATTAAGATATTCAAAGTCTAAGCTTGACCATAAAATAACGTACTCTTTTTTATAAAGTCCTGAAGCATGAAATACTGTAATAGAAGAACACAAAAGCTTCAGTAATTCTAACAGAAGAAATAGAAGACAAGCGTGTATAAAGACAAAAGTACAAAAGCTGCATAAGCAAAAACACTGAAGGTTGAAGTCAAGCACCTGCTGCCGACAATCAAGTGTTCGAAATGTCGTATTTTGAGGTACGCTAGTCGAAATGAAGTGATCTTGGCTTTGTTGGAAAGATAAGAGATACCTACATGTTTCCTGCAGATCTCGAGATCTGAACCGATCTCTTTTTGAGTGAAATTCCTTCTTCAAGCGTGAGATGTGATACTATTCGTGACAATCAGAACATGCAAGCGTCTGCTGAAATTTCTGGAGCTTTAGATGTTCAAAAGCATCGATCTTGTATCGTTGGAAGGCTTAGAGAAATATCTGCAACTCTCATGAAGAGGTCAAGAGCGAAATCGATCTCTATCTTTATCAAATTGCATCCGTAAGTTGGTGACGTGATGTTGTTCCTGACAGTCATACACTTGTAGCATTTAAGGACCATATATTGAGATGTAGGTGTCTGAATTGGATGAAACCGGTTTTTCATTAAAGCTAATATCCATATCTACAAGTTTCATGAAGACATCGAATTCTAATTTTTCCATTAAGAGGGTCAAAGAACCATAATACTCTAAGTGCTAAGAATGCTACGAGCTAAATAGCCTGGTGAATGTGCCCAGTGGATAACCTATCGCCTTAGCTAATTTAAGAAGCATCCAGTGAAGCTAATCAAGCATCTAATCAGAATACGAACATTATGAAGGCTGGAGAAGTAATTTTGAATGAAGTATTTTGATATTCAAAGTCCAAGCTTGACCAGAAAATAAGGTACCCTTCTCTATAAAGTCCTGAAGCATGAAGTACTATAATAGAAGAACACAAAAGCATCAGCAATTCTAATATAAGAAAGAGAAGACAAGCGTGAATAAAGATAAAAGTACAAAAGCAGCAAAAGCAAAAACACTGAAGATTGAAGTCAAGCGCCTGCTGTCGACAATCAAGCGCTCAAAACGTCGTATTTTGAGATACGCTCGTCGAAATCAAGTGAACTTGGTTTTTTTAGAAAGAGAAGATAAATAACTAGATGTTTGCTGGAGAAGTCGACATCTGAAACAATCTCGATCAGAGTGAAATTCCTTCTTCATGCTTGAGATGTGATATTGTTCGTGACAATCAGAACATGCAAGCGTCTGCTGACAATTTCTGGAGCTTTAGGAGTTCCAAAGCATCGATCTTGGTATCGTTGGAAGGCTTAGAGAAATATCCACAACTCACATGAAGAGGTCAAGAGCGAAATCGATCTTTATCTCTGTCAAATTGCATCCGTAAGTTGGTGACGTGATGTTGTTCCTGACAGTCATACCTTTGTAGCGTTTAATGACCATATATTGAGATGTAGATGTCTGAATTGGATGAAACTGCTGTCTTATTAAAGCTAATATCTATATATACAAGTTTCATGAAGACATCGAATCCTACTGCGTCCATTAAGAGGGTCGAAGAAGCATAATACGCTAACTGGTAAGAATGCTACTAGTTCAACAGCCTTTTGAATGTGCCCAGTGGATAACCAAGCGCATAAGCTAATTTAAGAAGCGTCCAGTGAAACTAATCAAGTGTCTATTCAGAATACAAAACATTATGATAGCTGGAGAAGTAATTTCGAATGAAGTATTAAGATATTCAAAGTCCAAGTTTGACCAGAAAATGAGGTACCCTTTTCGATAAAGTTATGAAACATAAAGTATTGTAATAGTAGAAGACAAAAGCTTCACAAATCTAATAGAAGATAGAGAAAAGAAGCACAAATAAAGACATAAGTACAAAAGCTGCAAAAGCAAAAACATTGAAGATTGAAGTCAAGCGCCTGTTGCCGATAAGCAAGCGTCCGAAACGTCGTATTTTGGGGTACGCTCATCGAAATGAAGTGATCTTGGTTTTTTAAGAAAGATAATAGAAATACCTACATGTTTCGTGCAGATCTCGAGATCTGAACCAATCTCTATCTGAGCGAAATTCCTTCTTCAAGCTTGAGATGTGATACTGTTCCTGACAATCACAACATGCAAGCATCTGCTGACTATTTCTGGAGCTTTAGGTGTTCAAAAGCATCTATCTCGGTATCGTTGGAAGGCTTAGAAAGAACTGCAAATGTCATGTAGGCGTCAAGAGCGAAATCGATCTTTATCTTTGTCAAATTGCATCCGTAAGTTGGTGACGTGATGTTGTTCCTGGCAGTCATACCTTTGTAGCGTCTGATGGCCATATATTGAGATGTAGGTGTCAAAATTGGATTAAACCGGTGTCTTATTAAAGCTAATATCCATATCTACAAGTTTCATGAAGACACCGAATCCTAATTCGTCCATTAAGAGGGTGTAAGAAGTTTAATACGCTAACTGCTATGAATGCTACGAGTTAAACAGCCTTGTGACTGTGCCCAGTGGATAACGAAGCGCCTTAGCTAATTTAAGAAGCGTCCAGTGAAACTAATCAAGCGTCTATTCAGAATATAAAACATTATGATGGCTGGAGAAGTAATTTCGAATGAAGTATTAAGATGTTCAAAGTCCAAGCTTGACCAAAAAATGAGGTACCCTTTTCGATAAAGTTCTGAAACATCAAGTATTGTAATAGTAGAAGACAAAAGCTTCGCAAATCTAATAGAAGATAGAGAAAAGAAGCACAAATAAAGAGAAAAGTACAAAAGCGGCAAAAGCAAAAACACTTATGATTGAAGTCAAGCTCCTGTTGCCAATAAGCAAGCGTTCGAAACATCGTATTTCGGGGTACGCTCGTTGAAATGAAGTGATCTTGGTTTTTTAAGAAAGATAAGAGAAATACCTATATGCTTCGTGGACATTGAGATCTGAACCAATCTCTATCTGAGCGAAATTCATTCTTCAAGCTTGAGATGTGATACTGTTTTTGACAATCACAACATGCAAGCGTCCGCTGACAATTTCTGGAGCTTTAGGTGTTCAAAAGCATCTATCTCGGTATCGTTGGAAGGCTTAGAAATAACTGCAACTATCATGAAGACGTCAAGAGCAAAATCTATCTCGATCTTTGTCAAATTGCATCCGTAAGTTGGTGACGTGATGTTGTTCCTGGCATTCATACCTTTGTAGCGTCTGATGGACATATATTGAGCTGTAGGTGTCGGAATTTGATAAATCTGGTGTCTCATTAAAGCTAATATCCATATCTACAAGTTGCATTCAGACATAGAATCCTAATTCGTCCATTAAGTGGATCAAAGAAGCATAATACGCTAACTGGTCAGAATGCTACTAGTTTAACAGCTTTGTGAATGTGCCCTGTGGATAACCATGCGCCTTAGCTATTTTAAGAAGCATCCAGTGAAACTAATCAAGCGTTTATTCAGAATACAAAAAATTATGATGGCTGGAGAAGTAATTTCGAATGAAGTATTAAGATATTCAAAGTCCAAGCTTGACCAGAAAATAAGGTACCCTTTTCTATAAAGTCCTGAAGCATCAAGTACTATAATAGAAGAACACAAAAGCATCAGCAATTCTAATAGAAGAAAGAGAAGACAAGCATGGATAAAGATAAAAGTGAAAAAGCATCAAAAGCGAAAACATTGATGATTGAAGACAAGTGCCTGCTGCCGACAATCATGCGCTCGAAATGTCGTATTTTGCGTACACTCATCGAAACATCGTATTTTGAGGTACACTCGTCGAAATGAAGTGAACTTGGTTTTATTAGGAAGATAATATAAATAACTACATGTTTCCTGGAGAAGTCGAGATCTGAACCCATCTCGATCTGAGTGTAATGCCTTCTTCAAGCTTGAGATGTCATACTGTTCGTGACAATCAGAACATGCAAGCGTCTGCTGACAACTTTTGCAGCTTTAGCTATTCCAAAGCATCGATCTTAGTATCGTTGAAAGGCTTAGAGAAATATCCACAACTCTCATGTAGAGGTCAAAAGCGTAATCGATCTCTATTTTTATCAAATTGCATCCGTAAGCCGGTGACGTGATGTTGTTGCTGACAGTCATACCTTTGTAGCGTCTTTTGGCCATATTTTGAGCTATTTGTATCTGATTTGGATGCAACTAGTGTTTCATTAAAGCTAATATCCATATCTACAAGTTTCATGAAGACATCAAATCCTAATTCGTCCATTAAGAGGGTCAAAGAAGTATAATACGCTAACTGCTATGAATGCTACGAGTTAAACAGGCTTGTGGATGTGCCCAGTGGATAACCAAGCGCCTTAGCTATCTTATGAAGCATCTAGTGAAGCTAATCAAGCGTCTATTCAGAATACAAACATTATGAAGGCTGGAGAAGTAATTTTGAATGAAGTATTTTGATATTCAAAGTCCAAGCTTGACCAGAAAATAAGTTACCCTTTTCTATAAAGTCCTGAGGCCTGAAATACTATGATAGAAGAACGCAAAAGCATCTGCAATTCTAATAGAAGAAAAAGAAGACAAGAATGAATAAAGATAAAAGTACAAAAGCAGCAAAAGCAAAAACACTGAAGATTGAAGTCAAGCGATTGCTGCCGACAATCAAGCGCTCGAAACGTCGTATTTTGAGGTACGCTCGTCGAAATGAAGTGAAAATGGTTTTTTTAGAAAGATAAGATAAATAACTACATGTTTCCTGGAGAAGTCGAGATCTGAACCAATCTCGATCTGAGTGAAATTCCTTCTTCAAGCTTGAGATGTGATATTATTCGTGGCAATCAGAACATGCAAGTGTCTGCTGACAATTTCTGGAGCTTTAGGTGTTCAAAAGCATCAATCTTGGTATCATTAGAAGGCTTAGAGAAATATCTGCAAATCTCCGGAAGAGGTGAAGAGCGAAATCGATCTCTATCTTTGTCAAATTGCATCCGTAAGTCGGTGACGTGATGTTGTTCCTGAAAGTCATACCTTTATAGCGTTTAAGGACCATTTATTGAGATGTAGGTATCCGAATTGGATGAAACCAGTGTCTCATTAAAGCTAATATCCAAATCTACAACTTTCATGAAGACGTCGAATTCTAATTTGTCCATTAAGAGGGTCAAAGAACCATAATATGCTAACTGCTAAGAATGCTACGAGCTAAACAGCCTTGTGAATGTGCCCAGAGGATAACCAAGCGCCTTAGCTTATTTAAGAACCATCCAGTTAAGCAAATCAAGCGTCTCTTTAGAATATAAAACATTACGATGGCTGGAGAAGTAATTTCGAATAAAGTATTAAGATATTCAAAGTCCAAGCTTGACCAGAAAATAAAGTACGCTTTTCTATAAAGTCCTGAAGCATCAAGTACTATAATAGAAGAACACAAAAGCCTCAGCAACTCTAATAGAAGAAAGAGAAGACAAGCGTGGATAAAGATAAAAGTACAAAAGCAGCAAAAGCAAAAACACTGAAGATTGAAGTCAAGCTCCTGCTGCTGACAATCAAGCGCTGGAAACGTCGTATTTTGAGGTATACTCGTCGAAATGAAGTGAACATGGTTTTTTTAGAAAGATAAGATAAATAACTACATGTTTCCTGGAGAAGTCGAGATCCGAACCAATCTCTATCTGAGTGAAATTCCTTCTTCAAGCTTGAGATGTGATACTGTTCGTGACAATCAGAACATGCAAGCGTCTGCTGACAATTTCTGGATCTTTAGGTGTTCCAAAGCATCGATATTGGTATCGTTGGAAGCCTTAGAGAAATATCCATAACTCTCATGAAGAGGTCAAGAGCGAAATCGATATCTATCTTTGTCAAATTGCATCCGTAAGTTGGTGACGTGATGTTGTTCCTAACAATTATACCTTTGTAGCATTTACACCATATATTGAGATGTAGGTGTCCAAATTGGATGAAACTGGTGTCTTATTAAAGCTAATATCCATATCTACAAGTTTCATGAAGACATCGAATCCTAATTTGTCCATTAAGAGGGTCTAAGAAGTTTAATACGCTAACTGCTTTGAATGCTACGAGTTAAACAGCCTTGTGACTGTGCCCAGTGGATAACGAAGCGCCTTAGCTAATTTATGAAGCGTCCAGTGAAACTAATCAAGCGTCTATTCAGAATACAAAACATTGTGATGGCTGGAGAAGTAATTTCGAATGAAGTATTAAGATATTCAAAGTCCAAGCTTAACCAGAAAATGAGGTACCCTTTTCGATAAAGTTCTGAAACATCAATTATTGTAATAGTAGATGACAAAAGCTTCCGCAAATCTAATAGAAGATAGAGAAAAGAAGCACAAATAAAGACAAAAGTACAAAAGCTGCAAAAACAAAAACACTGTAGATTGAAGTCAAGCACCTGTTGCCGATAAGCAAGCGTCTGAAACGTCGTATTTTGGGGTACGCTCGTCGAAATGAAGTGATCTTGGTTTTTTAAGAAAGATAAGCGAAATACCTACATATTTCGTGTAGATCTCGTGATCGGAACCAATCTCTATCTGAGTGAAATTCCATCTTCAAGCTTGAGATGGGATACTACTCTTGACAATCACAACATGCAAGCATCTGCTGACAATTTCTGGAGCTTTAGGTGTTCAAAAGCATCTATCTCGGTATCGTTGGAAGGCTTAGAAATAACTGCAACTGTCATGTAGGCGTCAAGAGCGAAATCGATCTCTATCTTTGTCAAATTGCATCCGTAAGTTGGTGACGTGATGTTATTCCTGGCAGTCATACCTTTGTAGCGTCTGATGGCCATATATTGAGTTGTAGGTGTCCGAATTTGATAAAGCTGGTGTCTCATTAAAGCTAATATCCATATCTACAAGTTTCATTAAGACATAGAATCCTAATTCGGCTATTAAGAGAATCAAAGAAGCATAATACGCTAACTGGTCAGAATGCTACTAGTTTAACAGCCTTGTGAATGTGCCCAGTGGATAACCAAGTGCATAAGCTAATTTAAGAAGCGTCTAGTGAAACTAATCAAGCGTTTATTCAGAATACAAAACATTGTGATAGCTAGAGAAGTAATTTCGAATGAAGTATTAAGATGTTCAAAGTCTAAGCTTGACCAAAAAATGAGGTACCCTTTTCGATAAAGTTCTGAAACATGAAGTATTGTAATAGTAGAAGACAAAAGCTTCGCAAATCTAATAGAAGATAGAGAAAAGAAGCACAAATAAAGATAAAAGTACAAAAGCGGCAAAAGCAAAAACACTTATGATTGAAGTCAAGCTCCTGTTGCCAATAAGCAAGCGTCCGAAACATCGTATTTCGGGGTACGCTCGTTGAAATGAAGTGATCTTGGTTTTTTAAGAAAGATAAGAAAAATACCTACATGTTTCGTGGAGATTGAGATCTGAACCAATCTCTATCTGAGCAAAATTCATTCTTCAAGCTTGAGATGTGATACTGTTCTTGACAATCACAACATGCAAGCGTCCGCTGACAATTTCTGGAGCTTTAGGTGTTTAAAAGCATCTATCTCGGTATTGTTGGAAGGCTTAGAAATAACTGCAACTATCATGAAGACGTCAAGAGCGAAATCTATCTCGATCTTTATCAAATTGCATCCGTAAGTTGGTGACGTGATGTTGTTCCTGGCATTCATACCTTTGTAGTGTCTGATGGCCATATATTGAGCTTAGGTGTCGGAATTTGATAAATACGGTGTCTCATTAAAGCTAATATCCATATCTACAAGTTGCATTCAGACATAGAATCCTAATTCGGCCATTAAGAGGATCAAAGAAGCATAATACGCTAACTGGTCAGAATGCTACTAGTTTAACAGCTTTGTGAATGTGCCCTGTGGATAACCAAGCGCCTTAGCTATTTTAAGAAGCATCCAGTGAAACTAATCAAGCGTTTATTCAGAATACAAAAAATTATGATGGCTGGAGAAGTAATTTCGATTGAAGTATTAACATATTCAAAGTCCAAGCTTGACCAGAAAATAAGGTACCCTTTTCTATAAAGTCCTGAAGCATCAAGTACAATAATAGAAGAACACAAAAGCATCAACAATTCTAATAGAAGAAATAGAAGACAAGCATGGATAAAGATAAAAGTGCAAAAGCAGCAAAAGCGAAAACATTGATGATTGAAGTCAAGTGCCTGCTGCCGACAATCAAGCGCTCGAAATGTCATATTTTGCGTACACTCATCGAAATATCGTATTTTGAGGTACACTCTTCGAAATGAAGTGAACTTGGTATTGTTAGGAAGATAATATAAATAACTTCATGTTTCCTGGAGAAGTCGAGATCAGAACCAATCTCGATTTGAGTGAAATGCCTTCTTCAAGCTTGAGATGTCATACTGTTCGTGACAATCAGAACATGCAAGCGTCTGCTGACAATTTCTGTAGCTTTAGCTATTCCAAAGCATCGATCTTAGTATCGTTGGAAGGCTTAGATAAATATCCACAACTCTCATGAAGAGGTCAAGAGCGTAATCGATCTCTATTTTTATCAAATTGCATCCGTAAGTCGGTGACGTGATGTTGTTGCTGACAGTCATACCTTTGTAGCGTCTTTTGGCCATATTTTGAGCTATTTGTATCTGATTTGGATGCAACTGGTGTTTCATTAAAGCTAATATCCATATCTACAAGTTTCATGAAGACATCAAATCCTAATTCGTCCATTAAGAGGGTCAAAGAAGCATAATATGCTAACTGCTATGAATGCTACGAGTTAAACAGGCTTGTGGATGTGCCCAGTGATTAACCAAGCGCCTTAGCTATCTTATGAAGCATCTAGTGAAGCTAATCAAGCGTCTATTTAGAATACAAACATTATGAAGGCTGGAGAAGTAATTTTGAATGAAGTATTTTGATATTCAAAGTCCAAGCTTGACCAGAAAATAAGGTACCCTTTTCTATAAAGTCCTGAGGCCTGAAATACTATGATAGAAGAACACAAAAGCATCTGCAATTCTAATAGAAGAAAGAGAAGACAAGAATGAATAAAGATAAAAGTACAAATGCAGCAAAAGCAAAAACACTGAAGATTGAAGTCAAGCGCTTGCTGCCGACAATCAAGCGCTCGAAACGTCGTATTTTGAGGTACGCTCGTCGAAATGAAGTGAAAATGGTTTTTTTTAGAAAGATAAGATAAATAACTACAAGTTTCCTAGAGAAGTCGAGATCTGAACTAATCTCGATCTGAGTGAAATTCCTTCTTCAAGCTTGAGATGTGATATTATTCGTGGCAATCAGAACATGCAAGTGTCTGCTGACAATTTCTGGAGCTTTAGGTGTTCAAAAGCATCGATCTTGGTATCATTAGTAGGCTTAGAGAAATATCTGCAAATCTCAGGAAGAGGTGAAGAGCGAAATCGATCTCTATCTTTGTCAAATTGCATCCGTAAGTCGGTGACGTGATGTTGTTCCTGAACGTCATACCTTTATAGCGTTTAAGGACCATTTATTGAGATGTAGGTATCCGAATTGGATGAAACCAGTGTCTCATTAAAGCTAATATCCATATCTACAACTTTCATGAAGACGTCGAATTCTAATTTGTCCATTAAGAGGGTCAAAGAACCATAATACGCTAACTGCTAAGAATGCTACGAGCTAAACAGCCTTGTGAATGTGCCCAGAGGATAACCAAGCGCCTTAGCTTATTTAAGAACCATCCAGTTAAGCAAATCAAGCGTCTATTTAGAATACAAAACATTATGATGGCTGGAGAAGTAATTTCGAATGAAGTATTAAGATATTCAAAGTTCAAGCTTGACCAGAAAATATGGTACCCTTTTCTATAAAGTCCTGAAGCATCAAGTACTATAACAGAAGAACACAAAAGCATCAGCATCTCTAATAGAAGAAAGAGAAGACAAGCGTGGACAATGATAAAAGTACAAAAGCAGCAAAAGCAAAAACACTGAAGATTGTAGTCAAGATCCTGCTGCCGACAATCAAGCGCTGGAAACGTCGTATTTTGAGGTATGCTCGTCGAAATGAAGTGGACATGGTTTTTTTCGAAAGATAAGTTAAATAACTACATGTTTCCTGGAGAAGTCGAGATCCGAACCAATCTCTATCTGAGTGAAATTCCTTCTTCAAGCTTGAGATGTGATACTGTTCGTGACAATCAGAACATGCAAGCGTCTGCTGACAATTTCTGGATCTTTAGGTGTTCTAAAGCATCGATCTTAGTATCGTTGGAAGGCTTAGAGAAACATCCACAACACTTATGAAGAGGTCAAGAGCGAAATCGATCTCTATCTTTGTCAAATTGCATCCGTAAGTTGGTGATGTGATGTTGTTCCTAACAGTTATACCTTTGTAGCGTTTACACCATATATAGAGATGTAGGTGTCCAAATTGGATGAAACCGGTGTCTTATTAAAGCTAATATCCATATCTACAAGTTTCATGAAGACATCGAATCCTAATTCGTCCATTAAGAGGGTCTAGGAAGTTTAATACGCTAACTGCTATGAATGCTACGAGTTAAACAGCATTGTGACTGTGCCCAGTGGATAACGAAGCGCCTTAGCTAATTTGAGAAGCGTCCAGTGAAACTAATCAATCGTCTATTCAGAATATAAAACATTATGATGGCTGGAGAAGTAATTTCGAATGAAGTATTAAGATATTCAAAGTCCAAGCTTAACCAGAAAATGAGGTACCCTTTTCGAGAAAGTTCTGAAACATCAATTATTGTAATAGTAGATGACAAAAGCTTCCGCAAATCTAATAGTAGATAGAGAAAAGAAGCACAAATAAAGACAAAAGTACAAAAGCTGCAAACGTAAAAACACTGAAGATTGAAGTCAAGCGCCTGTTGCCGATAACAAGCGTCCGAAACGTCGTATTTTGGGGTACGCTCGTCGAAATGAAGTGAACTTGGTTTTTTATGAAAGATAAGCGAAATACCTACATATTTCATGTAGATCTCGAGATCGGAACCAATCTCTGTCTGAGTGAAATTCCATCTTCAAGCTTGAGATGGGATACTACTCTTGACAATCACAACATGCAAGCATCTGCTGACAATTTCTGGAGCTTTAGGTGTTCAAAAGCATCTATCTCGGTATCGTTGGAAGGCTTAGAAATAACTGCAACTGTCACGTAGGCGTCAACAGCGAAATCGATCTCTATCTTTGTCAAATTGCATCCGTAAGTTGGTGACGTGATGTTGTTCCTGGCAGTCATACCTTTGTAGCGTCTGATGGCCATATATTGAGTTGTAGGTGTCCGAATTTGATAAAACAGGTGTCTCATTAAAGCTAATATCCATATCTACAAGTTTCATTAAGACATAGAATCCTAATTCGGCTATTAAGAGAATCAAAGAAGCATAATACGCTAACTGGTCAAAATGCTACTAGTTTAACAGCCTTGTGAATGTGCACAGTGGATAACCAAGTGCATAAGCTAATTTAAGAAGCGTATAGTGAAACTAATCAAGCGTTTATTCAGAATACAAAACATTGTGATAGCTGGAGAAGTAATTTCGAATGAAGTATTAAGATGTTCAAAGTCCAAGCTTGACTAAAAAATGAGGTACCCTTTTCGATAAAGTTCTGAAACATCAAGTATTGTAATAGTAGAAGATAAAAGCTTCGCAAATCTAATAGAAGATAGAGAAAATAATCACAAATAAAGAGAAAAGTACAAAAGCGGCAAAAGCAAAAACACTTATGATTGAAGTCAAGCTCCTGTTGCCAATAAGCAAGCGTCCAAAACATCGTATTCCGGGGTACGCTCGTTGAAATGAAGTGATCTTGGTTTTTTAAGAAAGATAAGAGAAATACCTACATGTTTCGTGGAGATTAAGATTTGAACCAATCTCTATCTGAGCGAAATTCATTCTTCAAGCTTGAGATGTGATACTGTTCTTGACAATCACAACATGCAAGCGTCCGCTGACAATTTCTGGAGCTTTAGGTGTTCAAAAGCATCTATCTCGGTATCGTTGGAAGGCTTAGAAATAACTGCAACTATCATGAAGACGTCAAGAGCGAAATCTATCTCGATCTTTGTCAAATTGCATCCGTAAGTTGGTGACGTGATGTTGTTCCTGGCATTCATACCTTTGTAGCGCCTGATGGCCGTATATTGAGCTGTAGGTCTCGGAATTTGATAGATCTGGTGTCACATTAAAGCTAATATCCATATCTACAAGTTGCATTCAGACATAGAATCCTAATTCGGCCATTAAGAGGATCAAAGCAGCATAATACGCTAACTGGTTAGAATGCTACTAGTTTAACAGCTTTGTGAATGTGCCCTGTGGATAACCAAGCGCCTTAGCTATTTTAAGAAGCATCCAGTGAAACTAATCAAGCGTTTATTCAGAATACAAAAAATTATGATGGCTGGAGAAGTAATTTCGAATGAAGTATTTTGATATTCAAAGTCCAAGCTTGACCAGAAAATAAGGTACCCTTTTCTATAAAGTCCTGAGGCCTGAAATACTATGATAGAAGAACACAAAATCATCTGCAATTCTAATAGAAGAAAGAGAAGACAAGAATGAATAAAGATAAAAGTACAAAAGCAGCAAAAGCAAAAACACTGAAGATTGAAGTCAAGCGCTTGTTGCCGACAATCAAGCGCTCGAAACGTCGTATTTTGAGGTACGCTCGTCGAAATGAAGTGAAAATGGTTTTTTTAGAAAGATAAGATAAATAACTACATGTTTCCTGCAGAAGTCGAGATCCGAACCAATCTCTATCTGAGTGAAATTCCTTCTTCAAGCTTGAGATGTGATACTGTTCGTGACAATCAGAACATGCAAGCGTCTGCTGACAATTTCCGGATCTTTAGGTGTCCCAAAGCATCGATCTTGGTATCGTTGGAAGGCTTAGAGAAATATCCACAACTCTCATGAAGAGGTCAAGAGAGAAATCGATCTCTATCTTTGTCAAATTGCATCCGTAAGTTGGTGACGTGATGTTGTTCCTAACAGTTATACCTTTGTAGCGTTTACACCATATATTGAGATGTAGGTGTCCAAATTGGATTAAACCGGTGTCTTATTAAAGCTAATATCCATATCTACAAGTTTCATGAAGACACCGAATCCTAATTCGTCCATTAAGAGGGTGTAAGAAGTTTAATACGCTAACTGCTATGAATGCTACGAGTTAAACAGCCTTGTGACTGTGCCCAGTGGATAATGAAGCGCCTTAGCTAATTTAAGAAGCGTCCAGTGAAACTAATCAAGCGTCTATTCAGAATATAAAACATTATGATGGCTGGAGAAGTAATTTCGAATGAAGTATTAAGATGTTCAAAGTCCAAGCTTGACCAAAAAATGAGGTACCCTTTTCGATAAAGTTCTGAAACATCAAGTATTGTAATAGTAGAAGACAAAAGCTTCGCAAATCTAATAGAAGATAGAGAAAAGAAGCCCAAATAAAGAGAAAAGTACAAAAGCGGCAAAAGCAAAAGCACTGAAGATTGAAGTCAAGCTCCTGTTGCCGATAAGCAAGCGTCCGAAACGTCGTGTTTTGGGGTACGCTCGTCGAAATGAAGTGATCTTGGTTTTTTAAGAAAGATAAGCGAAATACCTACATATTTCGTGTAGATCTCGAGATCGGAACCAATATCTATCTGAGTGAAATTCCATCTTCAAGCTTGAGATGGGATACTGTTCTTGACAATCACAACATGCAAGCATCTGCTGACAATTTCTGGAGCTTTAGGTTTTCAAAAGCATCTATCTCGGTATCGTTGGAAGGCTTAGAAATAACTACAACTGTCATGTAGGCGTCAAGAGCGAAATCGATCTCTATCTTTGTCAAATTGCATCCGTAAGTTGGTGACGTGATGTTGTTCCAGGCAGTCATACCTTTGTAGCGTCTGATGGCCATATATTGAGCTGTAGGTGTCTGAATTTGATAAAACCGGTATCTCATTAAAGCCAATATCCACATCTACAAGTTTCATTAAGACATAGAATCCTAATTAGGCCATTAAGAGGATCAAAGAAGCATAATACGCTAACTGGTCAGAATGCTACTAGTTTAACAACCTTGTGAATGTGCCCAGTGGATAACCAAGTGCCTTAGCTATTTTAAGAAGCATCCAGTGAAACTAATCAAGCGTCTATTCAGAATACAAAACATTATGATGGCTGGAGAAGTAATTTCGAATGAAGTATTATGATATTCAAAGTCCAAGCTTGACCAGAAAATAAGGTACCCTTTTCTATAAAGTCCTGAAGCATCAAGTACTATAATAGAAGAACAGAAAAGCATCAGCAAATCTAATAGAAGAAAGAGAAGACAAGCGTGAATAAGGATAAAAGTACAAAAGCAGCAAAAGGAAAAACACTGAAGATTGAAGTCAAGCGCTTGTTACCGGCAATCAAGCGCTCGAAAGGTCGTATTTTGAGATACGCACGTCAAAATGATGTTAACTTGGTTTTGTTAGAAGGATAAGATAAATAGCTACATGTTTCCTGGAGAAGTCGAGATCTGAACCAATCTCGATCAGAGTGAAATTCCTTCTTCAAGCTAGAGATGTGATACTATTCGTGACAATCAGAACATGCAAGCGTCTGCGGACAATTGCTGGAGCTTTAGGTGTTCCAAAGAATCGATCTTGGTATCATTGGAAGGCTTAGAGAAATATCCACAACTCTCATGAAGAGGTCAAGAGCGAAATCGATCTCTATCTTTGTCAAATTGCATCCGTAAGTTGGTGACGTGATGATGTTCCTAACAGTCATATCTTTGTAGCGTTTACACGATATATTGAGATGTAGGTGTCCAAATTGGATGAAACTAGTGTCTTATTAAAGCTAATATCCATATCTACAAGTTTCATGTAGACATCGAATTCTAATTCGTCCATTAAGAGGGTCTAAGAAGCATAATACGCTAACTGCTATGAATGCTACGAGCTAAACAGCCTTGTGAATGTGCCCAGTCGATAACCAAGGGCCTTAGCTAATTTAAGAAGAATCCAGTGAAGCTAATCAAGTATCTATTCAGAATACAAACATTCTGAATGCTGGAGGAGTAATTTTGAATGAAGTATTTAGATATTCAAAGTCCAAGCTTGACCAAAAAATAAGGTACCCTTTTCTACAAAAACCTGAAGCATCAAGTACTATAATAGAAGAACACAAAAGCATCAGAAATTCTAATAGAAGAAAGAGAAGACAAGCGTGTATAAAGACAAAAGTACAAAAGCTGCAAAAGCAAAAACACTGATGATTGAAGTCAAGCGCCTGCTGCAGTCAATCAAGCGTCCGAAATGTCGTATTTTGGGGTACGCTCGTCGAAATGAAGTGACCTCGGTTTTGTTAGAATTATAAGTGAAATACCTACATATTTCGTATAGATCTCGAGATCTGAACCGATCTCTTTATGAGGGAAATTCCTTCTTCAAGCTTGAGATGTTATACAGTTCATGACAATCAAAGCATGCAAGCATCTACTAACAATTGCTGGAGCTTTCAGTGTTCAAAATCATAGAACATGTTATCGTTGGAAGGCTTAGAGAAGTATCTCCAACTCTCATGAAGAGGTCAATAGCGAAATCGATCTCTATCTTTGTCAAATTGCATCCGTAAGTCGGTGATGTGATGTTGTTGCTGACAGTCATACCTTTGTAGCGTCTTATCGCCATATATTGAGCTATTTGTATCTGAGTTGGATATATCAGGTGTCTCATTAAAGCTAATATCCATATCTTCAAGTTTCATGAAGACATCGAATCCTAATTCGTCCATTAAGAGGGTCAAAGAAGCATAATACGCTAACTGCTATGAATGCTACTAGTTTAACAGCCTTGTGAATGTGTCCAGTGGATAACCAAGCACCTTAGCAATTTTAAGAAGCATCCAGTGAAACTAATCAAGCGTCTATTCAGAATACAAAACATTATGATGGTTGGAGAAGTAATTTCGAATGAAGTATTAACATATTCAATGTCCAAGCTTGACCAAAAAATAAGGTACCCTTTTCTATGAAGTCCTGAAGCAAGAAGTACTATAATAGAAGAACAGAAAAGCATCAGCAAATCTAATAGAAGAAAGAGAAGACAAGCGCGAATAAAGATAAAAGTACAAAAGCAACAAAAGCAAAAACACAGAAGATTGAAGTCAAGCGCCTGCTGCCGACAATCAAGCGCTCGAAACGTCGAATTTTGAGGTACGCTCGTCGAAATGAAGTGAAATTGGTTTTGTTAGAAAGATAAGATAAATAACTACATGTTTTCTGCAGAAGTCGAGATCTGAACCAAACTCGATCTGTGTGAAATTCCTTCTTCACGCTTGAGATGTGATACTGTTCGTGATAATCAGAAAATGCAAGCGTCTGCTGACAATTTCTGGAGCTTTAGGTGTTCCAAATCATCGATCTTGGTATTATTGGAAGGCTTAGAGAAGTATCCACAACTCTCATGAAGAGGACAAGAGCGAAATCGATCTCTATCTTTGTCACATTGCATCCGTAAGTCGGTGATGTGATGTTGTTGCTGATAGTCATACCTTTGTAGCGTCTTATGGCCATATATTGAGCTATTTGTATCTGAGTTGGATATATCAGGTGTCTCATTAAAGCTAATATCCATATCTTCAAGTTTCATGAAGACATCGAATCCTAATTCGTCCATTAAGAGGGTCAAAGAAGCATAATACGCTAACTGCTATGAATGCTACTAGTTTAACAGCCTTGTGAATGTGCCCAATGGATAACCAAGCGCCTTAGCTATTTTAAGAAGCGTCCAGTGAAACTAATCATGCGTCTATTCAGAATAGAAAACATTATGATGGCTGGAGAAGTTATTTCGAATGAAGCATTAAGATATTCAAAGTCCAAGCTTGAACGGAAAATAAGGTACCTTTTTCTATAAAGACCTGAAGCATCAAGTACTATAATAGAAGAACACAAAAGCATCAGCAATTCAAATAGAAGAAAGAGAAGACAAGCGTGAATAAAGATAAAAGTACAAAAGAACCAAAAGCAAAAACACTGAAGATTGAAGTCAAGCGCCTGCTGCCAACAATCAAGCTTCCAAAACATCATATTTTGAGGTACACTTGTCGAAACGTCGTATTTTGTGGTACACTCGTCGAAACGTCGTATTTTGAGGTACACTCGTCGAAATGAAGTGAATTTGGTTTTGTTAGGAAGATAATATAAATAACTACATGTTTCCTGGAGAAGTCGAGATCTGAACCAATCTCGATCTGAGTGAAATTCCTTCTTCAAGCTTGAGATGTGATACTGTTCGTGACAATCAGAACATGCAAGCGTCTGCTGACAATTTCTGCAGCTTTAGCTATTCCAAAGCATCGATCTTTGTATCTTTGGAAGGCTTAGAGAAAAATCAACAACTCTCATGAAGAGGTCAAGATCGAAATCGATCTCTATCTTCATCAAATTGCATCCGTAAGTCGGTGACGTGATGTTGTTGCTGACAGCGATACCTTTGTAGCATCTTTTGGCCATATATTGAGCTATTTGTATCTGAGTTGGATTTATCTGGTGTCTCATTAAAGCTAATTTCTATATCTACAAGTTTCATGAAGACATCGAATCCTAATTCGTCCATTAAGAGGGTCAAAGAAGCTTAATATGCTAACTGCTATGAATGCTATAAGTTAAACAGCCTTGTGAATGTGCCCAGTGGATAACCAAGCACCTTAGCTAATTTAAGAAGCATCTAGTGAAGCTAATCAAGCGTCAATTCAGAATACAAACATTATGAAGGCTAGAGAAGTAATTTTGAATGAAGTATTTAGATATTCAAAGTCCAAGCTTGAACAGATAATAAGGTACCCTTTTCTATAAATTCCTGAGGCATGAAGTACTATAATAGAAGAACACAAAAGCATCAGCAATTCTAATAGAAGAAAGATAAGACAAGCGTGAATAAAGATAAAAGTACAAAAGCAACAAAAGCAAAAACACAGAAGACTGAAGTCAAGCACCTGCTGCCGACAATCAAGCGCTCGAAACGTCGTATTTTGAGGCACACTCGTCGAAATGAAGTGAACTTGGTTTTGTTAGAAAGATAAGATAAATAACTACATGTTTTCTGGAGAAGTCAAGATCTGAACCAATCTCGATCTGAGTGAAATTCCTTCTTCACGCTTGAGATGTGATACTGTTCGTGACAATCAGAACATGCAAGCGTCTGCTGACAATTTCTGGAGCTTTAGGTGTTCCAAATCATCGATCTTGGTATTGTTGGAAGGCTTAGAGAAGTATCCACAACTCTCATGAAGAGGTCAAGAGCGAAATCGATCTTTATCTCTGTCAAATTGCATCCGTAAATTGGTGACGTGATCTTGTTCCTGACAGTCAAGCCTTTGTAGCGTTTAAAGACCATATATTGAGATGTAGGTGTTCGAATTGGATGAAACCAGTGTCTTATTAAAGCTAATATCTATATCTACAAGTTTCATGAAGACATCGAATCCTAATTCGTCCATTAAGAGGGTCTATGAAGCGTAATACGCTAACTTGTCAGAATGCTACTAGTTTAACAGCGTTGTGAATGTACCCAGTGGATAACCAAGCGCATAAGCTAATTTAAGAAGCCTCTAGTGAAACTAATCAAGCTTTATTCAGAATACAAAACATTATGATAGCTGCAGAAGTAATTACGAATGAAGTATTAAGATGTTCAAAGTCCAAGCTTGACCAGAAAATGAGGTACCCTTTTCGATAAAGTTCTGAAACATCAAGTATTGTAACAGCAGAAGACAAAAGCTTCGCAAATCTAATAGAAGATAGAGAAAAGAAGCAGAAATAAAGACAAAAGTACAAAAGCGGCAAAAGCAAAAGCACTGATGATTGAAGTCAAGCGCCTGTTGCCATTAAGCAAGCGTCCGAAACGACATATTTTGGGGTACGCTCGTCGAAATGAAGTGATCTTTGTTTTTTAAGAAATATAAGAGAAATACCTACATGTTTCATGCAGATCTCAAGATCTGAACCAATCTCTATCTGAGCGAAATTCCTTCTTCAAGCTTGAGATGTGATACTATTCTTGACAATCACAACATGCAAGCGTCTGGTGACAATTTCTAGAGCTTTAGGTGTTCAAAAGCATCTATCTCGGTATCGCTGGAAGGCTTAGAAATAAATGCAACTATCATGAAGACGTCAAGAGCGAAATCGATCTCTATCTTTGTCAAATTGCATCCGTAAGTTGGTGACGTGATGTACCTGACAGTCATACCTTTGTAGCGTCTGACGGCCATTTATTGAGCTGTAGGTGTCCGAATTTCATAAAACCAGTGCCTTATTAAAGCTAATATCCATATCTACAAGTTTCATTGAGACATAGAATCCTAATTCGACCATTAAGAGGATCAAAGAAGCATAATATGCTAACTAGTCAGAATGCTACTAGTTTAACAGCCTTGTGAATGTGCCCAGTTGATAACCAAGCGCCTTAGCTATTTTCAGAAGCGTCCAGTGAAACTAATCAAGCGTCTATTCAGAATACAAAACATTATGAAAGCTGGAGAAGTAATTTTGAATGAAGTATTAAGATATGCAAAGTCTAAGCTTGACCAGAAAATAAGGTACCCTTTTATATAAAGTCCTGAAGCAGGAAATACGGTAATAGAAGAATACAAAAGCTTCAGTAATTCTAAAAGATTAAATAGAAGACAAGCGTGTATAAAGACAAAAGTACAAAAGCTGCAAAAGCAAAAACAATGAAGATTGAAGTCAAGTGCCTGTTACCGATAAGCAAGCGTCCGAAACGTCATATTTTGGGGTACGCTCGTCGAAATGAAGTGATCTTGGTTTTTTAAGAAATATAAGAGAAATACCAACATGTTTCGTGGAGATCTCGTGATCTGAAGCAATCTCTATCTGAGTGAAATTCTTTCTTCAAGCTTGAGATGTGATACTGTTCTTGACAGTCACAACATGCAAGCGTCTGCTGACAATTTCTGGAGCCTTAGGAGTTCAAAAGCGTCTATGTCGGTATCGTTGGAAGTCTTAGAAATAACTGCAACTATCATGAAGAGGTCAAGAGCAAAATCGATCTCTATCTTTGTCAAATTACATCCGTAAGTTGGTGAAGTAATGTTGTTCCTGACTGTCATACCTTTGTAGCATCTCATGGCCATATATTGAGCTGTAGGTGTCCGAATTGGATAAAACCGGTGTCTCATGAAAGCTAATATCCATATCTACAAGTTTCATTGAGACATAGAATCCTAATTCGACAATTAAGAGGATCAAAGAAGCATAATACGCTAACTGGTAAGAATGCTACTAGTTTAACAGCCTTGTGAATGTGCCTGGTGGATAACCAAGCGCCTTAGCTATTTTAAGAAGCGTCCAGTGAAACTAATCAAGCGTCTATTCAGAATACTAAACATTATGAAAGCTAGAGGAGTAATTTTGAATGAAGTATTTAGATATTCAAAGTCTAAGCTTGACCAGAAAATAAGGTACCCTTTTCGATAAAGTCCTGAGGCATGAAGTACTATAATAGAAGAACACAAAAGCGTCAGCAATTCTAATAGAAGAAAGAGAAGACAAGCGTGAATAAGGATAAAAGTACAAAAGCAGCAAAAGGAAAAACACTGAAGATTGAAGTCAAGCGCTTGTTGCCGGCAATCAAGCGCTCGAAAGGTCGTATTTTGAGATACGCACGTCAAAATGATGTTAACTTGGTTTTGTTAGAAGGATAAGATAAATAGCTACATGTTTCCTGGAGAAGTCGAGATCTGAACCAATCTCGATCGGAGTGAAATTCCTTCTTCAAGCTAGAGATGTGATACTGTTCGTGACAATTAGAACATGCAAGCGTCAGCTGACAATTTTTGGAGCTTTAGGTGTTCAAAAGCATCGATCTTGGTATCGTTGGAAGGGTTTGAGAAATATCCGCAACTCTCATGAAGAGGTCAAGAGCGAAATCGATCTCTATATTTGTCAAATTGCATCCGTAAGTTGGTGACGTGATGTTGTTCCTGACAGTCATACCTTTGTAGCGTCTGATGGCCATAAATTGAGTTGTAGGTGTCCGAATTGGATAAAACCGGTGTCTCATTAAAGCTAATACCCGTATCTACAAGTTTCATT
Source organism: Ammopiptanthus mongolicus (assembly GCA_039655645.1). Classification (NCBI taxonomy): domain Eukaryota; kingdom Viridiplantae; phylum Streptophyta; class Magnoliopsida; order Fabales; family Fabaceae; genus Ammopiptanthus; species Ammopiptanthus mongolicus. Next base: position 251,746 of record JBCIVQ010000012.1, read on the forward strand.
CAGACATAGAATCCTAATTCGGCCATTAAAAGGATCAAAGAAGCATAATACGCTAACGGGTCAGAATACTACTAGTTTAACAGCCTTGTGAATGTGCCCAGTGGATATCCAAGCGCCTTAGCTAATTTAAGAAGCGTCCAGTGAAAATAATCAAGCGTCTATTCGGAATACAAAACATTATGAAAGCTGGAAAAGTAATTTTAAATGAAGTATTTAGATATTCAAAGTCAAAGCTTGACCAGAAAACAAGGTACTCTTTTATATAAAGTCCTGAAGCATGAAGTACTGTAATAGAAGAACACAAAAGCTTCAGTAATTCTAACAGAAGAAATAGAAGACAAGCGTGTACAAAGACAAAAGTACAAAAGCTGCAAAAGTAAAAACACTGAAGATTGAAGTCAAGCGCCTGCTGCCAACAATCAAGCGTCCGAAATTCGTATTTTGAGGTATGCTAGTCGAAATGAAGTGATCTTGGCTTTGTTAGAAAGATAAGATAAATTCCTACATGTTTCCTGCAGATCTCGAGATCTGAACCAATCTCTATCAGAGGGAAATTCCTTCTTCAAGCTTGAGATGTGATATTGTTCTTGACAATCACAACATGCAAGCGTCTGCTGACAATTTTTGGAGCTTTTGGTGTCCAAAGCATCTATCTCGGTATCATTGGAAGGCTTAGAACTAACTGCAACTATCACGAAGACGTCAAGAGCGAAATCAATCTCTATCTTTGTCCAATTGCATCCGTAAGTTGGTGACGTGATGATGTTCCTGACAATCATAGCTTTGTAGCATCTGATGGCCATATATTGAGCTGTAGGTGTCCGAATTGGATAAAATCGGTGTCTCATTAAAGTTAATATCCATATCTACAAGTTTCATTAAGATATAGAATCCTAATTCGTCTATTAAGAGGATCAAAGAAGCATAATACGCTAACTGGTCAGAATGCTATTAGTTTAACAGCCTTGTGAATGTGCCCAGCGGATAACCAAGCGCCTTAGCTAATTTAAGAAGCATCCAGTGAAACAAATCAAGCGTCTATTCAGAATACAAAACATTATGAAAGCTGGAGAAGTAATTTTGAATGAAGTATTAAGATATTCAAAGTCTAAGCTTGACCAGAAAATAAGGTACTCTTTTATATAAAGTGTTGAAGCATGAAGTACTGTAAGAGAAGAACACTAAAGCTTCAGTAATTCTAACAGAAGAAATAGAAGACAAGCGTGTATAAAGACAAAAGTACAAAAGTTGCAAAAGTAAAAACACTGAAGGTTGAAGTCAAGCGCCTGCTGCCGACAATCAAGGGTCCGAAATGTCGTATTTTGAGGTACGCTAGTCGAAATGAAGTGATCTTGGCTTTGTTGGAAAGATAATAGAAATACCTACATGTTTCGTGGAGATCTCGAGATCTGAACCGATCTCTTTTTGTGTGAAATTCCTTCTTCAAGCTTGAGATGTGATACTGTTCGTGACAATCAGAACATGCAAACATCTGCTGACAATTGCTGGAGCTTTCGGTGTTCAAAATCATTGAACTTGGTATCGTTGGAAGGCTTAGAGAAATTTTCGCAACTCTCATGAAGAGGTCAAGAGCGAAATCGATCTCTATCTTTGTCAAATTGCATCCGTAAGTTGGTGACGTGATGTTGTTCCTGACAGTCATACCTTTGTAGCGTTTAATGACCATATATTGAGATGCAGGTGTCCGAATTGGATGAAACCAGTGTGTTATTAAAGCTAATATCCATATCTACGAGTTTCATGCAGACATCGAATTCAAATTCGTCCATTAAGAGGGTCTAAGAAGCATAATACGCTAACTGGTCAGAATGCTACTTGTTTAACAGCCTTGTGAATGTGCTCAGTGGATAATGTAACACCCCGATTTTCACGTTTTCTAATTCTTCAGTATTTTAATGTCTTTATTTTATTCGAGGTCTTAGGAATGGAAATAAAATATTCCGAGACCATAGTCATGCTCGACGATATCGTAGGAAGCTACGATTAAGTTTTGAGTCAAAAACTCAAACGGAGTCCAGTCAGCGTTTTTACACTGACAGTATGATTTTACTGCTCATAAGACCTCAGATGGACCCGTGAACGAGACAGTAAGTCTTAGAATTTGATTATCTACGTTTTGGTTAAATTTCGTAAAAATTTCAGAAAAATAACTTCCTGACCTTCGTTCGGGCGGAATTCTCAATCGGGTGACGAACGGAGCCACATATGGACTTACCGAGACTCGCCAACAGATAATCTTGATATCACAACATCCCAGGACACTTGGGAGAGTATGCCAGAGTCGTCATGACGATCGGGAAAATCTAGACGTGAAATGACCAAAATGCCCCTAACCTTAGTCTTTTGCACTTTTACCATTTTACCCTTTTGGCAAATGACCTTTTTGCCCTTAAGTGACTTGTTTTAAAGGCTGAACTCAGCCCATCCAGCCCCTCATTCACGAAATTTCTGGCCAAAGAAGAACACCATTGTTGTTCTTGAAGAGAAACTCCATTTTTCTTCTTGAAAAGCTTGAATCACTTGTTGGAATCACTTGATTCCTTGAGCAATCTTCCATCATTTTAAGGTAAGATCACTTCTATGATCTCTTAGCTTCTTGAATATCTCTTTATTTCAAGATCAAGATCCATTTTCATGAAAATCATTTCTTAGATCCAAAACTTTGAAAATCCATAGGAAATTGTAGAAAAATCCTTTTGAGGTAAGACCAAGTTCTTTGAACTCACCTCATCATTCTCTATCTAAACCCAAGAGCTTATGATTCAACTCTCATCATAGCTCAAAAAGCACATTAGGGCCGAACCCTTCTTGATGATGATGAATAGTGTTTTCATCAAGTTTTGATTTTTAACACTTGATTTCATCCTTAGCTTTCCTAATGCTTTTGAATCCATGAAATGGAAAACCAAGATCAATTCCTAGCTTTATTCTCTTTAGGGTGGCCGAAACCCTCTTTGTGAGAATTGTTGAGTTTGGTTTGATTGTTGTTTAATGTTTGATTGTTTGGTTGTTTGTAGTTGGTGACAACTATCAGGAGGTTCACAAACCGATCAACCGACTTTGATCTGGGAATATGCTCTTCAACAGGTATGGGGAGAAGAACCTCATCACACCAAGATGGTGGTGGTGAAGATGGTTGTTTACTTTATGTGTGGGTGAAACCCTTTAGTTTGGGTTCACTTTTAGTTGTTATGTTTTGTTAAGTTCTCTTGGAGAACAAGGTTGTCATGATGAGTTTATGCTTGAGTATGTTGTAGTGTGCTTCAGTATATGTTGATGATGAGATGATTGAATGAAAAACCATCTTCATGTATGTTGGAAAACCTACTTTGATCATTAGATCAAGTATGGACTTTTTATTGTTGATTATGAGACCATAATGTGTGATGGATTTGGATGTTTGATTATGATGTAGTAATGTGTATTATGGTTATCATGATTGTGTAAGTGTTGTGAGCCATACTTTGATTGGTTGATGAAGTAAAACCTCACATTGATTCCTAGTTGGCTATTAGCCATGACCTTGAGGAAAGGAAGGATATGAATAGTTCTTGGACAAGTCAAGTTTTGATGTAAAGAAAGTGTTTTCAATAACTTGTGTTTTTCAAAGAAAAACCCTAAGTGACTTTAAAGGGAATTAAATCTCAAAGTGGTTTCACCAAAGTGAAACATGTTTTATACCTTATCCTTAGTTCATCTAGCTAATCAAGTAACTCAAAATGAGAAAAGAAGTGTTTTCATGAAGAGAATCAAAATGGTTCCATAAGGTTGATGTCTTGTTTTAAGGCAACATTTCGCTAAGCGAAATTACTTTCGCTACGCGAAAAACAGGGAAAGTCTTAGTTGGGCATCACTGCCTCACTTTCGCTAAGCGAATTCATATCCGCTAAGCGAACCCAGCAAATTTCGCTACGCGAATTACATCTCGCTGAGCAATCCAGAGAAGTCTCTAATAGAGGTGTAACCGTCTGAACTTTCGCTAAGCGAAATCATTCTCGCTAAGCGAATAAAGTGAAGTTTCGCTACGCGAATTCTGTCTCGCTGAGCAATCCAGAGAAGTCTCTAATAGAGGTGTAACCGTCTGAACTTTCGCTAAGCGAAATCATTCTCGCTAAGCGAATAAAGTGAAGTTTCGCTACGCGAATTCTGTCTCGCCGAGCGATCCAGAGGTGTTTCTAAAGAGGTGCAACCGTCTGAACTTGCGCTAAGCGAATTCATATTCGCTAAGCGAATCCAATATATTTCGCTACGCGATTTGTGTCTCGCCGAGCGATCCAGAGGAGTTCCAAAAGAGGTATTACTGCCTCATTTTCGCTAAGCGAATGGAATTCCGCTAAGCGAATTTCATGTTTCAGAAAATGCTAGAAATGAAGTAAGTAGTTCAAATGTTGTTTTAAATCAAATGAGTTTTCAACTGTAAAAGTTGTTTGGTTTACAAAAGGAGTTTTCTAACTCAATCGTAAGGTTTTATGCGTGAAAAACCTAAGTTAAATAATTAACTTAGAGTTGAAGACAAGGGTTAATTAAGTATGGTATATGGTGGAACAAGACCATGTACTATACCATTGATGACTTAGTTCATCAATGACTTCATAAGACTTAAGTGAAATCAACACTTGTTTCCTTAATTGAAAAACAAGGGATTAATATCTTAGAAAGGCTTAAAGACTTATCTAAGAGGATTATCAATCCTTATTCATAATGCTTAGGACTTGAGACATAATTCGTAAGACGTAAACACAAACACGAAACGTTTTGGTTTTTGAAACAGTAGTTCGATGACCGACCGATGATTCGGATCCAGGTTAATCGTTCAATTGTTTCTGTCTTGTGATAACTGGAATGAGAGAGAGATCTTGAGGCTGTGCAGGTATGGGACTGTACAGTGGAAGGAATCCTGAGGCTATGCAGGTATGGGACTGTATAGTTAAGGGAAGGCATATAAGAATTGATTGGTACTACCCATACCAACAAGATTTATCTTCTTTTCGGGAACTTAGAACATAAGAACTTTATAGTTAAGCGTGCTTGACTTAGAGTAATTATGGGATGGGTGACCTTCTGGGAAGTTTCCTAGAAAGCGTGTGAGTGAGGACAAAACACGCTGAAAAGACTTGTGTTGGTCTGTGGGGACAGTCGGCGATTCTGAAAGCAGTCTGGATCATTCCAAAGGAATCACGAGATATTTATCCGATGGATAATTGTTTTATCCGATGGATAACTGTTTTATAAAACAAAGATGTGTGTAGTTTCTAAGGAAGAGAACCTTAGTGAGCCTTGAGGTTTATCCAATGGATAAACATTGCTTTATCGCATCTGCTTTGTGTAAGCATTGGCATTTCATGTGCATAGTTGTAAGGCCTTGAGCCTAGGAATTGAGCATACACCTTGATGCGGGTGCGAATCTTACGGTGACGATCTTCAATGGTCTTTTTGGAGGTATCAGGGTTGGAAGGGCTGACATGTGACCAGTTGGTGATTCTTCTGTGTCGTGGCGAATCCGTGCAATACACTGATATCCTCTACTAGATGCCGTACTTTTCATGTTTGGTCGAGAGTGTTACCGTAAAGCCAGATACGTGCACGTTACGAATGTTGTAGCATCTTGCTCATGGCTGGCAGAAACCGGAACATGTCCTCCCATTCACTCTCTCCGAATGTTTTGTTAGCTCCATGGAGTAGGGGTCAGAGTAGTACCCAGTGACATTGACATTGAGTCATATACATAGCATTGCATTGCATGGCTATTGATGTTTACATTTACTATTATACATCGCTGTATTGTTTAAGGATGCCTTATATTATGCTGTTAAATGTTTAGCATGCTATTATGTTGTTAACTGCTTAACATGATTTATACTGAGAACCTTTGTAAGCATGTTGGGTACGCTGTTACCCGGTGAGTCGTCCCGTTTTTACTACTGCTGTTTTGTTGTGTTGATGAACGGGAATCTCACCCATATCTGTATGTTTTCTGCTGGTACTTGCTGTTGCTGTTTGAACAGATGGACGTGACGATGGTTCAGTTCCGCAGTCCTTTTGAGTTCGGAGGTGGACTCTTTTTTCTGTTTTAGTTTTGTTGTCGGCCAGACTATGTCAGTTTTTGTAGTACCTTTTGGGAGCTATGACTCCTAGTACTTATTGTATTTTCTTACGTCAGTCATACATTAGACTTATGTCTGTATACAGTAATGTTGATGTTTCTGTTTTTGTTTTCTGTTTCTGTATTTATAATACTGTATGTATGTCCTAGTAATGCATGGTGAACCTAAGTTCACTTATTAGTATTATTTATTACCTTTACTAATCCCATTACATCTTTATGAAAAGAAAAGAAAAAGAAAAATCGTATTTTTCTGCATTAATAAATATTTCGGCCTTATAAACGTTCGGGAATGTGACACTCGGGAAAGGGTGTTGCAGATAACCAAGCACATTAGCTAATTTAAGAAGCGTCCTGTGAAACTAATCAAGCGTCTATTCAGAATACAAAACATTATGATGGCTGGAGAAGTAATTTCGAATGAAGTATTAAGATATTCAAAGTCTAAGCTTGACCAGAAAATAAGGTACCCTTTTCTATAAAGTCCTGAGGCATGCAGTACTAGCATAGAAGAACACAAAAGCATCAGCAATTCTAATAGAAGAAAGAGAAGACAAGCGTGAATTAGGAAAAAAGTACAAAAGCAGCAAAAGGAAAAACACTGAAGATTGAAGTCAAGCGCCTGCTGCCGATAATCAAGCGCTCGAAAGGTCGTATTTTGAGGTACGCACGTCAAAATGATGTGAACTTGGTTTTGTTAGAAGGATAAGATAAATAGCTACATGTTTCCTGGAGAAGTCGAGATCTGAACCAATCTCGATCGGAGTGAAATACCTTCTTCAAGCTTGAAATGTGATACTATTCGTGACAATCAGAACATGCAAGCGTCAGCTGACCATTTCTGGAGCTTTAGGTGTTCGAAAGCATCGATCTTGGTATCGTGGGAAGGCTTAGAGAAATATCCGCAACTCTCATGAAGAGGTCAAGAGCGAAATCGATCTCTATATTTGTCAAATTGCATCCGTAAGTTGGTGACGTGATGTTGTTCCTGACAGTCATACCATTGTAGCGTCTGATGGCCATAAATTGAGCTGTAGGTGTCCGAATTGGATAAAACCGGTGTCTCATTAAAGCTAACATCCATATCTACAAGTTTCATTATGACGTAGAATCCAAATTCGGCCATTTAGAGGATCAAAGAAGCATAATACGCTAACCGGTCGGAATGCTACTAGTTTAACAGCCTTGTGAATGTGCCCAGTGGATAACCAAGTGCCTTAGCTAATTTAAGAAGCATCTAGTGAAGCTGATCAAGCATCTATTCAGAATACCAACATTATGAAGGCTGGAGAAGTAATTTTGAATGAAGTATTTAGATATTCAAAGTCCAAGCTTGACCAGAAAATAAGGTACCCTTTTCTATAAAGTCCTGAAGCATCAAGCAATATAATAGAAGAACACAAAAGCATCAGCAAATCTACTAGAAGAAAGAGAAGACAATCGTAAATAAAGATAAAAGTAGAAAAGCAGCAAAGGCAAAAACACTGAAGATTGAAGTCAAGCGCCTGCTGCTGACAATCAAGCGCTCAAAACGTCGTATTTTGAGGTACGCTCGTCGAAATGATGTGAACTTGGTTTTGTTAGAAAGATAAGATAAATAACTACCTGTTTCCTGGAGAAGTCGAGATCTGAACCAATCTCGATCTGAGTGAAATTCCTTCTTCAAGCTTGAGATGTGGTACTGTTCGTAACAATCAGAACATGCATGCGTCTGCTGACAATTTCTGGAGCTTTAGGTGTTCAAAAGTATCGATCTTGTTATCGTTGGAAGGCTTAGAGAAATATCCGCAAATTCATGAAGAGGTCAAGAGCGAAATCGATCTCTATCTTTGTCAAATTGCATCCGTAAATTTGCGATGTGATGCTGTTCCTGACAATCATACCTTTGTAGTGTCTGATGGCCATATATTGAGATGTAGGTGTTCGAATTGGATAAAACCGGTGTCTCATTAAAGCTAATATCTATATCTACAAGTTTCGTTAAGACATCATATCCTAATTCGGCCATTAAGAGGACCAAAGAAGCATAATACGCTAACTGGTCAGAATGCAACTAGTTTAACAGCCTTGTGAATGTGCCTAGTGGATAACCAAGCGCCTTATCTATTTTAAGAAGCGTCCAGTGAAACTAATCAAGCGTCTATTTAGAATAGAAAACAATATGATGGCTGGAGAAGTAATTTCGAATAAAGTATTAAGATATTCAAAGTCTAAGCTTGTCCAGAAAATAAGGTACTCTTTTCTATAAAGTCCTGAAGCCTGAAGTACTGTAATAGAAGAACACAAAAGCTTCAGTAATTCTAATAGAAGAAAAAGAAGACAAGCGTGTGAAAAGACAAAGTTACAAAAGCTGCAAAAGCACAAACACTGAAGATTGAAGACAAGCGCCTGCTGCCGATAATCAAGCGTCTGAAATGTCGTATGTTGAGGTACGCTAGTCGAAATGAAGTGATCTTGGCTTTGTTCTAAAGATAAGAGAAATACCTACATGTTTCCTGGATATCTCGAGATCTGAACCGATCTGAATCGATCTCTATCTCTGTCAAATTGCATCGGTAAGTAGGTGACGTGATGTTGTTCCTGACAGTCATACCTTAGTAGCGTTTAATGACCATATATTGAGATTTAGGTGTCCGAATTGGATGAAACTGGTGTCTTATTAAAGCTAATATCCATATCTACAAGTTTTATGAAGACATCGAATCCTAATTCATCCTTTAAGAGGGTCTAAGAAGCGTAATACGCTAACTGGTCAGAATGCTACTAGTTTAACAACCTTGTGAATGTGGCCAGTGGATAACCAAACGCATTAGCTAATTTAAGAATCGTCCAGTGAAACTAATCAAGCATCTATTCAGAATACAAAACATTATGATGGCTGGAGAAGTAATTTCGAATGAAGTATTAAGATATTCAAAGTCCTAGCTTGACCAGAAAATGAGGTACCCTTTTCGATAAAGTCCTGAAACATTAAGTATTGTAATAGTAGAAGACAAAAGCTTCCACAAATATAATAGAAGATAGAGATAAGAAGCACAAATAAAGACAAAAGTACAAAAGCTGCGAAAGCAAAACCACTGAAGACTGAAGTCAAGCGCTTGTTGCCGATAAGCTAGCATCTGAAATGTCGTATTTTGGGGTACGCTCATCGAAATGAAGTAATATTGGTTTTTTAAGAAAGATAAGAGAAATACCAACATGTTTCATGTAGATCTCGAGATCTGAACCAATCTCTGTATGAGTGAAATTCCTTCTTCAAACATGAGATGTGATACTGTTCTTGACAATCACAACATGCAAGCGTCTGCTGACAATTTTTGGAGCTTTAGGTATTCAAAAGTATCTATCTCGGTATCGTTGGAAGGCTTAGAAATAGCTGCACCTATCATGAAGACGTCAAGAGGGAAATCGATCTTTATCTTTGCCAAATTGCATCCGAAAGTTGGTGACGTGATGTTGTTCCTGACAGTCATACCTTTGTAGCGTCTGACGGCCATATATTAAGCTGTAGTTGTCTGAATTTGATAAAACCGTTGTCTCATTAAAGCTAGTATCCATATCTACAAGTTTTATTAAGACATAGAATCCTAATTCGGCCATTAAGAGGATCAGAGAAGCATAATACGCTAACTGGTCAGAATGCTACTAGTTTAACAGCCTTGTGAATGTGCCCAATGGATAACCAAGTGCCTTAGCTATTTTAAGAAGCGTCCAGTGAAACTAATTAAGCGTCTATTCAGAATAGAAAACATTATGATGGCTGGAGAAGTAATTTCGAATGAAGCATTAAGATATTCAAAGTCCAAGCTTGAATGGAAAATAAGGTACCTTTTTCTATAAAGACCTAAAGCATCAAGTACTATAATAGAAGAACACAAAACCATCAGCAATTCAAATAGAAGAAAGAGAAGACAAGCGTGAATAAAGATAAAAGTACAAAAGCAGCAAAAGCAAAAACACTGAAGATTGAAGTCAAGCGCTTGCTGCCGACAATCAAGTGCTCGAAACGTCGTATTTTGTGGTACACTCGTCGAAACGTCGTATTTTGAGGTACACTCGTCGAAATGAAGTGAACTTGGTTTTGTTAGGAAGATAATATAAATAACTACATGTTTCCTGGAGAAGTCGAGATCTGAACCAATCTCGATCTGAGTGAAATTCCTTCTTCAAGCTTGAGATGTGATACTGTTCGTGACAATCAGAACATGCAAGCATCTGCTGACAATTTCTGGAGCTTTAGCTATTCCAAAGCATCGATCTTTGTATCTTTGGAAGGCTTAGAGAAAAATCAACAACTCTCATGAAGAGGTCAAGATCGAAATCAATCTCTATCTTCATCAAATTGCATCCGTAAGTTGGTGACGTGATGTTGTTGCTGACAGCAATACCTTTGTAGCATCTTTTGGCCATATATTGAGCTATTTGTATCTGAGTTGGATTTATCTGGTGTCTCATTAAAGCTAATATCTATATCTACAATTTCATGAAGACATCGAATCCTAATTCGTCCATTAAGAGGGTCAAAGAAGCTTAATATGCTAACTGCTATGAATGCTACAAGTTAAACAGCCTTGTGAATGTGCCCAGTGGATAACCGAGCACCTTAGCTAATTTAAGAAGCATCTAGTGAAGCTAATCAAGCGTCTATTCAGAATACAAACATTATGAAGGCTGGTGAAGTAATTTTGAATAAGTATTTAGATATTCAAAGTCCAAGCTTGAACAGAAAATAAGGTACCCTTTTCTATAAATTCCTGAGGCATGAAGTACTATAACAGAAGAACACAAAAGCATCAGCAATTCTAATAGAAGAAAGATAAGACAAGCGTGAATAAAGATAAAAGTACAAAAGCAACAAAAGCAAAAACACAGAAGACTGAAGTCAAGCGCCTGTTGCCGACAATCAAGCGCTCGAAACGTCGTATTTTGAGGTATGCTCGTCGAAATGAAGTGAACTTGGTTTCGTTAGAAAGATAGGATAAATAACTACATGTTTCTGGAGAAGTCGAGATCTGAACCAATCTCGATCTGAGTGAAATTCCTTCTTCACGCTTGAGATGTGATACTGTTCGTGACAATCAGAACATGCAAGCGTCTGCTGACAATTTCTGGAGCTTTAGCTGTTCCAAATCATCGATCTTGGTATTGTTGGAAGGCTTAGAGAAGTATCCACAACTCTCATGAAAAGGTCAAGAGCGAAATCGATCTTTATCTCTGTCAAATTGCATCCGTAAGTTGGTGACATGATGTTGTTCCTGACAGTCAAACCTTTGTAGCGTTCAAAAGACCATATATTGAGATGTAGGTGTTCGAATTGGATGAAACTAGTGTCTTATTAAAGCTAATATCTATATCTACAAGTTTCATGAAGACATCGAATCCTAATTCATCTATTAAGAGGGTCTATGAAGCATAATACGCTAACTTGTCAGAATGCTACTAGTTTAACAGCCTTATGAATGTGCCCAGTGGATAACCAAGCGCATAAGCTAATTTAAGAAGCGTCTAGTGAAACTAATCAAAGCTAATATCTATATCTAAAAGTTTCATGAAGACATCGAATCCTAATTCGTCCATTAAGAGGGTCTATGAAGCGTAATACGCTAACTTGTCAGAATGCTACTAGTTTAACAGCCTTGTGAATGTGCCCAGTGGATAACCAAGCGCATAAGCTAATTTAAGAAGCGTCTAGTGAAACTAATCAAGCTTTATTCAGAATACAAAACATTATGATACCTGCAGAAGTAATTACGAATGAAGTATTAAGATGTTCAAAGTCCAAGCTTGACCAGAAAATGAGGTACCCTTTTCGATAAAGTTCTGAAACATCAAGTATTGTAATAGTAGAAGACAAAAGCTTCGCAAATCTAATTGAAGATAGAGAAAAGAAGCAGAAATAAAGACAAAAGTACAAAAGCGGCAAAAGCAAAAGCACTGATGATTGAAGTCAAGCGCCTGCTGCCAATAAGCAAGCGTCTGAAACGTCATATTTTGGGGTACACTCGTCGAAATGAAGTGATCTTTGTATTTTAAGAAATATAAGAGAAATACCTACATGTTTCATGCAGATCTCGAGATCTGAACCAATCTCTATCTGAGCGAAATTCCTTCTTCAAGCTTGAAATGTGATATTGTTCTTGACAATCACAACATGCAAGCGTCTGCTGACAATTTCTAGAGCTTTAGGTGTTCAAAAGCATCTATCTCGGTATCGTTGGAAGGCTTAGAAATAAATGCAACTATCACGAAGACGTCAAGAGCGAAATCGATATCTATCTTTGTCAAATTGCATCCGTAAGTTGGTGACGTGATGTTGTTCCTGACAATTATACCTTTGTAGCGTCTGATGGCCATATATTGAGCTGTAGGTGTCCGAATTGGATAAAACCGGTGTTTCATTAATGCTAATATCCATATCTACAAGTTTCATTAAGACATAGAATCCTAATTCGGCCATTAAGAGGATCAAAGAAGCATAATACGCTAACAGGTCGGAATTGTACTAGTTTAACAGCCTTGTGAATGTGCCCAGTGGATAACCAAGCGCCTTTGCTAATTTAAGAAGCGTCCAGTGAAACTAATCAAGCGTCTATTCAGAATACAAAACATTATGAAAGCTGGAGAAGTAATTTTGAATGAAGTATTACGATATTCAAAGTCTAAGCTTGACAAGAAAATAAAGTACTCTTTTCCATAAAGTCCTGAAGCATGAAGTACGGTAATAGAAGAACACAAAAGCTTCAGTAATTCTAACAGAATAAATAGAAGACAAGCGTGTATAAAGAGAAAAGTGCAAAAGCTGCAAAAGCAAAAACACTAAAGATTGAAGTGAAGCGCCTGCTGCCTACAACCAAGCGTCCGAAATGTCGTATTTTGATGTACGCTCGTCGAATTGAAGTGATCTTGGGTTTGTTGGAAAGATAAGAGAAATACCTACATGTTTCGTGCAGATCTCGATATCTGAAGCAATCTCTATATGAGTCAATTTCCTTCTTAAATTTTGAGATGTGATACCATTCTTGACAATTATAACATGCAAGCGTCTGCAGACAATTTCTGGAGCTTTACGTGTTCAAAAGCATCTATCTTGGTATCGTTGGAAGGCTTAGACATAACTGCAACTATCCTGAAGATGTCAAGAGCGAAATCGATCTCTATCTTTGTCAAATTGCATCCCTAAGTTGGTGACGTGATGTTGTTCCTGACAGTCATACCTTTGTAGCGTATGATGGCCATATATTAAGCTGTAGTTGTCCGAATTGGATAAAACTGGTGTCCCATTAAAGCTAATATCCATATCTACAAGTTTCATTTTGACATTGAATACAAATTCGGCCATTAAGAGGATCAAAGAAGCATAATACGCTAACTGGTCAGAATGCTACTAGTTTAACAGCCTTGTGAATGTGCCCAGTGGATAACCAAGTGCCTTAGCTAACTTAAGAAGCATCTAGTGAAGCTAATCAAGCATCTATTCAGAACACGAACATTATGAAGACTGGAGAAGTAATTTTGAATGAAGTATTTAGATATTCAAAGTCCAAGCTTGACCAGAAAATAAGGTACCCTTTTCTACAAAGTCCTGAAGCATCAAGCACTATAATTGAAGAACACAAAAGCATCAGCAAATCTAATAGAAGAAAGAGAAGACAAGCGTGAATAAAGATAAAAGTACAAAAGCAGCAAAAGCAAAAACACTGAAGATTGAAGTCAAGCGCCTGCTGCTGACAATCAAGCGCTCAAAACATCGTATTTTGAGGTACGCTAATCGAAATGATGTGAATTTGGTTTTGTTAGAAAGACAAGATAAATAACTACATGTTTCCCGGAGAAGTCGAGATCTGAACCAATCTCGATCTGAGTGAAATTCCTTCTTCAAGCTTGAGATGTGATACTGTTCGTGACAATCAGAAAATGCAAGCGTCTGCTGACAATTTATGGACCTTTAGGTGTTCAAAAGCATCGATCTTGGTATCGTTGGAAGGCTTAGAGAAATATCCGCAACTGCATGAAGAGGTCAAGAGCGAAATCGATCTCTATCTGTGTCAAATTGCATCCGTAAGTTGGTGACGTGATGTTGTTCCTGACAATCATACCTTTGTAGCGTCTGATGGCCATATATTGAGATGTAGGTTTTCGAATTGGATAAAACCGGTTTCTCATTAAAGCTAATATCCATATCTACAAGTTTCATTAAGACATCAAATCCTAATTCGGCCATTGAGAGGATCAAAGAAGCATAATAAGCTGACTGGTCAGAATGCTACTAGTTTAACAGCATTGTGAATGTGCCTAATGGATAACCAAGCGCCTTACCTATTTTAAGAAGCGTCCAGTGAAACTAATCAAGCGTCTATTTAGAATAGAAAACATTATGATGGCTGGAGAAGGAATTTCGAATGAAGTATTAAGATATTCAAAGTCTAAGCTTGTCCAGAAAATAAGGTACTCTTTTCTATAAAGTCCTGAAGCATGAAGTACTGTAATAGAAGAACACAAAAGCTTCAGTGATTCTAAAAGATGAAATAGAAGACAAGCGTGTGAAAAGACAAAGTTACAAAAACTGCAAAAGCAAAAACACTGAAGATTGAAGTCAAGCGCCTGCTGCCGATAATCAAGCGTCGGAAATGTCGTATTTTGAGGTACGCTAGTCGAAATGAAGTGATCTTGGCTTTGTTCGAAAGATAAGAGAAATACCTACATGTTTCCTGGATATCTCAAGATCTGAACCGATCTCTTTTTGAGTGAATTGCCTTCTTCAAGCTTGAGATGTGATACTGTTCGTGACAATCAGAAAATGCAAGCATCTGCTGATAATTGCTGGAGCTTTAGGTGTTCAAATCATCAAACTTGGTATCTTTGGAGGCTTAGATAAATATCTGCAACTCTCATGAAGAGGTCAGGAGCGAAATCGATCTCTATCTTTGTCAAATTGCATCCGTAAGTCGGTGGCGTGATGTTGTTGCTAACAGTCATACCTTTGTAGCGTCTTATGGCCATATATTGAGCTATTTGTATTTGAGTTGGATGTAACTGGTGTCTCATTAAAGCTAATATCAATGTCTACAAGTTTCATGAAGACATCGAATCCTAATTCGTCCATTAAGAGGGTGAAAGAAGCATAATACGCTAACAGCTATGAATGCTACGAGTTAAACAGCCTTGTGAATGTGCCCAGTGGATAACTAAGCGCCTTAGCTAATTTAAGAAGCGTCCTGTGAAACTAATCAAGCGTCTATTCAGAATACAAAACATTATGAAAGCTGGAGAAATAATTTTGAATGAAGTATTAAGATATTCAAAGTCTAAGCTTGACCAGAAAATACGGTACTCTTTTCTATAAAGTCCTGAAGCATGAAGTACTGTAATAGAAAGACACAAAAGCTTCATTAATTCTAATAGAAGCAATAGAAGACAAGCGTGTATAAAGACAAAAGTACAAAAGCTGCAAAAGCAAAAACACTGAAGGTTGAAGTCAAGCGTCTGTTGCCGACAATCAAGCATCCGAAATGTCGAATTTTGAGGAACGCTAGCCGAAATGAAGTGATCTTGGCTTTGTTGGAAAGATAAGAGAAATACCTACATGTTTCCGGGAGATCTCGAGATCTGAACCGATCTCTTTTTGAGTGAAATTCCTTCTTCCAGCTTAAGATGTGATACTGTTCGTGACAATCAGAACACGCAAGCATCGGCTGACAATTGTAGGAGCTTTAGGTGTTCAAAATCATCGAACTTGGTATCGTTGGAAGGCTTAGAGAAATATCTGCAACTCTCATGAAGAGGTCAAGAGCGTAATCGATCTCTATCTTTGTCAAATTGCATCCGTAAGTCGGTGACGTGATGTTTTTCTTGACAGTCATACCTTTGTAGCGTCTGATGGCCATATATTGAGCTGTAGGTGTCCAAATTGGATAAAATCGGTGTCTCATTAAAGCTAATATCCTTATCTACAAGTTTCATTAAGACATTGAATCCTCCTTCGGCCATTAAGAGGATCAAAGAAGCATAATACGCTAACTGCTCAGAATACTACTAGTTTAGCAGCTTTGTGAATGTGCCCAGTGGATAACCAAGCGCCTTAGCTAATTTAAGAAGCATCTAGTGAAGCTAATCAAGCGCTTATTCCGAATACAAACATTATGAAGGCTGGAGAAGTAATTTTGAATGAAGTACTATGATAGAAGAGCACAAAAGTATCTGCAATTCTAATATAAGAAAGAGAAGACAAGCGTGAGTAAAGATAAAAGTACAAAAGAAGCAAAAGCAAAAACACTGAAGATTGAAGTCAAGCGACTGCTGCCGACACTCAAGCGCTCGAAACGTCGTATTTTGAGCTACGCTCGTCGAAATGAAGTAAACTTGGTTTTGTTAGAAAGATAAGATAAAAAACTACATGTTTCTTGCTGAAGTCGAGATCTGAACCAATCTCGATCTGAGTGAAATTCCTTCTTCAAGCTTGAGATGTGACACTATTCGTGAGAATCAGAACATACAAGCGTCTGCTGATAATTTCTGAAGCTTTAGGTGTTCCAAAGCATCGATCTTGGTATCGTTGGAAGGCTTAGAGAAATATCTACAACTCTCATGAAGAGGTCAAGAGCGAAATCAATCTCTATCTCTGTCAAATTGCATCCGTAAGTAGGTGACGGGATGTTGTTCCTGACAGTCATACCTTCGTAGCGTTTAATGACCATATATTGAGATGTAGGTGTCCGAATTGGATGAAGCTGGTGTATTATTAACCCTAATATCCATATCTACAAGTTTCATGAAGACATCGAATCCTAATTCGTCCTTTAAGAGGGTCTAAGAAGCATAATACGCTAACCAGTCAGAATGCTAGTAGTTTAACAGCCTTGTGAATCTGCCCAGTGGATAACCAAGCGTATTAGTAATTTAAGAATCGTCCTGTGAAACTAATCAAGCGTCTATTCAGAATACAAAACATTATGATGGCTGGAGAAGTAATTTCGAATGAAATATTATGATGTTCAAAGTCGTAGCTTGACCAGAAAATGAGGTACCCTTTTCGATAAAGTTCTGAAACATTAAGTACAAAAGCAGCGAAAGCAAAAACACTGAAGATTGAAGTCAAGCGCTTGTTGCCGATAAGCAAGCATCCAAAACGTCGTATTTTGGGGTACGCTCATCGAAATGAAGTAATCTTGGTTTTTTAAGAACAATAAGAGAAATACCTACATGTTTCGTGTAGATCTCGAGATCTGAACCAATCTCTATATGAGTGAAATTCCTTCTTCAAGCTTGAGATGTGATACTGTTCTTGACAATCACAACATGCAAGCGTCTGCTGACATTTTCTGAAGCTTTAGGTGTTCAAAAGTATCTATCTCGGTATCGTTGGAAGGCTTAGAAATAACTGCAACTATCATGAAGACGTCAAGAGGGAAATCGATCTCTATCTTTGTCAAATTGCATCCGTAAGTTGGTGACATGACGTTGTTCCTGGCAGTCATACCTTTGTAGCGTCTAATGGCCATATATTGAGCTATAGTTGTCCAAATTGGATAAAACCGGTGTCTCATTAAAGCAAATATCCATATCTACAAGTTTCATTAAGACATAGATTCCTAATTCGACCATTAAGAGGATCAGAGAGGCATAATACGCTAACTGGTCAGAATGCTACAAGTTAAACAGCCATGTGAATGTGCCCACTGGATAACCAAGCGCCTTAGCTATTCTAAGAAGCGTCCAGTGCAACTAATCAAGCGTCTATTCAGAATACAAAACATTATGATGGCTGGAGAAGTAATTTCGATTGAAGTATTAAGATATTCAAAGTCCAAGCTTAACCAGAAAATAAGGTACCCTTTTCTATAAAGTCCTGAAGCATCAAGCAGTATAATACAAGAACACAAAAGCATCAACAATTCTAATAGAAGAAAGAGAAGACAAGCGTGAATAAAGATAAAAGTACAAAAGCAGCAAAAGCAAAAACACTGAAGATTGAAGTCAAGCGCCTCCTGCCGACAATCAAGCGCTCGAAACATCGTATGTTGAGGTATGCTCGTCGAAATGATATGAACTACATGTTTCCTGGAGAATTCGGGATCTGAACCAATCTCGATCTGAGTGAAATTCCTTCTTCAAGCTTGAGATGTGATACTGTTCGAGACAATCAGAACATGCAAGCGTCTGTTGACAATTTCTGGAGATTTAGGTGTTCAAAAGCATCGATCTAGGTATCGTTGGAAGGCTTATAGAAATATCTGCAACTCTCATGAAGAGCTCAAGAGCGAAATCGATATCTATCTTTGTCAAATTGCATCCGTAAGTTGGTGACGTGACGCTGTTCCTGACAATCACACCTTTGTAGCGTCTGACGGCCATATATTGAGCTGTAGGTGTCGAATTGGATAGAACGGGTGTCTCATTAATGCTAATATCCATATCTACAAGTTTCATTAAGACATAGAATCCTAATTCGGCCATTAAAAGGATCAAAGAAACATAATACGCTAACTGGTCGGAATTCTACTAGTTTAACAGCCTTGTGAATGTGCCCAGTGGATAACCAAGCGCCTTTGATAATTTAAGAAACGTCCAGTGGAACTAATAAAGCGTCTATTCAGAATACAAAACATTATGAAAGCTGGAGAAGTAATTTTGAATGAAGTATTATGATATTCAAAGTCTAAGCTTGACCAGAAAATAAGGTATTCTTTTCCATAAAGTCCTGAAGCGTGAAGTACGGTAATAGAAGAACACAAAAGCTTCAGTAATCCTAACAGAATAAATTGAAGACAAGCCTGTATAAAGAGAAAAGTGCAAAAGCTGCAAAAGCAAAAACACTGAAGATTGAAGTGAAGCGCCTGGTGCCGACAATCAAGCGTCCGAAATGTCGTATTTTGATGTACGCTCGTCGAAATGAAGTGATCTTGGCTTTGATGGAAAGATAAGAGAAATACCTACATGTTTCGTGCAGATCTCGAGATCTGAACCAATCTCTATCTGAGTGAATTTCCTTCTTCAATTTTGAGATGTGATACCGTTCTTGACAATCATAACATGCAAGCGTCTGCTGACAATTTCTGCAGCTTTAGGTGTTCAAAAGCATCTATCTCGGTATCGTTGGAAGGCTTAGAAATAACTGCAACTATCATGAAGATGTCAAGAGCGAAATCGATCTCTATCTTTTTCAAATTGCATCCGTAAGTTGGTGACGTGATGTTGTTCCTGACAATCACACCTTTGTAGCGTCTGATGGCCATATATTGAGCTGTAGGTGTCCGAATTGGATAAAATCGGTGTCTCATTAAAGCTAATATCCATATCTACAAGTTTCATTAAGACCTAGAATCCTAATTAAGCCATTAAGAGGACAAAGAAGCATAATACGCTAACTGGCCAGAATGCTACTAGCTTAACTGCCTTGTGAATGTGCCCAGTGGATAACCAAGTGCCTTAGCTAATTTAAGTAGCATCTAGTGAAGCTAATCAATCGTCTATTCAGAATACAAACATTATGAAGGCTGGAGAAGTAATTTTGAATGAAGTATTTAGATATTCAAAGTCCAAGCTTGACCAGAAAATAAGGTACCCTTTTCTATAAAGTCCTGAGGCATGAAGCACTATAATAGAAGAACACAAAAGCATTGCCAATTCTAATAGAAGAAAGAGAAGACAAGCGTGAATAAAGATAAAAGTGCAAAAACAGCAAAAGCAAAAACACTGAATACTGAAGTCAAGCGCCTGCTGCCGACAATCTCGAAATGTCGTTGTTTGAGGTGCGCTCGTCGAAATGAAGTGAACTTGGTTTGTTAGAAAAATAAGATAAATAACTACATGTATCCTGGTGAAGTCGAGATCTGAACCAATGTCGATCTGAGTGAAATTCCTTCAAGCTTGAGATGTGATACTGTTCGTGACAATCAGAACATGCAAGTGTCTGCTGACAATTTCTAGAGCTTTAAGTGTTCAAAAGCATCGATCTTGGTATCGTTGGAAGGCTTAGAGAAATATCTGCAACTCTCATGAAGAGTTCAAGAGCGAAATCGATCTCTATCTTTGTCAAATTGCATCCGTAAGTTGGTGACATGATGTTGTTCCTGACAATCACACCTTTGTAGCGTCTGATGGCCATATATTGAGTTGTAGGTGTCCGAATTGGATAAAACCGGTGTCTCATTAAAGCTAATATCCATATCTACAAGTTTCATTCAGACCTAGCATCCTAATTATTCCATTAAGAGGACCAAAGTTTCATTAAGACCTAGCATCCTAATTAAGCCATTAAGAGGACCAAAGAAGCATAATACGCTAACTGGCTAGAATGCTACTAGCTTAACAGCATTGTGAATGTGCCCAGCGGATAACCAAGCGCATTAGCTAATTTAAGAAGCGTCCACTGAAACTAATCAAGCGTCTATTCAGAATACAAACATTATGAAGGCTGGAGAAGTAATTTTGAATGAAGTATTAAGATATTCAAAGTCTAAGCTTGACCAGAAAATAAGGTTATCTTTTATATGAAGTCCTGAAGCATGAAGTACTATAATAGAAGAACAAAAACGCTTCATTAATTCGAACATAAGAAATAGAAGACACGCGTGTATAAAGACAAAAGTACGAAAGCTGCAAAAGAAAAAACACTGAAGATTGAAGTCAAGCGCCTGTTGCTGATTAGCAAGCGTCCAAAATATCGTATTTTGGGGTACGCTCGTCGAAATGAAGTGATCTTGGTTTTTTAAGAAAGATAAGAGAGATACCTACATGTTTCTAGGAGATTTCAAGATCTGAACCAATCTCTATCTTAGTGAAATTCCTTCTTTAAGCTTGAGATGTGCTACTGTTCGTGACAATCAGAACATGCAAGCGTCTGTTGACAATTTCTGGAGCTTAAGGTGTTCAAAACCATCGATCTTGGTATCGTTGGAAGGCTTATAGAAATATCTGCAACTCTGATGAAGAGCTCAAGAGCGAAATCGATATCTATCTTTGTCAAATTGCATCCGTAAGTTGGTGACGTGATGTTGTTCCTGACAATCACACCTTTGTAGCGTCAGATGGCCATATATTGAGCTGTAGGTGTCCGAATTGGATAAAACCGGTGCCTCATTAAAGCTAATATCCATATCTACAAGTTTCATTAAGACCTAGCATCCTAATTAATCCATTAAGAGGACCAAAGAAGCATAATATGCTAACTGGCCAGAATTCTACTAGCTTAACAGCCTGGTGAATGTGCCCAGTGGATAACCAAGCAGCTTAGCTAATTTAAGTAGCATCTAGTGAAGCTAATCAATCGTCTATTCAGAATACAAACATTATGAAGGCTGGAGAAGTAATTTTGAATGAAGTATTTAGATATTCAAAGTCCAAGCTTGACCAGAAAATAAGGTACCCTTTTCTATAAAGTCCTGAGGCATGAAGTACTATAATAGAAGAACACAAAGGCATCACCAATTCTAATAGAAGAAAGAGAAGACAAGCGTGAATAAAGATAAAAGTGCAAAAGCAGCAAAAGCAAAAACACTGAATATTGAAGTCAAGCGCTTGCTGCCGACAATCTCGAAACGTCGTTTTTTGAGGTACGCTCGTCGAAATGAAGTGAACTTGGTTTGTTACAAAAATAAGATAAATAACTACATGTTTCCTGGAGAAGTCGAGATCTGAACCAATCTCGATCTGAGTGAAATTCCTTCTTCAAGCTTGAGATGTGATACTGTTCGTGACAATCAGAACATGCAAGTGTGTTCTGACAATTTCTAGAGCTTTAAGTGTTCAAAAGCATCGATCTTGGTGTCGTTGGAAGGCTTAGAGAAATATCTGCAACTCTCATGAAGAGTTCAAGAGCGAAATCGATCTCTATCTTTGTCAAATTGCATCCATAAGTTGGTGACGTGATGTTGTTCCTGACAGTCACACCTTTGTACCGTTTAATGACCATATATTGAGATGTAGGTGTCCGAATTGGATGAAACTGGTGTCTTATTAAAGCCAATATCCATATCAAAAAGTTTCAGGAAGACATCGAATCCTAATTCGTCCATTAAGAGGGTCTAAGAAGCCTAATACGCTAACTCATCAAAATGCTACTAGTTTAACAGCCTTGTGAATGTGCCCAGCGGATAACCAAGCGCATTAGCTAATTTAGTAAGCGTCCACTGAAACTAATCAAGCGTCTATTCAGAATAAAAAACATTATGATAGCTGAAGAAGTAATTTCGAATGAAGTATTAAGATATTCAAAGTCCAAGCTTGACCATAAAATGAGGTACCCTTTTCAATAAAGTTCTGAAACATCAAGTTTTGTAAAAGTAGAAGACAAAAGCTTCTGCAAATCTAATAGAAGACAGAGAAAAGAAGCACAAATAAAGACAAAATTACAAAAGCAGCAAAAGCAAATGCACTGAAGATTGAAGTCAAGCGCTTGTTGCCGATAAACAAGCGTCCAAAATGTCGTATTTTGGGGTACGCTAGTCGAAATGAAGTGATCTTGCTTTTTTAAGAAAGATAAGAGAAATACCTACATGTTTCGTGCAGATCTCAAGACCCGAACCAGTCTCTATCTGAGTGAAATTCCTTCTTCAATCTTGAGATGTGATACTGTTCTTGACACTCACAACATGCAAGCGTCTGCTGACAATTTATGGAACTTTAGGTGTTCAATAGCATCTATCTCAGTATCGTTGGAAGTATTAGAAATAAATGCAACTATCATGAAGAAGTCAAGAGCGAAATTGAACTCTATCTTTGTCAAATTGCATCCATAAGTTGGTGACGTGATGTTGTTCCTGACAGTCGTACCTTTGTA
This sequence comes from Ammopiptanthus mongolicus, assembly GCA_039655645.1. NCBI lineage: Eukaryota > Viridiplantae > Streptophyta > Magnoliopsida > Fabales > Fabaceae > Ammopiptanthus > Ammopiptanthus mongolicus. Next base: position 274,647 of record JBCIVQ010000012.1, read on the forward strand.
GCGTTTATGGACCATATATTGAGATGTAGGTGTCCGAATTGGATGAAACCGGCGTCTCACTAAAGCTAATATCCATATCTACAAGTTTCATTAAGACATAGAGTCCTAATTCGGCCATTAAGAGTGTCAAAGAAGCATAATACGCTAACTGCTATGAATGCTACGAGTTAAACAACCTTGTGAATGTGCTCAGTGGATAACCAACCGCGTTAGCTAATTTAAGAAGCATTTCGTGAAGCTAATCAACCGTCTATTCAGAATACAAACATTATGAAGGCTGGAAAAGTAATTTTGAATGATATATTAAGATATTCAAAGTCTAAATTTGACCAGAAAAGAAGGTACTCTTTTATATAAAGTCCTGAAGCATGAAGTACTGTAATAGAAGAACAAAAAAGCTTCATTAATTCTAACATAAGAAATAGAAGACACGTGTGTATAAAGACAAAAGTATGAAAGCTGCAAAAGCAAAAACACTAAAGATTGAAGTCAAGCGCCTGTTGCCGATAAGCAAGCGTCCGAAACATCGTATTTTGGGGTACGCTCGTCGAAATGAAGTGATCTTGGTTTTTTAAGAAAGATAAGAGAGATACGTACATGTTTCTAGGAGATTTCGAGATCTGAACCAATCTCTATCAGAGTGAAATTCATTCTTCAAGCTTGAGATATGATACTGTTCTTGACAATCACAACATGCAAGCGTCGACTGACAATTTCTGGAGCTTTAGGTGTTCAAAAGCATCTATCACGGTATCGTTGGAAGGCTTAGAAATGACTGCAACTATCATGAAGATGTCAAGAGCGAAATCGATCTCTATCTTTGTCAAATTGCATCCGTAATTTGGTGACGTGATGTTGTTCCTGACAGTCATACTTTTGTAGCGTCTGATGGCCATATATTGACCTGTAGGTGTCCGAATTGGATAAAACCGGTGTCTTATTAAAGCTAATATCCATATCTACACGTTTCATTAAGACAGAATCCTAATTCGGCCATTAAGAGGATCAAAGAAGCATAATATGCTAACTGGTTAGAATGCTACTAGTTTAACAGCCTCATGAATGTGCCCAGTGGATAACCAAGTGCCTTAGCTATTTTAAAAAGCGTCTAGTGAAACTATTCAAGCGTCTATTCAGAATACAAAACATTTTGAAAGCTGGAGAAGTAATTTTGAATGAAGTATTAAGATGTTCAAAGTCTAAGCTTGACCAGAAAATAAGGTACTCTTTTCCATAAAGTCCTGAAGCATGAAGTACTGTAATAAAAGAACACAAAAGCTTCTGTAATTCTTATAGAATAAATGGAAGACAAGAGTGTATAAAGACAAAGGTACAAAAGCTGCGAAAGCAAAAGCGCTGAAGATTGAAGTCAAGCCCCTGCTGCCGACAATCAAGCGCTCAAAACGTCGTATTTTGTGGTACGCTCATTGAAATGATGTGAACTTGGCTTTTTTAGAAGGATAAGATAAATAAATACATGTTTCTTGGAGAAGTCGAGATCTGAACCAATATTGATCAGAGTGAAATTCCTTCTTTAAGCTTGAGATGTGATACTGTTCGTGACAATCAAAACATGCAAGCGTCTGCTGACAATTTCTGGAGCTTTAGGTGTTCAAAAGCATCGATCTTGGTATCGTTGGAAGGCTTAGAGAAATATCCGCAACTCGCATGAAGAGGACAAGTGCGAAATCGATCTCCATATTTGTCAAATTGCATCCATAATTTGGTGACGTGATGTTGTTCCTGACAGTCATACCTTTGTAGCGTCTGATGGCCATATATTGAGCTGTAGGTGTCCGAATTGGATAAAACCGGTGTCTCATTAAAGCTAATATCCATATATACAAGTTTCATTCAGACATAGAATCCTAATTCGGCCATTAAGAGGGTCAAAGAAGCATAATACGCTAACTGCTATGAATGCTACGAGTTAAACTGCCTTGTGCATGTGCTCAGTGGATTACCAAGCGCCTTAGCTAATTTAAGAAGCATGTAGTGAAGCTAATCAACCATCTATTTAGAATACAAACATTATGAAGGCTGGAGAAGTCATTTTGAATGAAGTATTAAGATATTCAAAGTCTAAGCTTGACCAGAAAATAAGGTACTCTTTTATATAAAGTCCTGAAGCATGAAGTACTGTAATAGAAGAACACAAAAGCTTCAGTAATTCTAACATAAGAAATAGAAGACACGCGTGTGTAAAGACAAAAGTACGAAAGCTGCAAAAGCAAAAACACTGAAGATTGAAGTCAAGCGCCTGATGCCGATAAGCAAGCGTCCGAAACGTCGTATTTTGGGGTACCCTCGTCGAAATGAAGTGATCTTGCTTTTTAAGAAAGATAAGAGAAATACCTACATGTTTCTTGGAGATCTCGAGTTCTGAACCAATCTCTAGCAGAGTGAAATTCCTTCTTCAAGCTTGAGATATGATACTGTTCTTGACAATCACAACATGCAAGCGTCTGCTGACAATTTCTGGAGCTTTAGGTTTTCAAAAGCAACTTTCTCGGTATCATTGGAAGGCTTAGAAATAACTGCAACTATCATGAAGATGTCAAGAGCGAAATCGATCTCTATCTTTCTCAAATTGCATCCGTAATTTGGTGACGTGATGTTTTTCCGAACGGTCATACTTTTGTAGCGTCTGATGGCCATATAATGACCTGTAGGTGTCCGAATTGGATAAAACCGGTGACTCAATAAAGCTAATATTCATATTTACACGTTTCATTAATACATAGAATCCTAATTCGGCCATTAAGAGGATCAAAGAAGCATAATACGCTAACTGGTCAGAATGCTACTAGTTTAACAGCCTTGTGAATGTGCCCAGTGGATAAGCAAGCGCCTTAGCTATTTTAAGAAGCGTACAGTGAAACTAATCAAGCGTCTATTCAGAACACAAAACATTATGAAAGCTGGAGAAGTAATTTTGAATGAAGTAATCAGATATTCAAAGTCTACGCTTGACGAGAAAATAATGTACCCTTTTCTATAAAGTCCTGAGGCATGAAGTACTATAATAGAAGAACACAAAAGCATCAGCAATTCTAATAGAAGAAAGAGCAGACAAGCATGAATAAAGATAAAAGTACAAAAGCAGCAAAAGCAAAAACACTGAAGATTGAAGTCTAGCGCCTGCTGCCGACAATCAAGCGCTCGAAACGTCGTATTTTGAGGTACGCTCGTCGAAATGATATGAACTTGGCTTTTTTAGAAGGATAAGATAAATAAATACATGTTTCCTGAAGAAGTCAAGATCTGAACCAATATCGATCTGAGTGAAATTCCTTCATCAAGCTTGAGATGTGATACTGTTCGTGACAATCAGAACATGCAAGCGTCTGCTGACAATTTCTGGAGCTTAAGGTGTTCAAAAGCATCGATCTTGATATCGTTCGAAGGCTTAGAGAAATATCCGCAACTCTCATGAAGAGGTCAAGAGCGAAATCGATCTCTATCTTTGTCAAATTGCATCCGTAAGTTGGTGACGTGATGTTGTTCCTGATAGTCATACCTTTGTAGCATTTAATCACCATATATTGAGATGTAGGTGTATGAATTCGATGAAACCAGTATCTTAGTAAAGCTAATATCCATATCTACAAGTTTCATGAAGACATCGAATCCTAATTCGTCCATTAAGAGGGTCTAAGAAGCATAATATGCTAACTGGTCAGAATGCTACTAGTTTAACAGCCTTGTGAATGTACCCAGCGGATAACCAAGCGCATTAGCTAATTTAAGAAACGTCCCATGAAACTAATCAAGTGTCTACACAAAATACAAAACATTATGATGGCTGGAGAAGTAATTTCGAATGAAGTATTAAGATATTCAAAGTCCAAGCTTAACCAGAAAATGAGATACCCTTTTCGATAAAGTTCTGAAACATCAATTATTGTAATAGTAGAAGACAAAAGCTTCCGCAAATCTAATAGAAGATAGAGAAAAGAAGCACGAATAAAGACAAAAGTAAAAAAGCTGCAAAAGCAAAAACACTGAAGATTGAAGTCAAGCGCTTGTTGTCGATAACCAAGCATCCGAAACGTCGTATTTTGGGGCACGCTTGTCGAAATGAAGTGATCTTGCTTTTTAAGAAAGATAATAGAAATACCAACATGTTTCGTGGAGATCCCGAGATCTGAAACAATCTCTATGTGAGTGAAATTCCTTCTTCAAGCTTGAGATGTGATACTGTTTTTGGCAATCACAACATGCTAGCGTCTGCTGAGAATTTCTGGAGCTTTAGGTGTTCAAAAGCATCTATCTCGGTATCTTTGGAAGGTTTAGAAATAACTGCAACTATCATGAAGACGTCAAGAGGGAAATCGGTCTCTATCTTTGTCAAATTGCATCCGTAAGTTGGTGACGTGATGTTGTTCCTGACAGTCATATCTTTGTAGCAACAAATGGCCATATATTGAGCTGTAGGTGTCCGAATTGGATAAAACCGGAGTCTCATTAAAGCTAATATCCATATCTACAAGTTTCATTAAGACATAGAATCCTAATTCAGCCATTAAGAGGATCAAAGAAGCATAATACGCTAACTGGTCAGAATGCTACTAGTTTAACAGCCTTGTGAATGTGCCCAGTGGATAACCAAGCGCCTTAGCTATTTTAAGGACCGTCCAGTGAAACTAATCAACCGCCTATTCAGAATACAAAACATTATGAAAGTTGGAGAAGTAATTTTGAATGAAATATTAAGATATTCAAAGTCTAAGCTTGACCAGAAAATAAGGTACTCTTTTCTATAAAGTCCTGAAGCATGAAGTACTGAAATAGAAGAGCACAAAATCTTTAGTAATTCTAATAGTAGAAATAGAAGACAAGTGTGTATAAAGACGAAGGTACAAAAGCTGCAAAAGCAAAAACACTGAAGATTGAAGTCAAGCGCCTGCTGCCGACAATCAAGCGTCTGAAATGTCGTATTTTGAGGTACGCTAGTCGATATGAAGTGATCTTGGCTTTGTTGGAAAGATAAGAGAAATACCTACTTGTTTCTTGGAGATCTCGAGATCTGAACCGATCTCTTTTTGAGTTAAATTCCTTCTTCAAGCTTGAGATGTGATACGGTTCTTGACAATGAGAACATGCAAGCATCTGCTGGCAATTGCTGGAGCTTTAGGCATTCAAAATTATCGAACTTGGCATTGTTGGAAAGTATAGAGAAACATCTGCAACTCTCATGAAGAGGTCAAGAGCGAAATCGATCTCTATCTTTATCAAATTGCATCTGTAAGTCGGTGACGTGATGTTGTTGCTGACAGTCATGCCTTTGTAGTGTCTTATGGCCTTATATTGGGCTATTTGTATCTGAGTTGGATGTAACTGGGGTCTAATTAAAGCTAATATCCATATCTACAAGTTTCATGAAGACATTGAATCCTAATTCGTCCATTAAAAGGGTCAAAGAAGCATAATACGCTAACTGCTATGAATGCTACGAGTTAAACAGCCTTGTGAATGTGACCAGTGGATAACCAATCACCTTAGCTAATTTAAGAAGCATCCAGTGAAGCTAATCAAGTGTCTATTCAGAATACAAACATTATGAAGGCTGGAGAAGTAATTTTGAATGAAGTATTTAGATATTCAAAGTCCAAGCTTGACCGGAAAATAAGGTACCCTTTTCTATAAAGTCCTAGGCATGAAGTACTATAATAGAAGAACACAAAAGCATCAGAAATTCTAATAGAAGAAAGAGAAGACAAGCGTGAAAAAAGATAAAAGTACAAAAGCAGGAAAAGCAAAAACTCTAAAGATGGAAGGCAAGCGCCTGCTGCCGACAATCAAGCGCTCGAAACATCGTATTTTGAGGTACGCTCATCGAAATGAAGTGAACTTGGTTTTTTTTTAGAGAGATAAGATAAATAACTACATGTTTCCTGGAGAAGTCGAGATCTGAACCAATCTCGATCTGAGTGAAATTCCTTTTTCAAGCTTGAGAAGTGATAGTGTTCTTGACAAGCAGAACATGCAAGCGTCTGCTGACAATTTCTGGAGCTTTAGGTGTTCAAAAGTATCGATCTTGTATCGTGGGAACGCTTAGAGAAATATCCACAACTCTCATAAAGAGGTCAAGAGCGAAATCGATCTCTATCTTTGTCAAATTGCATCCGTAAGTTGGTGACGTGATGTTGTTCCTGATAGTCATACCTTTGTAGCGTTTAATGACCATATATTGAGATGTAGGTGTCTGTATTGGATGAAACCGGTGTCTTATTATAGCTAATATCCATATCTATAAGTTTCATGAAGACATCGAATCCTAATTCATCCATTGAGAGGATCTAAGAAGCATAATATCTAACTCGTCAGAATGCTACTTGTTTAACAACCTTGTGAATGTGCCCAGCGGATAACCAAGCACATTAGCTAAGTTAAGAAGTGTCCAGTGAAACTAATCAAGCGTCTATCCAGAATACAAAACATTAAGATGGTTGGAGAAGTAATTTCGAATGAAGTATTAAGATATTCAAATTCCAAGCTTGACCAGAAAATGAGGTACCCTTTTCGATAAAGTTCTGAAACATCAAGTATTGTAATAGTAGAAGATAAAAGCTTCCATAAATCTAATAGAAGATAAAGAAAAGAAGCACAAATAAAGACAAAAGTACAAAAGCTGCAAAAGCAAAAATACTGAAGATTGAAGTCAAGCGCCTGTTGCCGATAAGCAAGCGTCCGAAACGTCGTATTTTGGGGTACGCTCGTCGAAATGAAGTGATCTTGGTTTTTTATAAAAGATAAGAGAAATAACTACATGTTTTGTAGGGATCTCGAGGTCTGAAAAATCTCTATCAAAGTGAAATTCCTTCTTCAAGCTTGAGATGTGATACTGTTCTTGACAATCACAACATGCAAGCGTCTGCTGACAATTTCTGGAGCTTTAGGTGTTCAAAAGCATCTATCTCGATATCGTTGGAAGGCTTAGAAATAACTGCAACTATCATGAAGACGTCAAGAGCGAAATCGATATCTATCTTTGTCAAATTGCATCCGTAAGTTGGTGACGTGATGTTGTTCCTGACAGTCATACCTTTGTAGCATCTGATGGCCATTTATTGAGCTGTAGGTATCCGAATTGGATAAAACTGGTGTCTCATTAAAGCTAATATCCATATCTACAAGTTTCATGAAGACATAGAATCCTAATTCGGCCATTAAGAGAATCAAAGAAGCATAATACGGTAACGGGTCAGAATGCTACTAGTTTAACAGCCCTGTGAATGTGCCCAGCGGATAACCAAGCGCCTTAGCTAATTTAAGAAGCGTCTAGTGAAACTAATCAAGCGTCTATTTAGAATACAAAACATTATGAAAGCTGGACAAGTAATTTTGAGTGAAGTATTAAGATATTCAAAGTCTAAGCTTGACACGAAAATAGAGTAATCTTTTATATAAAGTCCTGAAGCACGAAGTACTGTAACAGAAGAACACAAAAGCTTCAATAATTCTAATATATGAAACAGAAGACAAACGTGTATAAAGACAAAAGAACAAAAGCTGCAAAAGCAAAAACACTGAAGATTGAAGTCAAGCGCCTGCTGCCGACAATCAAGCGTCCGAAATGTCGTATTTTGAGGTACGCTTGTCGAAATTAAGTGATCTTGGCTTTTTTTGGAAAGATAAGAGAAATACCTACATATTTGCTGGAGATCTCGAGATTTGAACCGATCTCTTTTTGATTGAAATTCCTTCTTCAAGCTTGAGATGTGATACTGTTCATGACAATCAGAACATGCAAGCGTCTGCTGACAATTGCTGGAGCTTTAGGTGTTCAAAATCACCGAACTTGGTATCGTTGGATGGATTAGAGAAATATCCGCAACTCTCATGAAGAGGTCAAGAGCGAAATCGATCTCTATATTTGTCAAATTGCATCCGTAAGTTGGTGACGTGATGTTGTTCCTAACAGTGATACCTTTGTAGCGTCTGATGACCATATATTGAGCTGTAGGTATCCGAATTCGATGAAACTAGTGTCTCATTAAATCTAATATCCATATCTACAAATTTCATGAAGACATCGGATCGTAATTCGTCCATTAAGAGGGTCAAAGAAGCATAATACGCTAACTGCTAAGAATGCTACGAGTTAAACAGCCTTGTGATTGTGCCCAGTGGATAACCAAGTGCCTTAGATAATTTAAGAGGCGTCCGGTGAATCTAATCAAGCGTCTATTCAGAATACAAACATTATGAAGGCTGGAGAAGTAATTTGCAATGAAGTATTATGATTTTCAAAGTCCAAGCTTGACCAGAAAATAAGGTACCCTTTTCTATAAAGTCCTGAAGCATGAAGTACTGTAATAGAAGAAGTCAAAAGCTTTAGCAATTCTAATAGAAGATAGAGAAGAGAAGCGTGAATAAAGACAAAAGTACAAAAGCTGCAAAAGCAAAAACACTGATGATTGAAGTCAAGCGCCTGCTGCCGATAATCAAGCGGCCGAAACGTCGTATTTTGAGGTTTGCTCGTCTAAATGAAGTGATCTTGGTTTTTTAAGAAAGATAAGAGAAATACATACATGTTTCCTGGAGAAGTCGAGATCTAAACCAATCTCTATCTGACTGAAATTCCTTCTTCAAGCCCTAGATGTGATATTGTTCATGACAATCAGAACATGCTGCGAATATATACCTTGACAGAATTAGTTAAAGTTTTGGTGGATGACAAAACGAAACGACCCAGTTGGACTATATTGCAAAAAGCGGAAACAATTATCTCAAACGATCAAGTCTTTCAAAAGGGGTGAAGGGATTTTCATATTTTCTTTTGTGTGTTGTAGATTCTGTTGTACATGATGGTAAAGCTCTCTCAATCTAAAATCAATCACACACACATAAATGAAAGAGTAAAAAAAAAATAAACTTAATAGGCCGTAAGCTCTTTGATTGGTAAATTCAATTTCAGCCGTTAAGTTTAAATTCAGCTAGCTTACAAATGATCACAATCGATTATAAGATAATCATAATCGATTATCAATATCTGAAAAGAAACAGCTCGAAACAGTGAAGGTGTAATCGATTACTATAATCGATTCCATAATCGATGTTTATGTTACGATTAATCGATTCCTTAATTGATGTTTTATGTAATCGATTTGCGTTGTAAAAGACTCTGAAATAGAGAACCCATAATCGATTATCATAATCGATTATGATGCTACTGTCTCTCAGCGCATTTTTGGTTTAAAAGGGAATAATCGATTATTTCATTAAAATAATCGATTATGTAGCGCGAACCATAAATAGTAAAAATGGGCTTAACCTAATTCCCATGGGCCTAATTCTTTTCCTATAAATAGAATGCCTTGGGATGCGTTTCAGTTACAACAATCGACTGTCCTATTTTCTTATTGCGCTAAAACTCTGCCAAAATCTTTTCCAAATAATCTCACCAATATTACACTTTGATCATACATATATTGAGAGAGAGCTTTATACTCCATATAAGTGAGATTGTATTTGTGCTTCAAGTTGTAATTTCTTATCTGCACTTTTGAGTGCTACATCTCTCGCTTTTTATTGTTCTTATTTTTTGGTTTGAATCCCATAGTTGTTTAAGAGAAGGTTTTCCTCTTGAGACTCTGTCACTGGGGGAGGTGATATCCCTGGCCTGTGAAAAGTGCTCTTATTTGTGAAGGTTTCTAGCTGAACCTGATTTAAAAGCTAGTTATTAAGTGAAAACCCTTGGTGGTTGACCTTGGGGGACTGGATTTAGGCTACTGGGGTATTAGGTAGCCGAATCATGATAAAACTGCGAGCCTTTCATTTCTTTTCTTGCTCTTTATTTTACTGCAATTTACTTAACGCTCTTTAAATACAAGTCATTTATTTTATTGCAATTTATTTAATGCATTTTAAATACAAGTCGTTTATTTTATTGCAATTTATTCAACACACTTTAAATTCAAGTTATTTATTTTCTAAAGTGCTCTGCTATGCATAAAGTTTTCAAAAATACACCTTCCACACAATTTACCCCCTCTTGTGTTTGGAGTCACTTGTCAACAAGTGGCATCAGAGCTTAACTCTTGCTTGTAGGCTTAACCGCCTCAAGAGGTAACCTGACTTCAAACAACTTTAATCACTAGGGACATTTTATCAGACCCCCATCTTTCAATGGTGAAGGGTATGGTTATTGGAAAGAAAGAATGCAAATCTTTCTTGAGGCTGTGAACCTCAAAGTTTGGGACGCTGTGGAAAACGGTGCATTTATCGCCACCCATGCTGTCAATAATGCAGTGGTGAACAAACCAAGAAGTCTCTGGACTGACAAGGAAAGAAAAAAGGTCCAATACAATTTGAGGGCAAGGAACATCATCACTTCAGCTTTAAGCTGCGATGAGTTCTATAGGGTCTCAAATTGCAAGACCGCTATGGAAATGTGGGACACCCTTCAACTGACCCATGAAGGTACTATCGAGGTCAAAAGGGCTCGAATAAACACATTAACCCATGAATATGAGCTATTTAGGATCAATCAGGGTGAAAGCATACAAGATATGCAGAAACGTTTTAGCCATATTATTAATCATCTTAGGGCTCTTGGGAAATCCTTTAGTAATGAAGATTTGATTAATAAAGTGCTTAGATGTTTAAATAGAAGTTGGAAACCCAAAGTAACTGCTATAGCTAAATCTAGAGATTTATCCACTATGACTTTGGCAACTCTATTTGGAAAATTACAGGAACATGAGCTCGAATTAAATCGACTCACTGAAAGTGAAGACAGTGACAAGAAAAAGAAAGGACTTGCACTTAAAGGAAGTGTGAGTGAAAGGGAAGAAGAAACTGATTTTGACAATTGTGACAGTCTAAATGAAAATAAGGAAAATATGAGCTTGATGATACGCAAGTTCAAAAAGTTTCTAAGGTACAAAGGCAAAGCAAAACAATTCCCTACTCCTCAAAGGAAAAATGAGGGCGAAGGAAGTTCTTACAATCCAACATGCTTCAATTGTGGCAAAAAGGGCCACATTAAACCCGGTTGTCCTCAAGGACAAAAGAAGTATGAGAAGGACGAAAAGAAGCCACAAAAGGATAGAAAGTGAAGAAGAGCTTACATTGCATGGGAAGACAATGATATGAGCTCATCAGACAAATCAGACAACGAGGAGGCAAATCTGTACCTCATGGCCAATCATGAGAAAGATGAGGTGTGCTTGAAAGCAAAGGACTTGAATTGGTATCTTGATAGTGGATGCTCCACGCACATGACGGGAGACAGAAATAAATTCTCATCCCTCACACCCAAAAAGAGTGGCTATGTCTTCTACGATGATAATGACAAAGAGGAAAGTGTTGATGATCTTGTAGAAATCTTGAGCCATAATCACCTTGGAATATCACAAGGTCATGGAAATCAAACACTTCAACAAATGGAAGGATCACCTCATTCGGATCTTCCAAAAGAATGGACATCATTAAGAGATCACCCTCTTGACAACATTATAGGTGATATCGAAAAAGAGAAAACAACTCGAAACTCTCTAAAACATGTATGTCACTATATGGCTTTTGTATCTCAAATTGAACCTAAAAATGTGGATGAGGCTATAGTGGATGAACATTGGACTCTTGCCATGTAAGATGAATCAAATCAATTTGAAAGAAACAATGTGTGGGAACTTGTCCCCAAACCTAAGGACCATTTGATCATTGGAACTAAATGGGTTTTTCGTAACAAACTTGATGAAAATGGGATAATCACACGTAATAAAGCAAGGCTTGTAGCCAAAGGTTACAACCAACAAAAAGGAATAGATTTTGATGATACCCATGCTCCCGTAGCTAGATTAGAGGCCATTCGCATGCTTCTCTCCTTTGCATGCATTATGGATTTCAAACTGTTTCAAATGGATGTAAAAAGCGCCTTTCTAAATGGCCTTATACAAGAAGAAAGTCTATGTAGATCAACCCCCAGGTTTCTCAAACTTTGAATTTCCAAATCCTGTGTTCAAATTGAAAAAGGCTTTATATGGTCTAAAGCAAGATCCTAGAGTTTGGTTTGAACGTTTAAGGAAATTCTTGCTTGAAAATGGTTTTCAAAGAGGAAAGGTTGACACTACTCTTTTCATCAAAAACAAAAAGCATGACATTCTACTTGTTCAAATTTATGTGGATGACATAATTTTTGGTGCTACTAATGAGGCTTTGTGTAAGGATTTCTCTAACATTATTCAAAGCGAATTTGAAATGTCAATCGTCCGAAAAGTCGTATTTTGAGGTACGCTCGTTGAAATGAAGTGATCTTGGCCTTTTTGGAAAGATAAGAGAAATACCTACATGTTTCCTGGAGATCTCGAGATCTGAACCAATCTCTATCTGAATGAAATTCCTTCTTCATGCTTGAGATGTGATAACATTCATGACAATCAGAACATGCAAGCGTCTGCTGACAATTGCTGGAAATTTAGGTGTTCAAAATCAACAAACTTGGTATCGTTGGAAGGGTTAGAGAAATATCTGCAATTCTCATGAAGATGTAATGAGCGAAATCGATCTCTATCTTTTTAAAATTGCATCCGTAAGTTGGTGATGTGATATTGTTCCTGACAGTCATACCATTGTAGCCTCTGATGGCCATATATTGAGCTGTAGATGTCCAAATTGGATGAAACCGGTGTCTCATTAAAGCTAATATCCAAGTGAAGCATAATACGCTAACTGGTGAGAATGCTGCTAGTTTAACAGTCATGTGAATGTGCCCAGTGGATAACCAATTTCCTTAGCTAATTTAAGAAGCGTCCAGTGAAGCTAATCAAGCGTCTATTCAGAATACATAACATTATGAAGGCCGGAGAAGTAATTTTGAATGAAGTATTAATAAATTCAAAGTCCAAGCTTGACCAGAAAATGAGGTACCCTTTTCAATAAAGTTCGGAAACATCAAGTATGGTAATAGTAGAAGACAAAAGCTTCAGCAACTCTAATAGAAGAAAGTGAAGAGAAGCATGAATAAAGACAAAAGTAAAAAAGCTGCAAAAGAAAAAACACAGAAGATTGAAGTCAAGCGCCTGCTGCCAACAATCAAGCGTCCAAAACGTCATATTTTGAGGTACGCTCGTTGAAATGAAGTGATCTTGGTATTTTAATAAAGATAAGAGAAATACCTACATGTTTCCTGGAGAAATCAAGATCTGAACCAATCTCTATCAGAGTGAAATTCCTTCTTCAAGCTCTAGATGTGATATTGTTCATGACAATTAGAACATGCAAGCGTCTGCCGATAATTTTTGGAGCTTTAACAGTTCAAAAGCATCGATCTTGATATCGTTGGAAGGCTTAGAGAAATATCCGCAACTATCGTGTAGAGTTCAAGTGCGAAATCGATCTCTATCTTTGTCAAATTGCATCCGTAATTTGGTGACGGGATGTTGTTCCTGACAGTCATACCTTTGTAGCGTCCGATGGCCATATATTGAGCTGTAGGTGTCCGAATTGGATGAAACCGGTGTCTCATTAAATCTTATATCCATATCTACAAGTTTAATAGAGACATCGAATCCTAATTCAGCCATTAAGAGGGTTAAAGTAGCACAATACGCTACCTGGTCAGAATACTACGAGTAAAACAGCCTTGTTAATGTGCACAGTGGATAAGCAAGCGCCTTAGTTAATTTAAGAAACGTCCCACAAGGCTAATCAAGCTTCTATTTTTAATACATAATATTATGAAGGTGGGAGAAGTAATTTTGAATGAAGTATTAAGATATTCAAAGTCCAAGCTTAACCAGAAAATAAGGTACCCTTTTCAATAAAGTCCTGAAGCATCAAGTACTGTAATAGAAGAACACAAAAGCTTCAACAATTCTAATAGAAGAAAGAGAAGACAAGTGTGAATAAAGATAAAAGTACAAAAGCTGCAAAAGCAAAAACACTGAAGATTTAAGTCTAGCGCCTGCTGCCGATAATCAAGCTTCAGAAACGTCGTATTTTGAGGTACGCTCATCGAAATGAATTGATCTTGGTTTTGTTAGAAAGATAAGATAAATACCTACCTGTATCTTGGAGAAGTCGAGATTTGAACCAATCTCTATCTGAGTGAAATTCCTTCTTCAAGCTTGAAATGTGATATTGTTCGTGACAATCACAACATGCAAGCGTCTGTTGACAATTTCTATAGCTTTAGGTGTTCAAAAGCTTCGATCATGGTATCGTCGGAAGACTTAGAGAAATATCTGCAACTCTCATGAAGATGTCATGAGCGAAATTGATCTCTACCTTTGTCAAATTGCATCCGTAATTTGGTGACGTGATGTTGGTCCTGACAGTCATACCTTTGTAGTGTCTGATGGCCACATATTGAGATGCAGGTGTCCGAATTGGATGAAATCGGTGTCTCATTAAAGCTAATATCCATATCTACAAGTTTAATGAAGACATCGAATCCTAATTCGGCCATTAAGAGGGTTAAAGAAGAATAATATAATTGGACAGAATGCTACGAGTTAAACAGCCTTGTGAATGTGCCCAGTGGATAACCAAGCACCATAGCTAATTTAAGAAGTGACCAGTGAAGCTAATGAAGTGTCTATTCAGAATACAAAACATTATGAAGGCTGGAGAAGTAATTTTGAATGAAATATTAAGATACTCAAAGTCCAAGCTTGACCAGAAAATAGGGTACTGTTTCCAATAAAGTCTAGAAGCATCAAGTACTGTAATAGAAGATCATAAAAGGTTCAACAATTCTAATAGAATGAAGAGAAGACAAGCGTCAATAAAGACAAAAGCACAAAAGCTGCAAAAGCAAAAACACTGAAGATTAAAGTCAAGCGCCTGCTGCCGACAATCAAATGTCTGAAACGTCGTATTTTGAGCTATGCCTGTCGAAATGAAGTGATATCGATTTTTTAAGAAAGATAAGAGAAAAAACTACATGTTTCCTGGCGAAGTCTACATCTGAACCAATCTCTATCTGAGTAAAATTCTTTCTTCAAGCTCTAGATGTGATACTGTTCGTGACAATCAGAACATGCAAGCGTCTGCTGACAAATTCTGGAGCTTTAGGCCTTCAAAAGAATCAATCTTGGTATCATGGGAAGGCTTAGAGAAATAACTGCAAATCTCATGAAGAGGTCAAGAGCGAAATCGATCTCTATCTTTGTCAAATTGCTTCCGTAAGTTGGTGACGTGATGTTGTTCTTGACAGTCATACCTTTGTAGCGTTTGATAGCCAGATATTGAGCAGTACCTGTACGAATTGGATGAAACCGGTGTCTCATTAAAGCTAATATCCATATCGACAAGTTTCATGAAGACATAGAATCCTAATTGGGCCATGAAGTGGATCAAAGAAGCATAATATGCTAACTGGTCAGAATGCTGCTAGTTAAACATCCTTGTAAATGTGCCCAGTGGATAACCAAGCGCCTTAACTAATTTAAGAAGCATCCAGTGAAGCTAATCAAGCGTCTATTCAGAATACAAAACATCATGAAGGCTGGAGAAGTAATTTTGAATGAAGTATTAAAATATTTAAAGTCCAAGCTTGAGCAGAAAATAAGGTACCCTTTTTTATAAAGTCCTGAAGCATCAAGTACTGTAATAGAAGAAAACAAAAGCTTCAGCAATTCTAATAGAAGTAAGAGAAGATAAATGTGAATAAAGACAAAAGTACAAATGCTGCAAAAGTAAAAACACTAAAGATTGAAGACAAGCGCCAGCTACGACAATCAAATGTCCGTAATGTCGTATTTTTAAGTACGCTCGTCGAAATGAAGTGATCTTGGCTTTGTTAGAAAGATAGGAGAAATACCTACATGTTTCCTGCAGAAGTCGAGATCTGAACCAATCTCTATCTGAATGAAAATCCTTCTTCAAGCTTGAGATGTGATACTGTTCGAGACAATTAGAACATGCAAGCGTCTGCTGACAATTTATTAAGCTTTAGGTGTTCAAATCCATCTATCTTGGTATCGTTGGAAGGCTTAGAGAAATATCTACAACTCTCATTAAGAGGTCAAGAGCGAAATCGATCTCTATCTTTGTCAAATTGCATCCGTAAGTTGGTGACGTGATGTTGTTCCTAACAATCATACCTTTGTAGCGTCTGATGGCCATATATTGAGCTGTAGGTGTTGGACTGGGATAAAACCAATGTTTCATTAAATTTGAGATCCATATCTATAAGTCAAATGAAGACATTGAATCATAATTCGGCCATTACGAGGGTCAAAGATGCATAATACGCTCATTGGTCAGAATTTTACGATTTAAACAGGCTTGTGAATGTGCCCAGTGGATAACCAAGCGCCTTAGCTAATTTAAGAAGCGTCCAGTGAAGCTAATCAAGTGTATACTCAGAATACAGAACATTATGATTGCTGGAGAAATATTTTCGAATGATGTATTTAGATTTTCAAAGTCCAAGCTTGACCAGAAAATAAGGTACCCTTTTCAATAAAGTTCTGAAACATCAAGTACCTGAATAGTATAGGATAAAAGCTCCAACAAATCTAATAGAAGAAAGATAAGAGAAGCATGAATAAAGACAAAAGTACAAAAGCTGCAAAAGCAAAAACACTGAAGATTGAAATACCTACATGATTCCTGGAGAAGTCGAGATCTGAACCAATCTCTATCTGAGTGAAATTCCTTCTTCAAGCTTGAGATGTGATACCGTTCGTGAAAATCAGAACATGCAAGCGTCTGCAGATAATTTCTGGAGCTTTAGGTGTCCAAAAGTGTGGATCATAGTATCGTTGGAAGGCTCAGAGAAATATATGCAACTCTCATGAAGAGGTCAAGAGCGAAATCAATCTCTATCTTTGTCAAATTGCATCCGTAAGTCGGTGACGTGATGTTGTTACTGATAGTCATTCATTTATAGCGTCTGATGGCCATATATTGAGATGTGTTTCCAACTTTGAAGAAAAAGATGTCTCATTAAAGCTAATATCTATATCTACAAGTTTCATACTGACATCGAATCCTAATTCTTCTATTAAGAGGGACAAAGAAGCATAATACGCTAACTGCAAAGAAAGCTACGAGTTTAACTGCCCTGTGAATGTGCCCTGTGGATAATCAGGTGCCTTACCTAATTTAAGAAGCGTATGGTGAATCTAATCAAGCGTCTATTCAGATTACCAACATTATGAAGGCTGGAGAAGTAATTTTGAATGAATTATTAAGATATTGAAAGTCCAAGCTTGACCAGAAAATAAGGTACCCTTTTCAATAAAGTCCTGAAGCATGAAGTACTATAATAGAAGAAGACAATAGCTTCAGAAATTCTAATAGAAGAAAGAGAAGACAAGCATGAATAAAGACAAAAGTAGAGAAGCTGCAAAAGTAAAAACACTGAAGATTGAAGTCATGCGCCTGCTGCCGACAATCATGCGTCTGAAATGTCGTATTTTGAGGTACGGTCATCCAAATTAAGTGATCTTGCTTTTGTTAGAAAGATAAGAGAATTACCTACATGTTTCAGGGAGAAGTCGAGATTTGAACCAATATCTATCGGAGTGAAATTCATTCTTCAAGCTTGAGATGTGATACTGTTCGTGACAATCAGAACATGCAAGCGTCTGCTGGCAGCTTCTGGAATTTTTGGTGTTCAAAAGCATCAATCTTGGTGTCGTTGGAAGGCTTAGAGAAATATCTTCAACACTCATGAAGAGGTCAAGAGCGAAATCGATCTCTATCTTAGTAAAATTGCGTCCGTAAGTTGGTAACGTGATGTTGTTCATGACAGTCATACCTTTGTAGCGTCTGATGTAACGCCCCGATTTTTCACGTTTTCTATTTCTTTAGTATTTTAATGTCTTTATTTTATTTGAGGTCTTAGGAATAGAAATAAAATATTCCGAGACCACAGTCATGCTCGACGATATCGTAGGAAGCTACGATTAAGTTTTGAGTCGAAAACCCAAACGGAGTCCGGTCTGCGTTTTTACACTGACAGTATGATTTTACTGCTCAGAAGACCTCAGATGGACCCGTGAACGAGACAGTAAGTCTTAGAATTCGATTCTCTACGTTTTGGTTAAATTTCGTAAAAATTTCAGAAAAATCACTTCCTGACCTTCGTTCGGGCGGAATCCTCAATCGGGTGACGAACGGAGCCACATGTGGATTTACCGGGACTCGCCAAAAGATAATCTTGATATCACATCATCCCAGGACACTTGGGAGAGTATGCCAGAGTCGTCATGACGTTCGGAAATATCTGGACGCAAAATGACCAAAATGCCCCTAACCTTAGTCTTTTACACTTTTACCATTATACCCTTTTGGCAAATGACCTTTTTACCCTTAAGTGAACTTTTAAGAGGCTGAACTCAGCCCCTCACTTCATCATTTTCGCACAGCCCCTCACACCATAGAGTTCCATAGTTGTTCTTGAGAGAAAACTCCATTTTCACCTAGAAAAGCTTGAGTTTTTGTTGGATTCACTTGATTCCTTGAGCAATCTTTCTTCATTTCAAGGTAAGATCACTTCTATGATCTCTTAGCTTCTTGAATCTTTCTTTATTTCAAGATCAATCTTAATTTTCATGAAAAGAATTTCTTAGATCCAAAACTTTGAAAATCCATAGGAAATTGTAGAAAAATCCTTTTGAGGTAAGACCAAGTTCTTTGAACTCACATCATCAATCTCTACCTAAACCTAAGAGCTTATGATTCAACTCTCATCATAGCACAAAAAGCACTTTTTGGCCGAACCCTCTTGGAAGATGATGAATAGTGTTTTCATCAAGTTTTGATTTTTAACACTTGATTCCATCCTTAGCTTTCCTAATGCTTTTGAATCCATGAAATGGAAAACCAAAACCAATTCCTAACCTTTTTAACCTAGGGTGGCCGAAACCCTCTTTGTTGTAATAGTTGAGTTTGGCTTTGATTGTTGTTTAATGTTGAATTGTTGTGTTGTGTAGTTGTTGACGATTATCAGGAGGTTCAGAAACCGACCAACCGACTTTGATCCGGGAATCTGCTCATCAAGAGGTATGGGGAGAAGAACCTCATCACACCAAGATGGTGGTAGTGAGAATGGTTGTTTAATTTTATGTGTGGGTGAAACCCTTTAGTTTGGGTTCACTTTTATGTGTTAAGTTTTGTTAAGTTCTCTTGGAGAACAAGGTTGTCATGATGAGTTTATGCTTGAGTATGTTGTAGTGTGCTTTAGTATATGTTGATGAAGATATGATTGAATGAAAATCATTTCCATGTATGTTGAAAAACCTACTTTGATCACTAGATCAAGTATGGACTTTTATTGTTGATTATGAGACCATAATGTGTGATGGACTTGGATGTTTGATTATGATGTAGTAATGTGTATTATGGTTATCATGATTGTGTAAGTATTGTGGGCCATAGTTTGTTTGGTTGATGGAGTAAAACTTCACATTGATTCCTAGTTGGCTATTGGCCATATCCTTGAGGAAAGGAAGGATAGGAATAGTTCTTGAACAAATCAAGTTTTGATGTAAAGAAAGTGTTTTCAATAACTTGTGTTTTTCAAAGAAAACCCTAAGTGACTTTAAATGGAATTAAAGCTCAAAGTGCTTTCACCAAAGTGAAACATATTTTATACCTTATCCCTAGTCCATATAGTTAGTCAAGGGACTCAAAATGAAAAAAAAAGTGGTTTCATGAAGAAAATCAAGATGGTTCCCTAAGGTTGATGTCTTGTTTATGGCAACCATTTCGCTAAGCGAATTTTATCTCGCTACGCGAAACCAGGGGAATGTCTAAGTTGGGCATCACTGCCTCACTTTCGCTAAGCGAATTCATATTCGCTAAGCTAACCAAACGAGTTTCGCTACGCGAATTACGTCTCGCTGGGCGATCCAGAGAAGTCTCCAAAGGAGGTATGACCGCCTCCATTTCGCTAAGCGAAATTATTCTCGCTAAGCGAATAAAGTGAAGTTTCGCTACGCGAATTCTGTCTCGCCGAGCGATCCAGAGGTGTTTCCAAAGAGGTGTAACCGTCTGAACTTGCGCTAAGCGAATTCATATTCGCTAAGCGAATCCAATGCATTTCGCTACGCGATTTGTGTCTCGCCGAGCGAACCAGAGGAGTTCCAAAAGAGGCATTCTTGTTTCAATTTCGCTAAGCGAATGTAATTTCGCTAAGCGAATTCCATGTTCAGAAAATGCTAAAAATAGAGGAAGTAAGTGTTTTAAAAATTGTTTCAAATCAAATGAGTTTTCAATTGAGAAGTTGTTCTGTTTTACAAACGTTTTGGGTTTTGAAACAGTAGTTCGATGACGGACCGGTGATTCGGGTCCCGATCAGTCGTTCAATTGTTTCAGTCTTGTGATGACTCGATCCCGGAGGAATCACGAGATTTATCCGGTGGATAAAGGTTTTGTTTTCAAAAGACGCGTATAGTTCCTAAGGAAGAGAACCTTAGTAGACTTTGAGGTTTATCCGGGGGATAGACATTGCTTGATCGCATCTGCTTTGTGTAAGCATTGGCATTTCATTTGCATAGTTGTAAGGCCTTGAGCCTAGGAGTTGAGCTTACACCTTGATGCGGGTGCGAATCTTACGGTGACGATCTTCAATGGTCTTTTGGGAGGTATCCGGGTTGGAAGGGCTGACATGTGACCAGTTGGTAGCTCTTCTGTGTCGTGGCGAATCCGTGCAATACACTGATATCCTCTACTAGATGCCGTACTTTTCATGTTTGGTTGAGAGTGTTTCCGTAAAAGCCAGATACGTGCACGTTACGAATGTTGTAGCATCTTGCCCAAGGCTGGCGCGCACGGAACATGTCCTCCCATTCACTCTCTCCGAATGTTTTGTTAGCTCCATGGAGTAGGGGTCAGAGTAGTACCCAATGACATTGACATTGAGTCATATACATTGCATTGCATTGCATGGCTATTGATGTTTACATTTACTGTTATACATCGTTGTACTGTTAAAGAATACCTTATTTTATGCTGTTAACTGCTTAACATGATATTATGCTGTCAACTGCTTAATATGTTTGACATTGAGAATTCCTGTAAGCATGTTGGGTACGCTGTTACCCCGTGAGTCGTCCCGTTTTTACTATTGCTGTTTTGCTGTGTTGATGAATGGGAATCTCACCCATATCTGTATGTTTTCTGTTGGTACTTGCTGTTGCTGTTTGAACAGATGGACGTGATGATGGTTCAGTCCAGTAGTTCCTTTGAGCCAGAGGAGGACCTTCTTTTTGTGGTCTAGTTTTGTTGTCGGCCAGACTATGTCGTTTTTGTAGTACTTTTGGGGAGCTACGACTCCTTGTACTTATTGTATTTCTTATGTCAGTTACACATTAGACTTATGTCTGTATATAGTATTATTCCTCTTTCTGTTTATGTCCCTGTAATTATTATGCATATTGTTCTAGAAATGTATGGCGAACCTAAGTTCGTTATTAGTATTATTTACCTTTGCTAAATCCCATTGCATCTTGTGAAAAGAAAGAAAAAAAAAAAAAGAAAACCGTATTTTCCGCATTAAGAAATATTTTCGGCCTTATAAACGTTCGGGAATGTGGCACTCGGGAAAGGGTGTTGCATCTGATGGCCATATGTTGAGATGTAGGTGTCCGAATTGGACAAAATCGATGTCTCATTAAAGCTAATATCCATATCTATAAGTTTCATGAAGACATCGAATCCTAATTCGGCCATTAAGAGGGTCAAATAAGCATAATATACTAACTGATCATAATGCTACGAGTAAAACTGCCTTGTGAATGTTCCCAGTGGATAAGCAAGCGCCATAGCTAATTTAAGAAACGTCCCGCAATGCTTATCAAGCTTCTATTCATAATACAAAATATTATGAAGGCTGGAGAAGTTATTTTGAATGGAGTATTAAGATATTCAAAGTCCAAGCTTAACCAGAAAATAAGGTTCCCTTTTCAATAAAGTCCTGAAGCATCAAGTACTGTAATAGAAGAACAAAAAAGCTTCAACAATTCTAACAAAAGAAAGAGAAGATAAGCGTAAATAAAGACAAAAGTACAAAAGCTGCAAAAGTAAAAACACTGAAGATTGAAGTCTAGCGCCTGATGCCGACAATCAAGCTTCTGAAACGTCGTATTTTGAGGTACGCTCATCGAAATGAAGTGATCTTGGTTTTGTTAGAAAGATAAGATAAATACCTACATGTTTCCTGGTGAATTCGAGATCTGAACCAATCTCTATCTGAGTGAAATTCCTTCTTCAAGATCTAGATGTGATACTGTTCGTGACAATCAGAACATGCAAGTGTCTGCTAGGAATTTCTGGAGCTTTAGGCCTTCAAATGCATCATTCTTGGTATCGTGGGAAGGCTAAGAGAAATAACAGCAACTCTCATGAAGAGGTCAAGAGCAAAATCGATCTCTATCTTTGTCAAATTGCATCCATAAGTTGGTGACGTGATGTTGTTCCTGATAGTCATACCTTTGTAGCGTTTGATGGCCAGATATTGAGCAGTACCTGTCCGAATTGGATGAAACCGGTGTCTCATTAAAGCTAATATCCATATCAACAAGTTTCATAAAGACATCGAATCCTAATTCGGCCATGAAGAGGATCAAAGAAGCATAATATGCTAACAGGTCAGAATGCTGCTAGTTAAACATCCTTGTAAATGTGCCCAGTGGATAACTAAGTGCCTTATCTAATTTAAGAAGCGTCCAGTGAAGCTAATCAACCGTCTACTCAGAATACAAAACATTATGAAGGCTGAAGAAGTAATTTTAAATGAAGTATTAAGATATTTCAAGTCCAATATTGACCTGAAAATAAGGTACCCTTTCCAATAAAGTCCTGAAGCATCAAGTATAGTAATAGAAGAACACAAAAGCTTCAGCAATTATAATAGAAGAAAGAGAAGATAAGCGTGAATAAAGACAAAAGTACAAAAGCTGCAAAAGCAAAAACACTGAAGATTGAAGTCAAGTGCTTGCTGCGACAATCAAGCGTCCGAAATGAAGTGATCTTGGCTTTGTTAGAAAGATAGGAGAAATACCTACATGTTTCCTGGAGAAGTCGAGATCTGAACCAATCTCTATCTGAATGAAATTCCTTCTTCAAGCTTAGGATGTGATACTGTTCGAGACAATCAGAACATGCAAGCATCTTCTGACAATTTATGATGCATTAGTTTTTCAAAATCATCGATCTTGGTATCGTTGGAAGGCTTAGAGAAATATCTACAACTCTCTTGAAGCGGTCAAGAGCAAAATCGATCTCTATCTTTGTCAAATTGCATCTGTAAGTTGGTGACGTGATGTTGTTCCTGACAGTCATACTTTGTAGCGTCAGATGGCCATATATTGAATTGTATGTGTCCGAATTGGATGAAACCGGTGTGTCAATAAATATTATATCCATATCTACAAGTTTCATGCAGACATCGAATCCTAATTCAGGCATTAAGAGGGTCAAAGAAGCATAATATGCTAACTGGTCAGAATACTACGAGTAAAACAGTCTTGTGAATGTGCCTAGTGGATAAGCAAGCGCCTTAGCTAATTTAAGAAACATCCCGCAAGGTAATCAAGCTTCTATTCATAATACAAAATATTATGAAGGCTGGAGAAGTAATTTTGAATGAAGTATTAAGATATTCAAAGTCCAGGCTTAACCAGAAAATAAGGTACCCTTTTCAATATAGTCATCTTGGTATCGTTGAAAGACTTAGACAAATATATGCAACTCTCATGAAGATGTCTAGAGCGAAATCGATCTCTATCTTTGTCAAATTGCATCCGTAATTTGGTGACGTGAAGTTGTTCCTGACAGTCATACCTTTGTAGCGTCTGATGGTCATATATTTACTTGTAGGTGTTCGAATTGGATGAAACCAGTGTCTCATTAAAGCTAATATCCATATCTACAAGTTTAATGAAAACATCGAATCCTAATTCGGCCATTAAGAGGGTCAAAGAAGCAAAATACGCTAATTGGACTGAATGCTACGAGTTAAACAGCCTTGTGAATGTGCCCAGTGGATAACAAGCGCCTCAGCTAATTTAAGAAATGTCCCGTGAAGCTAATCAAGTGTCTATTTAGAATACAAAACATTATGAAGGCTGGATAAGTAATTTTGAATGAAATATTAAGATACTCAAAGTCCAAGCTTGACCAGAAAATAAGGTACCCTTTCCAATAAAGTCCTGAAGCATCAAGTACTGTAATAGAAGAACACAATGCTTCAACAATTCTAATAAAAGGAAGAGAAGACATGCGTGAGTAAAGACAAAAGTACAAAAGCTGCAAAAGCAAAAACACTGAAGATTGAAGTCAAACGCTTGCTGCCGACAATCAAGCGTCTGAAACATCGTATTTTGAGGTACGCTTGTCAAAATGAAGTGATATTAGGTTTTTAATAAAGATAAGAGAAATACCAACATGTTTCCTGGAGAAGTCAAGATCTGAACCAATCTCTTTCTGAATGAAATTCCTTCTTCAAGCTCTAGATGTGATACTGTTCGTGACAATCAGAACATGCGAGCGTCTGCGGACAGTTTCTGGAGCTTTAGGCCTCCAAAAGCATCAATCTTGGTGTCATGGCAAGGCTTAGAGAAATAATAGCAAATCTCATGAAGAGGTCAAGAGCGAAATCAATCTCTATCTTTGTCAAATTAGATCCATAAGTTGGTGACTTGATGTTGTTCCTGACAGTCATACCTTTGAAGTGTCTGATGGCTATATATTGAGCAATACCTGTCCGAATTAGATGAAACCGGTGTCTTATTAAAGCAATTATCCATATCTATAAGTTTCATTAAGACATCTAATCCTAATTCGGCCATTAAGAGGATAAAAGAAGCATAATACATTAACTGGTCAGAATGCTACTAGTTAAACAGCCTTGTGAATGTGCCCTGTGGATAACCAAACGCCTTTGCAAATTTAAGAAGCATCCAATCAAGCTAATCAAGCGTCTATTCAGAATCCAAAACATTATGAAGGCCAGAGAAGTAATTTTGAATGAATTATTAAGATATTTAAAGGCCAAGCTTGAGCAGAAAATAAGGTACCCTTTTCTATAAAGTCCTGAAGCATGAAGTACTGTAATAGCGAAATCGATCTCTATCTTTCTCAAATTGCATCTGTAAGTTGGTGACGTGATGTTGTTCCTGAAAATCATACCTTTGTGGCGTCTGATGGCCATATATTGAGCTGTAGGTGTCCGAATTTGATAAAACCAATGTCTTATTAAATATAATATCCATATCTACAAGTCAAATGAAGACATTGAATCATAATTCGGCGATTACGACGGTCAAAGATGCATAATACGATCATTGGTCAGAATTTTACGAGTTAAACAGCCTTGTGAATGTGTCCAGTGGTTAACCAAGCGCCATAGCTAATTTAAGAAGCGTCGAGTGAAGCTAACCAAGCGTCTACTCAGAATACAGAACATTATGATTGCTGGAGAAATATTTTCGAATGACGTATTAAGATATTCAAAGTCCAAGCTTAACCAGAAAATGTCCACTTTTCAATAAAGTTCTGGAACATCAAGTACTGTAATAGTATAAGATAAAAGCTTCAGCAACTCTAATAGAAGAGAGATAAGGGAAGTATGAATAAAGACAAAAGTACAATAGCTGCAAAAGCAAAAACACTGAAGATTGATGTCAAGCACCTACTGCCGATAATCAAGCGTCCGAAACGCCGTATTTTGAGGTAAGCTCGTCCAAATGAAGTGATCTTTGTTTTGTTAGAAAGATAAGAGAAATACCTACATGTTTCCTGGAGATCTCGAGATTGAACCGATCTCTTTTTGAGTGAAATTCCTTCTTCAAGCTTGAGATGTGATATTGTTCGTGATAATCAGAACATACAAGCATCTGCTGATAATTGCTGGAGCTTTAGGTGTTCAAAATCATCGAACTAGGTATCATTGGAAGGCTTAGAGAAATATCTGCAACTCTCATGGAGAGGTCAAGAGCGAAATCGATCTCTATCTATGTCAAATTGCATCCGTAAGTTGGTGACGTGATGTTGTTCTTGACCGTCATACCTTTGTAGCGTCTGATGGCCATATATTGAGCTGTAGGTGTCCGAATTCGATGAAACTGGTGTCTCATTACATCTAATATCCATATCTACTAGTCTCATGAAGACATTGAATAATAAATCAGCCATTACGAGGGTCAAAGATGCATAATATGCCAAGTGGTCAGAATGCTACGAGTTAAACAGCCTTGTGAATTGCCCAGTGGATAACCAAGCGCCTTAGCTAATTTAAGAAGCGTCCAGTGAAGCTAATCAAGCGTCTACTCAGAATGCATAACATTATGATTGCTGGAGAAATATTTTCGA
Source organism: Ammopiptanthus mongolicus (assembly GCA_039655645.1). Classification (NCBI taxonomy): domain Eukaryota; kingdom Viridiplantae; phylum Streptophyta; class Magnoliopsida; order Fabales; family Fabaceae; genus Ammopiptanthus; species Ammopiptanthus mongolicus. The sequence continues at coordinate 300,927 of JBCIVQ010000012.1, forward strand.
ATGACGAATTAAGATATTCAAAGTCCAAGCTTGACCAGAAAATGACCCTTTTTCAATAAAGTTCTGAAACATCAAGTACTGTACTAGTATAAGATAAAAGCTTCAGCAACTTTAATCGAAGAAAGATAAGAGAAGCTTGAATAAAGACAAAAGTACAAAAGCTGCAAAAGCAAAATCACTGAAGATTGAAGTCATGCACCTGCTGCCGGTAATCAACCGTTCGAAACGTCGTATTTTAAGGTAACCTCATCCAAATGAAGTGATCTTTGTTTTGTTAGAAAGATAAGAGAAATACCTACATTTTTCCTGCAGAAGTCGAGATCTGAACCAATCTCTATCTGAGTGAAATTCCTTCTTCAAGCTTGAGATGTGATACTGTTCGTGACAATCAGAACATGAAAGCGTCTGCTGATAATTTCTGGAGCTTTAGGTGTTCAAAAGCATCGATCTTAGTATCGTTGGAAGGCTCAGAGAAATAGATGCAACTCTCATGAAGAGGTCAAGAGCAAAATCAATCTCTATCTTTGTCAAATTGCATCCGTAAGTCGGTGACGTGATGTTGTTACTGACAATCATTCGTTTGTAGCGTCTGATAGCCATATATTGAGATGTAGGTGTCCAACTTTGATGAAAAAGATGTCTCATTAAAGCTAATATCCATATCTACAAGTTTCGTAAAGACATCGAATCCTAATTCTTCCATTAAGAGGGACAAAGAAGCATAATACGCTAACTGCTAAGAATGCTACAAGTTTAACAGTCCTGTGAGTGTGTCCAGTGGATAATCAAGCGCCTTAGCTAATTTAAGAAGCGTCTGGTGAATCTAATCAATCGTCTATTCAGAATACAAACATTATAAAGGCTAGAGAAATAATTTTGAATGAAGTATTAAGATATTGAAAGTCCAAGCTCGACCAGAAAATAAGGTACCCTTTCCAATAAAGTCCTGAAGCATGAAGTACTGTAATAGAAGAAGACAAAAGCTTCAGCAATTCTAATAGAATAAAGAGAAGACAAGCGTGAATAAAGACAAAGGTACGAAAGTTGCTAAAGCAAAAACACTGAAGAATGAAGTCAAGCGCCTGCAGTCGACAATCAAGCGTCTGAAACGTCATATTTTCAGGTACGCTCTTCCAAATGAAGTGATCTTGGTTTTGTTGGAAAGATAAGAGAAATACCTACATGTTTCTTGGAGAAGTCGGGATCTGAACCAATCTCTATCGGAGTGAAATTCATTCTTCAAGCTTTAGATGTGATACTGTTCGTGACAATAAGAACATTGAAGCGTCTGCTGACAGCTTCTGGAGTTTTTGGTGTTCAAAAGCATCAATCTTGGTGTCTTTGGAAGGCTTAGAGAAATATCTTCAACTCTCATGAAGAGGTCAAGAGCTAAATCGATCTCTATCTTAGTAAAATTGCGTCCGTAAGTTGGTCACGCGATGTTGTTCCTAACAGTCATACCTTTGTAGTGTCTGATGGCCATATGTTGAGCTACAGGTGTCCGAATTGGACAAAACTGGTGTCTCATTAAAGCTAATATCCATATCTATAAGTTTCATGAAGACATCGAATCCTAATTCTGCCATTAAGAGGGTCAAAGAAGCATAATACGCTAACTGATCATAATGCTACGAGTAAAACTGCCTTGTGAATGTTCCCAGTGGATAAGCAAGCGCCTTAGCTAATTTAAGAAACGTCCTGCAAAGCTTATCAAGTTTCTATTCATAATACAAAATATTATGAAGGCTGGAGAAGTAATTTTGAATGAAATATTAAGATATTCAAAGTCCAAGTTTACCAGAAAATAAGGTACCCGTTTCAATAAAATCCTGAAGCATGAAGTACTGTAATAGAAGAAGACAAAAGCTTCAGCAATTCTAATAGAAGAAAGAGAAGACAAGCGTGAATAAAGATAAAAGTACAAAAGCTGCAAAAGCAAAAACACTGAAGATTGAAGTCTAGCGCCTGCTGCAGACAATCAAGCTTCCGAAACGTCAAATTTTCTGGTACGCTCATCGAAATGAAGTGATCTTGGTTTTGTTAGAAAGATAAGATAAATACTATATGTTTCCTGGAGAAGTCAAGACCTGAACCAATCTCTATCTAAGTGAAATTCCTTCTTCAAGCTTGAGATGTGCTACTGTTCGTGACAATCAGAACATGCAAGCGTCTGCTGACAATTTCTGAAGCTTTAGGTGTTCAAAAGCACCGATCGTGGTATCGTTGAAAGACTTGGACAAATATATACAACTCTCATGAAGATGTCACGAGCGAAATCGAACTCTATCTTTCTCAAATTGCATCCCTAATTTGGTGACGTGATGTTGTTCCTGACAGTCATACCTTTGTAGTGTCTGATGGCCATTTATTGAGCTGTAGCTGTCCGAATTAGATGAAACCAGTGTCTCATTAAATTTTATATCCATATCTACAAGTTTACTGCAGACATCGAATCCTAATTCGGACATTAAGAGGGTGAAAGAAGCATAATACGCTAATTGGACCGAATGCTATGATTTAAACAACCTTGTGAATGTGCCCAGTGGATAACCAAGCGCCTTAGCTAATTTAAGAAGCGTCTATTCAGAATGCAAAACATTATTAAGGCTGGAGATGTAATTTTGAATGAAATATTAAGATACTCAAAGTCCAAGCTTGACCAGAAAATAAGGTACCCTTTCCAATAAAGTCCTGAAGCATCAAGTACTGTAATTCAAGAACACGAAGCTTCAGCAATTCTAATAGAAGGAAGAGAAGACCATCGTGAACAAAGACAAAAGTACAAAAGCTGCAAAAGCAAAAACACTGAAGATTGAAGTCAAACGCCTGTTGCCGACAATCAAGAGTCCGAAACGTCGAATTTTGAGGTACGCTCATCGAGATGAAGTGATATTGGTTTTTTAAGAAAGATAAGAGAAATACCTACATGTTTCCTGCAGAAGTCGAGATCTGAACCAATCTCTTTTTGAGTGAAATTCCTTCTTCAAGCTCTAGATGTAATACTGTTCGTGACAATTAGAACATGCAAGCGTCCGCTGACAATTTCTGGAGGTTTAGGTGTTCAAAAGCATCGATCTTGGTATCGTTGGAAGGCTTAGAGAAATATCCGCAACTCTCATGAAGAGATCAAAAGCGAAATCGATCTCTATCTTTGTCAAATTGCATCCGTAAGTTGGTGACATGATGTTGTTCCTGACAGTCATACCTATGTAGCGTTTGATGATCATATATTGAGCTGTAGGTGTTCGAATTGGATGAAACCGGTGTCTCATTAAATCTAATATCCATATCTACAAGTTTCATGAAACATCGAATCCTAATTCGTCCATTAAGAGGGTCAAAGAAGCATAATACGATAACTGCAAAGAACGCTACGAGTTAAACAGCCTTGTGAATGTGCCCAGTGGATAATCAAGTGCCTTAGCTAATTTAAGAAGCATCTGATGAATCCAATCAAGCGTCTATTAAGAATACAAACATTATGAAGGCTGAAGAAGTAATTTTTAATGAAGTATTAAGATATTGAAAGTCCAAGCTTGACCAGAAAATAGGGTACCCTTTTCTATAAAGTCCTGAAGCATGAAGTACTGTAAAAGAAGAAGACAAAAGCTTCAGCAATTCTAATAAAAGAAAGGGAAGACAAGCGTGAATAAAGACAAAAGTACAAAAGCTGCAAAAGCAAAAACACTGAATATTGAAGTCAAGCTCTGGTCGAACCAAAGTGGTTATGGTCCAGATAATCCTTTAAGTTTTGATGTTAACAAAGAGCTAATTTAAGATGAACAAAGATTTGTTATGGACTAACGTTTTATATTATGTGTGTAGGATAAAACTTAATTGAGTCCAAAGACTATCGCTAGTCCAAAGACTTTATCTCGTCCAACATTTAATCTTGGTTTACGACTGGACGGTAATATATAGAACCATGAGTCCAAAGACTCTTTCGGTTACTTTTGTAATAGCTAGTCCAATAAGTGCTTTTATACTTCAAGCGCGAATTACTTGTAAAAGCATTTGAATTTATTATTCCCTGTAAAAGGCTTATATTCTTGGGACAAAACATTCCTTGTAATATTTGTACATATGTCAAGCGTAAGTCAAAATGTCCCTATCACTTTAAGAAGTTGACCTCCTTCTTTTGGAAAAACAAAAGGCAACTTTCGTTCTACTCAGAAGATATGTCAGCACCACTTTGAGTTATCATCCTGACAGTTTATCTTGCTAATCAGAAACTTCAGAAGCTATCATACTCAACGGATCAAATTCATTCAATGCTCATTAGAACAGATCCTTTTCCATCCGTTGAAGAGTGAAGTTTGCTCAAAGACAAGAGGCTATATATACCTCCATCCCCTGAAAGTGCAAGGTGACCAAAAACGAACACCAATCAGACAAAACTTGAGCAAAAATACAAGTGAAGCAACACTTAGCAATTCAAAATCTTTCAAGCGATACAAGCAAACATTAGCTCAAGAAATGAAAGAGAAAATCTCAAGCTTGCAAAGCTAGCAAAGCTACTCTAATCCTCATTTTCATATTACTCTATGTGTAGAGTTGTTTTTAAGAGTCTAAGCTTTAGTTTCGAATTCTCACATTTAGTGAGTTAGTAGAACAAACTCTTTCAAAACCTTAGTTTGGTTGAGCCTGAAGAGGCTTATCTGTAAAAAGAATACTTAGAGAACCTGAAGAGGTTGAGAATACTGCCTGAAGAGGTGTTGAATACTTTGTAACAAAAGGTTTTTGTTATAGTGGATAAAGCTCTCAAGTAGAGAGGACTAGACGTAGCTCTTTGGTGAAGAGTGAACCAGGATAATATCTTCGTGTTCTTTTCTCTCCCTAACCCTCACTTTAGTTTATTATCTCACTAACTAACTGGGATTGAATTGCCTTTTACTACGCTGCTTTCTTATCTTTGTCAAACTAAGTTAGCGGCCAACTTGGTGTTTGGAAGAGCTCTCTTTGCTTTTAATCGTTTTAGCGTCCAATCTTGCGTAAAATATTATCTGCTTATGAAAAGAATTTAAAATCGTTTAAAACACAATTCAACCCCCCTTCTTGTGTTTTAAACAGGTTCCTTCAATTGGTATCAGAGCTCAGCCTCTGGGTTGAGCACTTTGTCGTGTAGAGGAAAAGATCCTACTGCAGATATGTCTGGACCAGGTATGCCAAGTGGGAGTCAACCTGTTATGGAAGGTACTTCCATGACCAGACCGCCGTTCTTGAACGGTACTCGCTACCTGTACTGGAAGGAAAGATTCAAAGGTTTCATCTTCAGTACAAACTCAATTCTCTGAACCAAAATCACAAATGGTCCTAACGTTTGTCTCAACTCTGACGGGACAGAAAAAGCAGAGGACGACTGGACTGATGCTGAACGGGCTAGAATGGAACTGAATCATTAAGCAAGATATGCGTTAATGTGTGCCCTCAGTCCTGACTAATTTCATAAGATTCACGCATGTGAATCAGCCAAACAAATATGGGACACCTTGTCTAATCTCCATGAAGGGACAACCAAGGTGAAGGACTCTAAAATCATCATGCTGGTTGGCCAGTATGAAATGTTCACCATGGCTGAAGGAGAGTCCATCCTAGACATGATGGGTCGCTTTCAGATGATCATCAACAATCTGAAATCCCTTGGAAAGGTCTATACTACCAAGGAGAATGTCACCAAGATTCTTAGGAGTTTGCCTAAGAAGTGGAGACCTCTTGTCACTGCAATCACCCAGGCCAAAGATCTCTCTACTTTGACTCTGGATGATCTTATCGGGACGCTTCAAGTTCATGAGTAGGAGCTTGATCTTGACAATCCTGGAAAGAAGAACAAAGGGATTGCCCTGAAAGCTCATAGGTCCAACAACTCAAAAGCTTTAAAAGCTGATGAGTCCAGTGATGAAGCTGATCAGTCTGATGATGATGTATCAGACGATGACGAGCTATCCTTTATCTCCAGAAAGATTCAGAATATGTGGAGAAAGAAAAATGGAATGAAAAGAAGGTCATTCCAAAAGAAAAGCTTCAAGGATCATGCTGAACCCAAAGATAAAAGTCAGCTGGTCTGTTTTGAATGCAACAAACCAGGACACTTCAAAGCTGATTGCCCAACGCTAAAGGACAAGAAGTTCTTCAAAAAGAAGAAAAAGAACTTCATGGCAACTTGGGAGGACTTGAACTCTTCTGAAGAAGAAGAAGAAGAAACAAATGAAGAGGCTAACCTATGCCTTTGGTCCAATAAGCAAGATGAAGACTCTTCGGACGATGAACAACTTGTTGTTCCAGGAGAAAGAAGTCAGGAGTCTACCTCTGAAAGAGGATGGAATGTGAATGTTCCACACATCTTCAAGGGAACAGACTATCCTTATTGGAAAACAATTTTCCAACTATACGTCCAAGCTCAAGACTATGAGTTGTGGGACATCTTCACTAACGGAGATTATCGCCCAACAATTACCCTTGAGGACGGATCAACATCGTCCAAACATGAAACAGACTGGACGAGTGATGATATCAGACGGTGTTCTCAAAATGCTCATGCCAACTGGTGTCTTGTCAACGCCCTTGATTGTCCAATACTGGACATGGTCTCACAATTCCAAATAGCTAAGGAGAAGCTGGACGCTCTGGAACATCGGTTCAGACCAAGGAGCTCGTCTACCTCAAATCTCTGCCTGATGGCCAAAAGCTCTTCGGACGCTGAATCAGAAGATGACGAGGTATCTGTTTCTGACTCTCTTCAAGAAGCATATGATGAACTGCTAAATGATTCTTCTCTATTGCATCATCAACACATCATGCTTAAGAGAAAACTGTCAAAAGTGAATAAAGAGTTGGAAGAGTCCAACAAACTAAATAAGTAGCTTGTTGACAAGAATAATAAGCTTAAAGCTGAGAATGTCAGTCTAACTGACAAACTCACCTCTGAGTCCACTGAACCCCTTGAGGTAACTAGACTAAAACAAGAGGTATCTGATCTCACCAAAAGCATATCTAAGCTTGTTGGAGGATCAGAGAAGCTAGACCTGATATTGAGGTATACTAGATCACCTCATGATAAGTCTGGCCTAGGCTACGACTCTGAGAAACAAAGTACGTCTCAGAAAATATTAGGGTCCAACAAACATCACAAGGCTTTTCATTCCTATGGAAAGCAAAAAGAAAATAAATTGCATGCATCCAGAACTTACTGTAAGATTTGTGCAAAGAGTGGTCACACCTCTTCAAAATGCATTTACAAGAACAAAAACAAAATGCATGGACGAAGACCACCAACTAACCCAAAAGGACCCAAGTCTATCTGGGTACCTAAGAGTATGATAATACCTGTTGCAGATCTGCTTAGCAACACAAAAAGGACCCCAGTCCTGGTACTTGGACAGTGGTTGCTCACGTCACATGATGGGAGAAAGGTGTATGTTCCAAGAAATCCGTGAGAAAACTAGTGGATGGGTCACCTTTGGAGGCAACCAGAAGGTAAAGATAGTAGGAATAGGTAAGATTGGTAAGCATCCTCTTCCCTCTATTGATAATGTTCTTCTGGTTGAAGGATTAAAACACAACTTGCTTAGCATAAGTCAATTGTGTGACAGTGGGTCTGTTGTTTCCTTCAATAAAGGTGAATGTATAGTCAAGAACCCTGATGGGTCCATCTTATTCACTGCCAAAAGGCAAAATAATCTGTATAAGATTAACTTGGGGGAACTTTCAACTCAAAGTGTATCATGTCTAGTGTCTGTTGAAGATGAGCGATGGATCTGGCACAAAAGACTTGGTCATTCTAGTCTGAGATTAATCTCTAAACTAAACAAGCATAACCTTATAAGAGGTTTACCAAATATTGTGTTTAGATCAGACGCTCTCTGTGATGCATGTCAAAAAGGAAAACAAGTTAAGAACTCGTTTGAGTCCAAGAACATTGTTAGTACTTCTAGACCACTAGAATTGTTGCATCTTGATTTGTTTGGTCCAACAAGGACTGCTTCTGTCAATGGTAAGAAATATGCACTTGTCATAGTAGATGACTATACTAGATGGATGGACATGGGTTAAGTTACTTGCTCACAAGGATGAGTCTATCAAGATCTTTTCTGTATTCTGTAAGCGAGTTCAGAATGAAAAAGGCATATTCATCAGCTCGATCACAAGTGATCATGGACGCGAATTTGAAAATGAGCTTTTTCAAAGGTTCTGTGATGAAAGTGGTATTCATTACAATTTCTCTGCCCGTAGACCACCATAACAAAACGGTGTTGTTGAAAGAAAGAACCGATCTCTTCAAGAGATGGCTAGGGCAATGCTCAGTGATAATTCTGTCCCTAAGCACTTCTGGGCTGAAGCTGTAAATACTGCCTGCTACATTCAAAACAGAATATACATAAGACCAATCTTGAATAAGGCTCCTTATGAATTGTGGCAAGGACGTAAACCCAACATTTCTTATTTCCACCCCTTCTGATGTCAATGCTTTATTTTAAATACTAAGGATCAACTAGGAAAGTTTGATGCCAAAGTAGATAATGGAATATTGTTAGGATACTCTGAAATGTCCAAAACTTTTAGAGTCTATAACTCTAGAACTTTGATTGTTGAAGAATCCATCCATGTTAAATTTGATGACAAACAGCCTGATAAGAGATTATCAGAGCTAGATGATTCTTTTGCAGATATGAATCTGAATGATTCAGATGCTCGTCCAACAACCAACAAAGATGAGGCATCAGACGCTACGCAGGACTCATCATCGTCTCAGCAAGCTGTAAACACCCCTCGTTCTTGGCAATTCAGAACTTATCATCCTGAGGATCAAATCATTGGCAAACCTAATGATAGCGTCCGGACAAGGTCAACCTTCAGAGAGCAAGCTGACTCAGCCTTCATCTCTGAGATGGAACCAAAGTCTGTGGACGAAGCCTTATTGGACGAGTGCTGGATCCTCGCTATGCAAGAGGAGCTCAACCAGTTTCAACGAAGTGACATTTGGACGTTGGTCTCCTTGCCTAAGGATAAGTCTGTCATTGGAACCAAGTGGGTCTATCACAACAAGCTGGACGAAGATGGCAAAGTTGTAAGGAATAAAGCAAGGCTAGTTGCTCAAGGCTACTCACAAGAGGAAGGTATTGATTATACTAAAACCTTTGCTCCAGTAGCTAGATTAGAAGCTATACGCATCTTACTCTTATATGCTGCACATCATAACACTATGCTTTATCAAATGGATGTAAAAAGTGCATTCCTAAATGGTGTAATTAATGAAGAAGTATATGTTCTTCAACCACCCGGTTTTGAAGATCAGAACTGTCCTGAGCATGTATATAAGCTTAAGAAAGCTTTATATGGACTCAAACAAGCTCCTAGAGCTTGGTATGAGAGACTCAGCACTTTCTTAATGGAGAATGGCTTTTCAAGAGGAAAAGTGGATACAACTCTGTTTAGAAGAGTAAATAAAAAGGAATTTATTGTTGCTCAAATTTACGTTGATGATATAATATTTGGTGCAACTGATGAATCTCTTTGCCAAGAGTTTTCTGAATTAATGCAAAGGGAATTTGAAATGAGCATGATGGGAGAACTAAAATTCTTCCTCGGACTTCAAGTAAAGCAAACTTCAGATGGAGTGTACATTCATCAGACGAAGTACTCAAAGGAGCTTTTGAAACGCTTCAAGTTGGACGATTGTAAACCTATGAATACACCAATGCATCCAACGTCCGTGCTAAACAAAGATGATAAAGATAAAAAGGTAGATCAAAAGGTATATAGAGGTATGATTGGTTCCCTCTTATATCTAACTGCGTCCAGACCTGATATCATGTTTAGTGTTTGCTTATGTGCTCGTTTTCAATCCGATCCAAGAGAGTCTCATCTCTCAGCAGTAAAAAGAATCTTTAGATATCTAAAAGGTTTTACTAATCTTGGTCTTTGTTACAAGAAATTTGATGAATACAGATTAGTTGGATTCTGTGACGCTGACTATGCTGGAGACAGAATAGAAAGAAAAAGCACAAGTGGAGGGTGTCACTTCATTGGTGCTAATCTTGTCTCATGGTCAAGCAAAAGGCAAAGCACAATTGCTCTATCAACTGTTGAAGCTGAGTACATTGCTGCAGCCAGTTGCTGCTCACAACTGCTATGGATCAAACATCAGTTGGAAGACTACAACGTGTTTGTAAGCAACATCCCTATCATGTGTGATAACACTGCTGCTATTAACTTGTCAAAGAACCCCATACTACATTCTAGAGCAAAGCATATAGAAATAAAGCATCATTTTATTAGAGACTATGTGCAAAAAGGAACAATAGATATTCAATTTGTTGATACTGACCATCAATGGGCAGATATCTTCACTAAACCTTTAGCCGAAGATAGGTTCACATTTATAAGGAAATATCTGAACATGCATTTCATTGATTGACTGAGAGTCCAATGCATGCGTCCAATATTTGCACTACGTGCAATATATGCTCGTCCATTGTACTTTCTGATTGCTCGTCTAATACATTAATGGAACTCAATCTTTGTCGAATGAACTATTATCTTTTATTCCCTTAACTGAGTCAGTTTTTTGTTTTCTTTGTTTGTCAAAAATGCTTTTTACGGTTTTAAAGTCTGAACGTGTGTCAGGCATTTAATGCACGTCGTTTCGCTCTCTCTCTCTCTTTGAAAATACGAAAGGTTTTCGTTCTCTCTTCTCCTTTCTTTAAAACCTAAGTTTTGTTAAAAACCAAACCTTTACAAAAAGCTTTAATCTTTCTTCTTGCATCTTCGAAAAGGAAAACCTTTTTTTTTTTTCAAACCTCCTCTCTGAAACTATGGCAACCTCTTCTGCTGCTGACTCTAAGGGTAAAGGAAAAACCTTTAACGCTCAGACTGCTGATATCATGGTCGAGTTCAAGTTTAAGCTACAATTCCTGGCTGATAATGGAATTGACATTTTCTCTAACATCCATGCTGCTGGAAGGTCAAGCTTCTTCGAAGGTTCTCCGGTAATCTACCCTGCTCTAGTTAGGGAGTTCTGGACAAACCCTATTGTCTCTGCAAGGGAGATTCGCAACAAAGTGCTTGATACTGAAGTAATAGTATCCAAAGCAACAATTTCTAATGCGATTGGGTGCGCCCAATCTGGTATAACTGTTGAGGATAACTGGGAGGAAGAGATTGGTGATGCTTCCACCATTAGAGACTGTCTGTTGAAGAACTCGGGTGACAAACTCATAGCCTCAAAAATGACTGACAAGGCTAGGGTTCTTCACCAAATCTTGAACAAGTCTATCCTTCACAAGGCTGGGTCGAAGGATAATGTATCAAAGGCTCATCAATTTTGCCTGGTTCATTTGATACTCGAAAGGCAAATAAACCTTCCCCACTTACTCTTTTCCTTCTTCAAGTATGCCATTGAAGGCTCTGGGAAGAATACTTCAATCATCTATGCTGCTCTTCTCTCTAAAATCTTCGAGAAGCATATGATCTTCGATGACCTAAAGAACTTGGCTCCAGAAAGAAAAGTCAGATACTACGGAGTTCATGGCATTGAACGATTGCATCAGCCTGAGTTTAGCAGGCAAATTTTGGTGATGATGCAGTTGGACTGCTTCAAAAAGTCCAAACTTGAATGAAAACAAAAAGGAGCTCAGACGCAAGGCTCAGAAGAAGCGTCTGAACAACGCGTCACTGCTGGACGCTCCACTGAACTAGCTCGTCCAATAGCTACGACACATCTTTCTCGTCCAAAGCTCACACCGTCCAATCATCCAGAAAAAGGAAACTGATTCTAGCTCCCATTGATGATGACGAAGAGGACGATCTACCCATCTCCAGGGTAGTTAAAGGTCCAAGATTGGAAACCTCGTCTGCTGCACCTCTGCCTAAACCTTTGTCAACAAGGGCAAGGTCAATTCGAGCAATGACAAAAGGTAATACTGAACCTATCTCCAGTTCAGTTATTACTTCTTCTGTTGTCCAATCGTCTGAGATTGAGGACTTGACCTTTGAACCTTCCCTACCACCCTCACCCACTGACCTACCACAAACCCAAACTCTAACCTCACCAAATGAACCCGAAGACTGGTTCACACCCTGGGGAGATCACCCCTTCCAACCTTATGTGCTCCCTACCCTAGACGGATCTTTCCCAAAAGTAAATATAGAGGCATTCCAGGATTAGACTACAGTAACAAATGCTCAATTTGGGCTGAGGTCAAACGCAACTTTCCTGCTCTATTCCCTGAACACACACCCCCCACTACTGAACCTGACCCCAAAAGCCCTCTTCCATTACCTGAATATGAATATGAACAACCACCCACACCACCCACCTCTGGACCACCCCCTAAACATGGCTACTACCCTATCCCACACACATCAACTAAACGTCTGCCCTCTGAGATGTACACAGCCCATGGACCCTTGGTTGTCAGCCTTGAGAAGAAGACGTTTCCTCCAAGGAAAGTCTATCCCAACCTTATCAAGGACAAGGCATTCCAATGGTGCCACTACAATGTAAAGAGGCACGTTGTTCTTCGTAATGAAGACAAGAAAGGCTACAACACGGAGTACGAAAGAAGAGCAAGGACGTTTGGCTTATCCAACTTCATCCTTGATCCTGATCTTTCTTTCATTCCAAGCTACCCATCAACATGGAAGGAGTATTCTGATTTTCGGGACTTTCTTCCTTATTATGCCGTGCGGAAAGAGTATGACATGACTCGGGAATCTAAGATTCATCACAACCTTCCAAAGAAACTTTGGTCAAAGTCATCTAGCACAAAAGTAGGAGTTGTTCCTCCTCGAGCTTGTCCAAGGCTCCCTATTCTAGATCCCAACAAGAGTAAGGACCTTCGCAAAAGGCTTGAGTCATGGACAATGCCGTACAAAAATGCCTTTGATCCCTTGTTTTGGAAGAAACATCGAGATGACTCTGAGGTTTTAGCAAACATTTGGAAGAAAGATCCCCGATTCAGATTTGACCCAGATGCTAAGGTCTACTGGGAAAACCACATCTGGAGATGCTCCCAAGAAGCATCATCATCTGGACTATCTTTTGAGGAGAAAGAAGAGATTCACGTCTACCCAAGACAATATCGAATCCGTGAAGCTAACTGCATGATCATAGACGATATCTTTGGGATACCTCTTTATCCTAGAGATGTTTTGCCTTCACCTACTCCCAGATGGAGAGAAAACAAGTATGATGATGCTGAAATCATACTTGAAGTGCTGCCACCTCTTGATGCTCCTCCTCCTCCTCCTAAGCCGGTTACTTCTGAAGAGTCCGGGGACACCGAAATCGTCTATGCGGACCCCTCCTCTGAAACTCATGCTGAGGAAGTGGAACAAGTTGCAGACTCAGCTCAGTCCAAGTCTCAACCTATCCCTCTCTCAATGGTCCATCCTGTTGATCCATCTCCCTCTCAGGCTCTTAGTATAGTTCCTGATCAAAAAGGTGTGGACGCAACCAGGGCCACAGCTGAGAGTTCCACCTCGGTGATTCCTTCTGAGTTTCAAGAGTTCGTCCAACGGACCATAGAAGCCAACAATGTGGTGCTTCTTCAGCAAATTGCGGCTATGTTCAAATATTTTATTCCGAAACCTCCTCCTTCTTCTTAAAATTTGTTTTATCTTAAAAATTTGTTTTATTTGTTTTCAAATATACTGACTATGATGTGTTTCTCACTCTTTTGTCTGATGACAAAAAGGGGGAGAAAATGGGTTGATTGAGTATATAAAAAGCTTATATCTGTCTTATATGCCTTAAATGTTTAGACGCTTTAAATGATTAGAATGTTTGTCTTAGGGGGAGCCCTTCAGCTCCCTAGGACTCTTTGTTCAATCAAATTAGTATGTTTTGTCATCATCAAAATGGGGAGATTATTGGAACCAAAGTGGTTATGGTCCAGATAATCCCTTAAGTTTTGATGTTAACAAAGAGCTAATTTAAGATGAACGAAGATTTGTTATGGACTAAAGTTTTATATTAAGTGTGAAGGATAAAACTTAATTGAGTCCAAAGACTATCGCTAGTCCAAAGACTTTATCTCGTCCAACATTTAATCTTGGTTTACGACTGGACGGTAATATATAGAACCATGAGTCCAAAGACTCTTTCGGTTACTTTTGTAATAGCTAGTCCAATAAATGCTTTTATACTTCAAGCGCGAATTTCTTGTAAAAGCATTTGAATTTATTATTCCCTGTAAAAGGCTTATATTTTTGGGACAAAACATTCCTTGTAATATTCGTACATATGTAAAGCGTAAGCCAAAATGTCCCTATCACTTTAAGAAGTTGACCTTCTTCTTTTGGAAAAACAAAAGGCAACTTTCGTTCTACTCAGAGGATATGTCAGCACCACTTTGAGCTATCATCCTGACAGTCTATCCTGCTAATCAGAAACTTCAGAAGCTATTAGACTCAACGGATCAAATGCATTCAATGCTCATCAGAACGGATCCTTTTCCATCCGTTGAAGAGTGAAGTTTGCTCAAAGACAAGAGGCTATATATACCTCCATCCCCTGAAAGTGCAAGGTGACCAAAAACGAACACCAATCAGACAAAACTTGAGCAAAAATACAAGTGAAGCAACACTCAGCAATTCAAAATCTTTCAAGAGATACAAGCAAACATTAGCTCAAGAAATCAAAGAGAAAATCTCAAGCTTGCAAAGCTAGCAAAGCTACTCTGATCCTCATTTTCATATTACTCTCTGTGTAGAGTTGTTTTAAGAGTCTAAGCTTTAGTTTCGAATTCTCACATTTAGTGAGTTAGTAGAACAAACTCTTTCAAAACCTTTGTTTGGTTGAGCCTGAAGAGGCTTATCTGTAAAAGAATACTTAGAGAACCTGAAGAGGTTGAGAATACTGCCTGAAGAGTTGTTGAATACTTTGTAACAAAAGGTTTTTGTTATAGTGGATAAAGCTCTCAAGTAGAGAGGACTGGATGTAGCTCTTTGGTGAAGAGTGAATCAGGATAATATCTTTGTGTTCTTTTCTCTCCCTAACCCTCACTTTAGTTTATTATCTAACTAACTAACTGGGATTGAATTGCCTTTTACTACGCTGCTTTCTTATCTTTGTCAAACTAAGTTAGCGTCCAACTTGGTGTTTAGAAGAGCTCTCTTTGCTTTTAATCATTTTAGCGACCAATCTTGCGAAAACTATTATCTGCTTACGAAAAGAATTTAAAATCGTCTAAAACACAATTCAACCCCCTTCTTGTGTTTCAAAAAGGTTCCTTCAAGCTCCTGCTACCAATAATCAAGCGCCGGAAACGTCGTATTTTGAGGTACGCTCGTCAAAATGAAGTGATTTTTGTTTTTTAAGAAAGATAAGAGAAATACCTACATTTTCCTGGAGAAGTCGAGATCTCAACCAATCTCTATCTGAGTGAAATTCCTTCTTCAAGCTCAAGATGTGGTACTGTTCATGACAATCAGAACATACAAGCGTCTGCGGACAATTTCTGGAGCTTTAGGTGTTCAAAAGCATCAATCTTGGCATTGTTGGAAGGCTTAGAAATAACTGCAACTCTCATTAAGACGCCAAGAGTGAAATCGATCTCTATCTTTGTCAAATTGCATCCGTAAGTTTTTGACGTGATATTGTTCTTGACAGTCATACCTTTGTAGCATCTGATGGCCATATATTGAGCAGTAAGCGTCTGAATTGGATGAAACCGGTTTCTCTTTAAAGCTAATATCCATATCTACAAGTTTCATTCAGACATCGAATCCTAATTCGGCCATTAAGAAGATCAAAGAAGTATAATACGCGAACTGGTCAGCATGCTACTAGTTTGACAGCCTTGTGAATGTGCCCAGTGGATAACCACGCGCCTTAGCTAATTTAAGAAGGGTCCGATGAAGCTAATCAAGCATCTATTCAGAATGCAAAACATTAGGAAGGCTGGATAAGTTATTTTGACTGAAGTATTATGATATTCAAAGTCCAAGCTTAACCAGAAAATAAGGAACCCATTTCTATAAAGTCCTGAAGCAAGAAGTACTACAATAGAAGAAGACAAAAGCTTCAGCAAATCTAATAGAAGAAAGAGAAGACAAGTGTGAATAAAGACAAAAGTACAAAAGCTGCAAAAGCAAAAACACTGAAGATTGAAGTCAAGCGCCTGCTGCCGATAATCAAGCGTCCGAAACGCTGTATTTTGAGGTACTCTCTTCGAAATGAAGTGATATTGGTCTCGTAGGAAAGTTAAGAGAAATACCTAAATGTTTCCTGGAGAAGTAGAGATTTGAACCAATCTCTATCTGAGTGAAATTCCTTCTTCAAGCTATAGCTGTGATGTTCGTGACAATCAGAACATGCAAGCATCTGCTGACAATTTCTGGAGCTTTAGGTGTTCAGAAGGATCGATCTTGGTATTGTTGGAAGGCTTAGAGAAATATCCGCAACTCTAATAAAGAGGTCAGGAGCGAAATCGATCTTTATCTTTGTCAAATTGCATCCGTAAGTTTTTGACGTGATATTGTTGCAGCGTATGATGGCCATATATTGAGCTGTAGGTGTCCGAATTGTTGAAACCAGTTTCTCTTTAAAGCAAATATCCATATCGACAAGTTCCATTAAGACATCGAATCCTAATTCGGCCATTCAGAGGATCAAAGAAACATAATACGCGAACTGGTCAGAATGGTACTAGTTTTACAGCCTGGTGAATGTGTCCAGCGGATAACCATGCACCTTAGCTAATTTAAGAAGAGTCCGGTGAAGCTAATCAAGCGTCTATTTAGAATACAAAACATTATGAAGGCTGGAGAAGTAATTTTGAATGAAGTATTAAGATATTCAAAGTCCAAGCTAGAAAGAAAACAAGGTACCTTTTTCTATAAAGTCCTGAAGCATGAAGTACTGTAATCGAAGAACACAAATGCTTCTGCAATTCTAATAGAAGAAAGAGAAGACAAGCGTAAATAAAGACAAAAGTACAAAAGCTGCAAAAGTAAAAACACTGAAGATTAAAGTCAAGCGCCTGCTGCCGACAATCATGCGCCCGAAACGTTATATTTTGAGGTACGCTCGTCGAAATTAAGTGATCTTTGCTTTTTAAGAAATGAAAGAGAACTACCTACATGTTTCCTGGGGAAGTCGAGATCTGAACCAATCTCTATCTGAGTGAAATTCGTTCTTCAAGCTTGAGATGTGCTACTGTTCGTGACAATCAGAACATGCAAGTGTCTGCTGACAATTTCTAAAGCTTTAGGTGTTCAAAAGCATCGATCTTGGTATCGTTGGAAGGCTTAGAGAAATATCTGCAACTCTCATGAAGAGGTCGAGAGCGAAATCGATCTCTATGTCTGTCAAATTGCATCCGTAAGTCGGTGACGTGATGTTGTTGCTGACGGTCATACCTTTGTAGCGTCTTGTGGCCATATATTGAGATGTAGGTGTCCGAATTGGATGAAGCCGGTGTCTTATTAAAGCTAATATCCATGTCTACAAGTTTATTGAAGCCATCGAATCCTAATTCGGCCATTAGGAGGGTGTAAGAAGCATAATACGCTCACTGGTCAGAATGCAACGAATTAAACAACCTTGTGAATGTGCCCAGTGGATAACCAAGTGCCTTAGCTCATGTAAGAATCCTCCAGTGAACCTAATCAAGTGTCTACTCAGAATACAGAACATTACGATAGCAGGAGAAGTAATTTCGAATGAAGTTTTAAGATATTCAAAGTCCAAGCTAGACCAGAAAATGAGGTACCCTTTTCGATAAAGTTATGAAACATCAAGTATTGTAATAGTAGAAGACAAAAGCTTCAGCAACTTTAATAGAAGATAGAGAAAAGAAGCACAAATAAAGACAAAAGTACAAAAGCTGCAAAAGCAAAAACACTGAAGATTGAAGTCAAGTGCCTACTGCCGATAATCAAGCGTCCGAAACGTTGTATTTTGAGGTACGCTCATCGAAATGAAATGATCTTGGTGTTTTAAGAAAGATAAGATAAATACCTACATGTTTCCGGGAGAAGTCGAGATTTGAACCAATCCCGATCTGAGTGAAATTCCTTCTTCAAGCTTGATATGTGATATTGTTCATGACAATCAGAACATGCAAGCGTCTGCTGACAATTTCTGGAGCTTTAGGTGTTCAAATGCATCGATCTTGGTATTGTTGGAAGGCTTAGAGTAATATCCGCAACTTTCATGAAGAGGTCAAGCGGAAATCGATGTCTATCTTTGTCAAATTGCATCCGTAAGTCGGTGACGTGATGTTGTTGCTGACCGTCATACCTTTGTAGCGTCTTATGGCCATATATTGATATGTAGGTGTCCGAATTGGATGAAACTGGTGTCTCATTAAAGCTAATATCCATATCTACAAGTTTAATGAAGACATCGAATCCTAATTCGGCCATTAGGAGGGTCAAAGAAGCGTAATACAGTAACTTGATAGAATGCAACAAGTTAAACAACCTTGTGAATGTCCCTAGTGGATAACCAAGCGCCTTAGCTCATTTAAGACTCCTACAGTGAAGCAAATCAATCTTCTACTCAGAATACAGAACATTATGATGGCTGGAGAATTAATTTCGAATGAAGAATTAAGATATTCAAAGTCCAAGCTTGACCAGAAAATGAGGTACCCTTTTCGATAAAGTTCTCAAATATCAAGTATTGTAATAGTAGAAGACAAAAGCTTCAGCAACTCCAACAGAAAAAGGAGAAAAGAAGTACAAATAAAGACAAAAGTACAAAAGCTGCAAAAGCAAAAACATTGAGGATTGAAGTCAAGCGCCAGCTGCCGATAAGCAAGCGTCTGAAACGTCGTATTTTGGGGTACGCCCGTCGAAATGAAGTGATCTTGGTTTTGTTAGAAAGATAAGATAAATAAATACATGTTTCCTGGAGAAGTCGAGATCTGAACCATTCCCGATCTGAGTTAAATACTTTCTTCAAGCTTGAGATATGATATTGTTCATAACAATCAGAACATGCAAGCGTCTGCTGACAATTTCTGGAGCTTTAGGTGTTCAAAAGCATCAATCTGGGTATCGTTGGAAGGCATAAAAATAACTACAACTCTCATGAAGACGCCAAGAGTGAAATCGAACTCTATCTTTGTCAGATTACATCCGTAAGTTTTTAACGTGATATTGTTCCAGACAGTCATACCTTGTAGCATATGATGGCCATATATTGAGCTGTAGGTGTCCGAATTGATGAAACCGGTGTCTCTTTAATGCCAATATCCATATCTACAAGTTTCATTAAGACATCGAATCCTAATTCGGCCACTAAGAGGATCAAAAAAGCATAATACGCGAACTGGTCAAAATGCTACTAGTTTGACAGCCTTATGAATGTGCCCAGTGGATAACTAAGCGCCTTAGCTAATTTAAGAAGCATCCAGTGAAGCTAATCAAGCGCCTTTTCAGAATACAAACATTATGAAGGCTGGAGAAGTAATTTTGAATGAAGTATTAAGATTATCAAAGTTCAAGCTTGACCAGAAAATAGGGTACCCTTTTCTATAAAGTCTTGAAGCATGAATTACTGTAATAGAAGATGGCAAAAGCTTCAGCAATTCTAATAGAAGAAAGGGAAGACAAGCGTCAATAAAGACAAAAGTACAAATGCTGCGAAAGCAAAAACACTGAAGATTGAAGTCAAGCGCCTATTGCAGACAATCAAGCGCCCGAAACGTCGTATTTTGAGGAATGCATGTCGAAATGAAATGATCTTGGTTTTTTATGAAATATAAGAGAAATACCTACATGTTTCCAGGAGAAGTCGAGATCTGAACCAATCTCTATCTGGGTGAAATTCCTTCTTCAAGCCCTAGCTGTGATACAGTTCGTGACAATCAGGACATGCAAGCGTCTGCTGACAATTTCTAGAGCTTTAGGTGTTCAAAAGCAACAATCTCCGCATCGTCGGAAGGCTTAGAAATAACTTCAACTCTCATTAAGACGCCAAGAGTGAAATCGATCTCTGTCTATGTCAAATTGCATCCGTAAGTTTTTGACGTGATATTGTTCCTAACGGTCATACCTTTGTAGCGTTTGAAGGCCATATATTGAGTTGTAAGTGTCCAAATTGGATGAAACTGGTGTCTCTTTAAAGCTAATATCCATATCTACAATTTTCATTAAGACATCGAATCCTAATTAGGCCGTTAAGATGATCAAAGAAGCATAATACGCGAACGGGTCAGAATGCTGCTAGTTTGACAGCCTTGTGAATGTGCCCAGTGCATAACCCCGCGCCTTAGCTAATTTAAGATTTGTCCAATGAAGCTAATCAAGAATCTATTCAGAATACAAAACATTATGAAGGCTGGATAAGTAATTTTGAATGAAGTATTAAGATATTCAAAGTCCAAGCTTGACTAGAAAATAAGGTATCCTTTTCTATAAAGTCCTGAAGCATGAAGTACTGTAATAGAAGAAGACAAAAGCTTCAGCAATTCTAATAGAAGAAATAGAAGACAAGCGTGAATAAAGACAAAAGTACAAAAGCTGCCAAAGCAAAAACACTGAAGATTGAAGTCAAGCGCCTGCTGCCCATAATCAATTGCCCAAAACGTCGTATTTTGAGGTACTCTCGTCGAAATGAAGTGATCTTGGTTTCTTAAGAAAGATAAGAGAAATACCTACATGTTTCCTGGAGAAGTTGAAATCTGAACCAATCTTTATCTGAGTGAAATTCCTTCTTCAAGCTCTAGCTGTGATAATGTTCGTGACAACCAGAACATGCAAGCGTCTGCCGACAATTTCTAGAGCTTTAGGTGTTCAGAAGGATCGATCTTGGTATCGTTGGAAGGCTTATAGAAATATCCGCAATTCTCATGAAGAGGTCAAGAGCGAAATCGATATCTTTGTTTAATTGCATCCATAAGTTTTTGACGTGATATTGTTCCTAACAGTCATACCATTGTACGTAAGATGGCCATATATTGAGCTGTAGGTGTCCGAATTGATGAAACCGCTGTCTCTTTAAAGCTAATATCCATATCGACAAGTTTCATTAAGACATCGAATCCTAATTAGGCAATTAAGAGGAACAAAGAAGCATAATTCGCGGACTGGTCAGAATGCTCCCTGTTGATAACCACGCGCCTTAGCTTATTTAAGAAGAGTCCGGTGAAGCTAATCAAGCGTGTATTTAGAATACAAAACATTATGAAGGCTGGAGAAGTAATTTTGAATGAAATATTAAGATTTTCAAAGTCCAAGCTTGACCAGAAAATAAGGTACCCTTTTCTATAAAGTCCTGAAGCATGAAGTACTGTAACAGAAGAACACAAAAGCTTAAGCAATTCTAATAGAAGAAAGAGAAGACAAGCGTGAAAAAAAAACAAAAGTACAAAAGCTGCAAAAGCAAAAACACTGAAGATTGAAGTCAAGCGCCTGCTGCCGACAATCAAGCGCCCGAAACATTGTATTTTGAGGTACGCTCGTCGAATTGAAGTGATTTTTGCTTTTTAAGAAATATAAGAGAAATACCTACATGTTTCCTGGAGAAGTCGATCTAAACCAATCTCTATCTGAGTGAAATTCCTTCTTCAAGCTCTAGCTGTGATACTGTTCGTGACAATCAGAACATGCAAGTGTCTGCTCACAATTTCTAGAGCTTTAGGCGTTCAAAAGCATCAATCTTTGTACCGTTGGAAGGCTTAGAGAAATATCTGCAACTCTCATGAAGAGGTCAAGAGCGAAATCGATCTCTATCTCTGTCAAATTGCATCCGTAAGTCGGTGACGTGATGTTGTTGCTGACTGTCATACCTTTGTAGCGTCTTATGGCCATATATTGAGATGTAGGTGTCCGAATTGGATGAAACCGATGTCTCATTAAAGCTAATATCTATATCTACAAGTTTATTGAAGACATCGAATCCTAATTCGGCCATTAGGAGGGTCAAAGAAGCATAATATGCTAACTCGACAGAATGCAACAAGTTAAACAACCTTGTGAATGTGCCCAGTGGATAACCAAGCGCCTTAGCTCATTTAAGACACCTACGGTGAAGCTAATCAATCGTCTACTCGGAATACAGTACATTATGATGGCTGGAGAAGTAATTTCGAATGAGGAATTAAGATATTCAAAGTCCAAGTTTGGCCAGAAAATGAGGTACCCTTTTCGATAAAGTTCCGAAATATCAAGTATTGTATTAGTAGAAGACAAAAGATTCAGCAACTCTAATAGAAGAAAGAGAAAGGAAACACAAATAAAGACAAAAGTACAAAAGCTGCAAAAGCAAAAACACAGAAGATTAAAGTTATGTGCCTGCTGCCGATAGGCAAGCGTTTGAAACGTCGTATTTTGGGATACGCCCGTCGAAATGAAGTGATCTTGGTTTTGTTAGAAAGATA
Organism: Ammopiptanthus mongolicus; assembly: GCA_039655645.1. Classification (NCBI taxonomy): domain Eukaryota; kingdom Viridiplantae; phylum Streptophyta; class Magnoliopsida; order Fabales; family Fabaceae; genus Ammopiptanthus; species Ammopiptanthus mongolicus. Next base: position 323,258 of record JBCIVQ010000012.1, read on the forward strand.
AGATAAATACCTACATGTTTCTTGGAGAAGTCGAGATCTGAATCAATCTCGATCTGAGTGAAATTCATTCTTCAAGCTTGAGAAGTGATGCTGTTTGTGACAATCAGAACTTCTAAGCGTCTGCTGACAATTTATGGAGCTTTAGGTGTTCAAAAGCATTGATCTTGGTATCGTTGGAAGGCTTAGAGAAATATCCGTAGCTCTCATTAAGACGTCAAGAGCGAAATCGATCTCCATCTTTGTCAAATTGCACCCGTAAGTCGGTGACGTGATGTTGTTGCTGACCATCATACCTTTGTAGCGTCTTATGGCCATATATTGAGATGTTGGTGTCCGAATCGGATGAAACCGGTGTCTCATTAAAGATAATATCAATATCTACAAGTTTAATGAAGACATCGAATCCTAATTCGGCTATTACGAGGGTCAAAGAAGCATAATACGCTAACTCAGCAGAATGCAACAAGTTAAACAACCTTGTGAATGTACCCGGTGGATAACCAAGTGCCTTAGCTCATTTAAGACTCCTAAGGTGAAGCTAATCAGTCGTCTTCTCAGAATACAGAACATTATGATGGCTGGAGAAGTAATTTCGAATGAAGAATTAAGATATTCAAAGTTCAAGCTTGACCAAAAATTGAGGTACTCTTTTCGATAAAGTTCTGAAATATCAAGTATTGTAATAGTAGAAGACAAAAGCTTTAGCAACTCTAACAGAAGAACGAGAAAAGAAGCCCAAATAAAGACAAAAGTACAAAAGCTGCAAAAGCAAAAACATTGAAGATTGAAGTCAAGCGCCAGCTACCGATAAGCAAGCGTCTGAAATGTCGTATTTTGGGGTACGCTCGTCGAAATGAAGCGATCTTGGTTTTGTTAGAAAGATAAGATAAATAACTACATGTTTCCTGGAGAAGTCGAGATCTGAACCGTTCTCGATTTGAGTGAAATTCTTTCTTCAAGCTTGAGATGTGATATTGTTCATGACAATCAGAACATGCAAGCGTCTGCTGACAATTTCTGGAGCTTTAGGTGTTCAAAGGCATCAATCTTGGTATCATTGGAAGGCAAAGAAATAAATGCAACACTCATGAAGACGCCAGGAGTGAAATGGAACTCTATCTTTGTCAAATTGCAACCGTAAGTTTTTGACGTGATATTGTTCCTGATAGTCATACCATTGTAGCGTATGATGGCCATATATTGAGCTGTAGGTGTCCGAATTGATGAAACCAGTGTCTCTTTAAAGCTATTATCCATATCTACAAGTTTCATTAAGACATCAATTCCTAATTCTGCCATTAAGAGGATCAAAGTAGCATAATACGCGAATTGGTCAGAATGCTACTAGTCTGACAGCCTTGTGAATGTGCCAAGTGGATAACCACGTGCCTTAGCTAATTTAAGAAGCGTCCGAAGAAGCTAATCAAGCGTCCATTCAGAATTCAAAACATTATGAAAGCTGGATAAGTAATTTTGAATGAAGTATTAAGATATTCAAAGTCTAAGCTTGACCAGAAAATAAGGTACCCTTTACTATAAAGTCCTGAAGCGTGAAGTACTGTAATAGAAGAACACAAAAGCTTCGGCAATTCTAATAGAAGAAAGAGAAGACAAGCGTGAATAAAGAAAAAAGTACAAATGCTGCAAAAGCAAAAACACTGAAGATTGAAGTCAAGCGCATACAGCCGATAATCAAGCGTCTGAAACGTCGTATTTTAAGGTACGGTCGTCGAAATGAAGTGATCTTGGTTTTTTAAGAAATATGAGAGAAATACCTACATGTTTCCTAAAGAAGTCGAGATCTGAACCATTCCCGATTTGAGTGAAATTCTTTCTGCAAGCTTGAGATGCGATATTGTTCATGACAATCAGAACATGCAAGCGTCTGCTGACAATTTCTGGAGCTTTAGGTGTTCAAAAGCATCAATCTTGGTATCGTTGGAAGGCATAGAAATAACTACAACACTCATGAAGACGCCAAGTGTGAAATTGAACTCAATCTTTGTCAAATTGCATCCGTAAGTTTTTGACGTGATATTGGTCCTGACAGTCATACCATTGTAGCGTATGATGGCCATATATTGAGCTGTAAGTCTCCGAATTGATGAAACCAGTGTCTCTTTAAAGCTAATATCCATATCTACAAGTTTGATTAAGACATCGATTCCTAATTCTGCTATTAAGAGGATCAAAGAAGCATAGTACGTGAACTGGTCAGAATGCTACTAGTTTGACAACCTTGTGAATGTGCCCGATGGATAACCACGCGCCTTAGCTAATTTAAGAATCGTCCGAAAAAGCTTATCAAGCGTCTATTTAGAAAACAAAACATTATTAAAGCTGGATAAGTAATTTTGAATGAAGTATTAAGATATTCAAAGTCCAAGCTTGACCAGAAAATAAGGTACCCTTTTCTATAAAGTCCTGAAGCTTGAAGTACGGTAATAGAAGAACACCAAAGCTTTAGCAATTCTAATAGAAGAAGACAAGCGTGAATAAAGGCAAAAGTACAGATGATGCGAAAGCAAAAACACTGAAGATTGAAGTCAAGCGCCTACAGCCGATAATCAAGCTTCCGAAACGTCGTATTTTGAGGTACGGTCGTCGAAATGAAGTGATCTTGGTTTTTTTAGAAATATAAGAGAAATACCTACATGTTTCCTGAAGAAGTCGAGATCTGAACCAATCCCAATTTGAGTGCAATTCTTTCTTCAAGCTTGAGATGTGATATTGTTCATGACAATCAGAACATGCAAGCGTCTGCTGACAATTTCTGGCGCTTTAGGTGTTCAAAAGCATCAATCTTGGTATCATTGGAAGGCATAGAAATAACTACAACACTCATGAAGACGCCAAGAGTGAAATCGAACTCTATCTTTGTCAAATTGCATCCGCAAGTTTTTGACATGATATTGTTCCTGACAGTCATACCTTTGTAGCGTATGATGGCCATATATTGAGCTGTAGGTGTTCGAATTGATGAAACCGGTTCTAATCAAGAGTCTATTTAGAATACAAAACATTATGAAAGCTGGATAAATAATTTTGAATGAAGTATTAAGATATTCAAAGTCCACGCTTGACCAGAAAATAAGGTACCCTTTTCCACAAAGTCCTGAAGCATGAAGTACTGTAATAGAAGAACACAAAAGCTTCAGCATTTCTAATAGAAGAAAGAGAAGACAAGCGTGAATATAGACAAAAGTACAAATGCTGCGAAAGCAAAAACACTGAAGATTGAAGTCAAGCGCATAGATGAAGTGATCTTGGTTTTTTAAGAAAGATAAGAGAAATATCTACATGTTTCCTGGAGAAGTCAAGATCTGAATCAATCTCGATCTGAGTGAAATTCCTTCTTCAAGCTCTAGATGTGATACTGTTCATGACAATCAGAACATGCAAGCGTCTGCTGACAATTTCTGGAGCTTTAGGTGTTCAAAAGCATCAATCTTGGCATCGTTGGAAGGCTTCGAAATAACTGCAACTCTCATTACGACTCCAAGAGTGAAATCGATCTCTATCTTTGTCAAATTGCATCCGTAAGTTTTTTACGTGATATTATTCCTGACAGTCATACCTTTGTAGCATCTGATGGCCATATATTGAGCTGTAAGTGTCCGAATTGGATGAAACCCGTGTCTCTTTAAAGCTAATATCCAAATCTACAAGTTTCAGGAAACATCGAATCCTAATTCGTCCATTAAGAGGGTCAAAGAAGCATAATACACTAACTGCTAAGAATGCTACGAGTTAAACAGCCTGGTGAATGTGCCCAGTGGATAATCAAGCGCCTTATCTAATTTAAGAAGCATCCGGTGAATTCAATGAAGTGTCTATTAAGAATACAAACATTATGAAGGCTGGAGAAGTAATTTTGAATGAAGTATTATGATATTGAAAGTCCAAGCTCGACCAGAAAATAGGGTACCCGTTTCTATATAGTCCTGAAGCACAAAGTACTGTAATAGAAGAAGACAAAAGCTTCAGCAATTCTAATAGAAAAAAGGGAAGACAAACGTGAAAAAAGACAAAAGTACTAAAGCTGCAAAAGCAAAAACACTGAAGATTGAAGTCAAGCTCCTACTGCCGATAATCAAGCACCGGAAACGTCGTATTTTGAGGTACGCTCGTCGAAATGAAGTGATCTTGGTTTTTTAAGAAAGATAAGAGAAATAACTACATTTTCTTGGAGAAGTCGAGATCTCAACCAATCTCTATCTGAGTGAAATTCCTTCTTCAAGCTCTAGATGTGATACTGTTCGTGACAATCAGAACATGCAAGCGTCTGCTGACAAATTCTGGAGCTTTAGGTGTTCAGAAGGATCAATCTTGGTATCGTTGGAAGGCTTAGAGAAATATCCGCAACTCTAATGAAGAGGTCAAGAGCGAAATCGATCTCTATCTTTGTCAAATTGCATCCGTAAGTTTTTGACGTGATTTTATTCACGACAGTCATACCTTTGTAGCGTCTGATGGCCACACATTGAGCTGTAAGTGTCCGAATTGGATGGAACCGGTGTCTCTTTAAATCTAATATCCATATCTACAAGTTTCATTAAGACATCGAATCCTAATTCGGCCATTAAGAGGATCAAAGAAGCATAATACGCGAATGGGTCAGAATGCTACTAGTTTGACAGCCTTGCGAATGTGCCCAGTGGATAACCACGCGCCTTAGCTAATTTAAAAAGGGTCCGATGAAGCTAATCAAGCATCTATTCAGAATACAAAACATTATGCAGGCTGGATAAGTAATTTTGAATTTAGTATTAAGATATTCAAAGTCCAAGCTTGACCAGAAAATAAGGTACCCTTTTCTATAAATTCCTTAATGCATGAAGTACTGTAATAGAAGAAGACAAAAGCTTCAACAATTCTAATAGAAGAAAGAGAAGACAAGCATGAATAAAGACAAAAGTACAAAAGCTACAAAAGCAAAAACACTGAAGATTGAAGTCAAGCGCCTGCTGCCGAGAATCAAGTGCCCGAAACGTCGTATTTTGAGGTACTCTCGTACTGTTGGAAGGCTTAGAGAAATATCTGCAACTCTCATGTTGACGTCAAAAGCGAAATCGATCTCTATCTTTGTCAAATTGAATCCGTAAGTCGGTGACGTGATGTTGTTGCTGACGGTCATACCTTTGTAGCTTCTTATGGCAATATATTGAGATGTAGATGTCCGAATTGGATGAAACCGGTGTCTCATTAAAGATAATATCCATATATACAAGTTTAATGAAGACACCGAATCCTAATTCGGCCATTAGGATGGTCCAAGAATCATAATACGTTAACTCGACAGAATGCAACATGTTAAACAACCTTGTGAATGTACCCAGGGGATAACCAAGCGCCTTAGCTCATTTAAGACTCCTACGGTGAAGCTTATCAATTGTCTACTCAGAATACGGAACATCATGATGGCTGGAGAAGTAATTTCGAATGAAGAATTAAGATATTCAAAGTCCAAGGTTGACCAGAAAATGAGGTACCCTTTTCGATAAACTTATGAAACATCAAGTATTGTAATAGTAGAAGACAAAAGCTTCAGTAACTCTAATAGAAGAAAGAGAAAACAAGCATAAATATAGACAAAAGTACAAAAGCTGCGAAAGCAAAAACACTGAAGATTGAAGTCAAGCACCTGCTGCCGATAATCAAGCGTCTGAACCGTCGTATTTTGAGGTACGCTCGTCGAAATGAAGTGATCTTGGTTTTGTTAGAAAGATAAAATAAATACATACTTGTTTCGATATTTGAACCAATCCCGATCTGAGTGAAATTCCTTCTTCAAGCTTGAGATGTGATACTGTTCGTGACAATCAGAACATGCAAGCGTTTGCTGACAATTTTTGGAGCTTTAGGTGTTCAGAAAGATCGATCTTGATATCGTAGGAAGGCTTAGAGAAATATCGGCAACTCTCATGAAGAAGTCAAGAGCGAAATCGATCTCTATCTTTGTGATATTGCATCCGTATGTTTTTTACGTGATATTGTTACTGACAATCATACGTTTCTAGCGTATGATGGCCATATATTGAGCTGCAGGTGTCTGAATTGATGAAACCGATGTCTCTTTAAAGCTAATATCCATATCGACAAGTTTCATTAAGACATCGAATCCTAATTCTGCAATTAAGAGGATCCAAGAAGCATAATATGCGTACTGGTCAGAATGCTACTAGTTTGACAGTCTTGTTAATGTGCCCAGTGGATAACCACGTGCCTTAGCTAATTTAAGAAGTGTCCGGTGAAGCTAATCAAGCGTCTATTCAGAATACAAACATTATGAAGGCTGGAGAAGTAATTTTGAATAAGGTATTAAGATATTCAAAGTCCAAGCTTGTCCAGAAAATAAGGTACCCTTTTCTATAAAGTCCTGAAGCAAGAAGCACTGTAATAGAAGAACACAAAAGCTTTAGCAATTCTAATAGAGGAATGAGAAGACAAGCGTGAATAAAGACAAAAGTACAAATGTTGCGAAAGCAAAAACACTGAAGATTGAAGTCAAGCGGCTGCTGCCGATAATCTAGCGCCCGAAACGTCGTATGTTGAGGTACTCTCATTGAAATGAAGTGATCCTGGTTTCTTAAGAAAGATAAGAGAAATGCCTACATGTTTCCTGGAGAAGTCAAGATTTGAACAAATCTCTATCTGAGTGAAATTCCTTCTTCAAGCTCTAGCTGTGATACTGTTCATGACAATCAGAACATGCAAGCATCTGCTGACAATTTCTAGAGCTTTACGTGTTCAGAAGGATTGATCTTGGTACCGTTGGAAGGCTTAGAGAAATAAACGCAACTCTCATGAAAAGTTCAAGAGCGAAATCGATCTCTATCTTTGTCAAATTGCATCCGTAAGTTTTGGACGTGATATTGTTCCTGACAGTCATACCTTTGTAGCGTATGATGGGCATATATTGAGCTGTAGGTGTCCGAATTGATGAAACCAGTGTCTCTTTAAAGCTAATATCCATATCGACAAGTTTCATTAAGACATCGAATCCTAATTCGGCCATTAAAAGGATCAAAGAAGCGTAATACGCGAACTGGTTAGAATTCTACTAGTTTGACAGCCTTGTGAACGTGCCCAGTGAATAACCACGCGCCTTAGCTAATTTAAGAAGAGTCCGGTGAAGCTAATCAAGCGTCTATTTAGAATACAAACATTATGAAGGCTGGAGAAGAAATTTTGAATGAAGTATTAAGATATTCAAAGTCCAAGCTTGACCAGAAAAAAGGTACCCTTTTCTATAAAGTCCTGAAGCATAAAGTACTGTAATAGAGGAACACAAAAGCTTTAGCAATTATAATAGAAAAAAGAGAAGACAAGCGTGAATAAAGACAAAAGTACAAATGCTGCGAAAGCAAAAACACTGAGGATTGAAGTCAAGCGCCTGCTGCTGACAATCAAGCGCCCGAAACGTCGTATTTTGAGGTACGCACGTCGAAATGAAATGATCTTGGTTTTTTAAGAAATATAAGAGAAATACCTACACGTTTCCTGGAGAAGTTGAGATCTGAACCAATCTCTATTTGAGTGAAATTCCTTCTTCATGCTCTAGCTGTGATACTGTTCGTGACAATCAGAACATGCAAGCATCTGCTGACAATTTCTTGAGCTTTAGGTGTTCAAAAGCATCAATCTTCATACTGTTGGATGGCTAAGGGAAATATCTGCAGCTCTCATGAAAATTTGAGGAGCGAAATCGATCTCTTTCTTTGTCAAATTGCATCCGTAAGTTTTTGACGTGATATTGTTCCAGACAGCCATACCCTTGTAGCGTATGGTGGCCATATGTTGAGCTGTAGGTGTCCGAATTGATGAAACTGGTGTCTCTTTAAAGCTAATATCCATATCTACAAGTTTCATTCAGACATCGAATCCTAATTCGGCCATTAAGAGGATCAAAGAAGCATAATACGCGAACTGGTCAGAATGCTACTAGTTTGACTGCCTTGTGAATGTGCTCAGTGGATAATCATGCTCTTTAGCTAATTTAAGAAGAGTTCGGTGATGCTAATCAAGCGTCTATTCAGAATACAAACATTATGAAGGCTGGAGAAGTAATTTTGAATGAAGTATTAAGATATTCAAAGTCCAAGCTTGACCAGAAAATAAGGTACCCTTTTATATAAAATCCTGAAGCATGAAGTACTGTAACAGAAGAACTCAAAAGCTTCATAAATTCCAACAGAAGAAAGAGAAGACAAGCATGAATAAAGACAAAATTACAAACGCAGCGAAAGCGAAAACAAGCGCCTGAAACGTCGTATTTTTAGGTACGGTCGTCGAAATGAAGTGATCTTGTTTTTTTAAGAAAGTTAAGAGAAATACCTACATGTTTCCTACAGAAGCCGAGATCTGAACCAATCCCGATCTGAGTTAAATTCCTTCTTCAAGCTTGAGCTGTGATGCTGTTCATGACATTCAGAACATGCAGGCGTCTACTGACAATTTCTGGAGCTTTAGGTGTTCAAAAGCAACAATCTCCGCATCGTCGGAAGCCTTAGAAATAACTGCAACTCTCATTAAGACGCCAAGAGTGAAATCGATCTCTGTCTTTGTCAAATTGCATCCGTAACTTTTTGACGTGATATTGTTCCTAACTGTCATACCTTTGTAGCGTCTGAAGGCCATATATTGAGTTGTAAGTGTCCAAATTGGATGAAACCGGTGTCTCTTTAAAGCTAATATCCATATCTACAAGTTTCAGTAAAACATCGAATCCTAATTAGGCCATTAAGATGACCAAAGAAGCGTAATACGCGAACGGGTCAGAATGCTGCTGGTTTGACAGCCTTGTGAATGTGCCCAGTGCATAACCACGCGCCTTAGCTAATTTAAGATGGGTCCGATGAAGCTAATCAAGAATCTATTCAGAATACAAAACATTATGAAGGCTGGATAAGTAATTTTGAATGAAGTATTAAGATATTCAAAGTCCAAGCTTGACTAGAAAATAAGGTACCCTTTTCTATAAAGTCATGAAGCATGAAGTACTGTAATAGAAGAAGACAAAAGCTTCAGCAATTCTAATAGAAGAAATAGAAGACAAGCGTGAATAAAGACAAAAGTACAAAAGCTGCCAAAGCAAAAACACTGAAGATTGAAGTCAAGCGCCTGCTGTCTATAATCAATTGCCCAAAACGTCGTATTTTGAGGTACTCTCGTCGAAATGAAGTGATCTTGGTTTCTTAAGAAAGATAAGAGAAATACCTACATGTTTCCTGGAGAAGTCGAAATCTGAACCAATCTTTATCTGAGTGAAATTCCTTCTTCAAGCTCTAGCTATGATACTGTTCGTGACAATCAGAACATGCAAGCGTCTCCTGACAATTTCTAGAGCTTTAGGTGTTCAGAAGGATAGATCTTGGTATCTTTGGAAGGCTTATAGAAATATCCGCAATTCTCATGAAGAGGCCAAGAGCGAAATCGATATCTATCTTTGTTTAATTGCATCCGTAAGTTTTTGACGTGATATTGTTCCTGACAGTCATACCATTGTAGCGTATGATGGCCATATATTTAGCTGTAGGTGTCCGAATTGATGAAACCGGTGTCTCTTTAAAGCTAATATCCATAACGACAAGTTTCATTAAGACATCGAATTCTAATTCGGCAATTAAGAGGAACAAAGATGCATAATTCGCGAACTGGTCAGATTGCTCCCTGTTGATAACCACGCGCCTTAGCTTATTTAAGAAGAGTCCGGTGAAGCTAATCAAGCGTGTAATTAGAATACAAAACATTATGAAGGCTGGAGAAGTAATTTTGAATGAAATATTAAGATTTTCAAAGTCCAAGCTTGATCAGAAAATAAGGTACCCTTTTCTATAAAGTCCTGAAGCATGAAGTACTGTAACAGAAGAGCACAAAAGCTTCAGCAATTCTAATAGAAGAAAGAGAAGACAAGCGTGAATAAAAACAAAAGTACAAAAGCTGCAAAAGCAAAAACACTGAAGATTGATTTCAAGCGCCTGCTGCCGACAATCAAGCGCCCGAAACATTGTATTTTGAGGTACGCTCGTCGAATTGAAGTGATTTTTGCTTCTTAAGAAATATAGAGAAATACCTACATGTTTCCTGGAGAAGGACCAATCTCTATCTAAGTGAAATTCCTTCTTCAAGCTCTAGCTGTGATACTGTTCGTGACAATCAGAACATGCAACTGTCTGCTCACAATTTCTAGAGCTTTAGGCATTCAAAAGCATCAATCTTTGTACCTTTGGAAGGCTTAGAGAAATATCTGCAACTCTCATGAAGAGGTCAAGAGCGAAATTGATCTCTATCTCTGTCAAATTGCATCCGTAAGTCGGTGACGTGATGTTGTTGCTGACTGTCATACCTTTGTAGCGTCTTATGGCCATATATTGAGATGTAGGTGTCCGAATTGGATGAAACCGATGTCTCATTAAAGCTAATATCTATATCTACAAGTTTATTGAAGACATCGAATCCTAATTCGGCCATTAGGAGGGTCAAAGAAGCATAATATGCTAACTCGACAGAATGCAACAAGTTAAACAACCTTGTGAATGTGCCCAGTGGATAACCAAGCGCCTTAGCTCATTTAAGACACCTACGGTGAAGCTAATCAATCGTCTACTCGGAATATAGTACATTATGATGGCTGGAGAAGTAATTTCGAATGAGGAATTAAGATATTCAAAGTCCAAGTTTGGCCAGAAAATGAGGTACCCTTTTCGATAAAGTTTCGAAATATCAAGTATTGTATTAGTAGAAGACAAAAGATTCAGCAACTCTAATAGAAGAAAGAGAAAGGAAACACAAATAAAGACAAAAGTACAAAAGCTGCAAAAGCAAAAACACAAAAGATTAAAGTCATGCGCCTGCTGCCGATAAGCAAGCGTCTGAAACGTCGTATTTTGGGGTACGCCCGTCGAAATGAAGTGATCTTGGTTTTTTTAGAAAGATAAGATAAATACCTACATGTTTCCTGGAGAAGTCGAGATCTGAACCAATCTCGATCTGAGTGAAATTCATTCTTCAAGCTTGAGAAGTGATGCTGTTTGTGACAATCAGAACTTCTAAGCGTCTGCTGACAATTTATGGAGCTTTAGGTGTTCAAAAGCATCGATCTTTGTATCGTTGGAAGGCTTAGATAAATATCCGTAGCTCTCATTAAGAGGTCAAGAGCGAAATCGATCTCCATCTTTGTCAAATTGCACCCGTAAGTCGGTGACGTGATGTTGTTGCTGACCATCATACCTTTGTAGCGTCTTATGGCCATATATTGAGATGTAGGTGTCCGAATTGGATGAAACTGGTGTCTCATTAAAGCTAATATCAATATCTACAAGTTTAATGAAGACATCGAATCCTAATTCGGCTATTAGGAGGGTCAAAGAAGCATAATACACTAACTCTGCAGAATGCAACAAGTGAAAAAACCTTGTGAATGTACCCAGTGGATAACCAATCGCCTTAGCTCATTTAAAACTCCTACGGTGAAGCTAATCAATCGTCTTCTCAGAATACAGAACATTATGATGGCTGGAGAAGTAATTTCAAATGAAGAATTAAGATATTCAAAGTTCAAGCTTGACCAAAAATTGAGGTACTCTTTTCGATAAAGTTCTGAAATATCAAGTATTGTAATAGTAGAAGACAAAAGCTTCAGCAACTCTAACAGAAGAATGAGAAAAGAAGCACAAATAAAGACAAAAGTACAAAAGCTGCAAAAGAAAAAACATTGAAGATTGAAGCCAAGCGCCAGCTACCGATAAGCATGCGTCTGAAATGTCGTATTTTGGGGTACGCCTGTCGAAATGAAGCGATCTTGGTTTTGTTAGAAAGATAAGATAAATAACTACATGTTTCCTGGAGAAGTCGAGATCTGAACTATTCCCGATTTGAGTGAAATTCTTTCTTCAAGCTTGAGATGTGATATTGTTCATCACAATCAGAACATGCAAGCGTCTGCTGACAATTTCTGGAGCTTTAGGTGTTCAAAGGCATCAATCTTGGTATCATTGGAAGGCAAAGAAATAAATACAACACTCATGAAGACGCCAAGAGAGAAATGGAACTCTATCATTATCAAATTGCAACCGTAAGTTTTTGACGTGATATTGTTCCTGACAGTCACACCATTTGATATGAGCCCACTAAGGAACATGGACCAAGAAGCACTACAAAGACTTGGTGGGCCTATGGCAAGAGCAAGAGCTAAGAAAGCCCAAGATGTTTTAAATCAAATGGTGGATCTTTTAATGGACACAAGCCCAATTGCAAGTCAAGAAGGAATGGAGCCCAAGTTGGTGACTTATCTTAGTCAAATAGAAGGCCCATAATGATGACAAGGGGGTGTGAACTTGCTTCATTTAGTTGTTTGTTTATTTTCAATTCAATAAGTGTAATGAGTTATGTGAGTGGATCCAATTTGGCATTCTCTATTAGTGGGCTACACTAAGAGTTGCATGAAGGTCTAGCCCATATTTCCTATGTTGCTACACGTGATTAGAGGGTCTTGGGGAGGGAATCTTTAGCTTGCATGCTATAAGAAACTCCTCATTAAGTTGAGTGAATAAATTGTAAGTTATGGGTGTTACACTTTTAATTTGAAAAGCAAAGTGTAACAACCCATAATAAAGGGAGTGTAGGCGTGAATAATGAGTGTCTTGGGGCTGAATTCAATTGCATAATGAGTGTCTTGGGGCTGAATTCAATTGCTTGATGGTGAGTTATGAGTGTTTGATGGCTGCCTTCAATTGTTTGGGTGTTACACTTTTAATTTGACAAACAAAGTGTAACCACCCATGAAGAGAGAGTGGTAGGCGTGCATGATGAGGGTTGGGGCTGACGTATTTTTGTGTTTTGTGTTTGATTCCTCTAAGAACTAAAGGAGAACATTTGAGAGGAAAAAGGCAAGAGTGCAAATTTACTACTTGTGTGGAAAAAGCCAAAAGTGACAAAATTCATTTGTGTGACAAGTGAGGGAGTGTAGTGAGGAAACTTAAATCATGGCACACAATGGAGATAGTCCACCACCTTCACCAAGTTCCGCGGTCATTCTTGCACGAATGACTAATCAAATGCAAGCCCTTCAAAGGCAAATGGAGACAATGCAAGCCAACTATGATCAACAACTTGCTAATCTCCAAAATGATGAGTCCAGTGGCAATGAAAGTGAAAGAGGAAGGCCTAGAGGAGGAGGACATAGGGGACGAAGGCGTGATGAAAGGCTTGAGGGGGTCAAAATCAAAGTTCCTCCCTTTCTTGGGAAGAATGATCCGGAGGCTTACTTGGAGTGGGAGTTTAAAATAGAACAAGTTTTTTATTGTAATTCTTACAATGAAAGCAAGAAGGTGAAAGTAGCCACCCTTGAGTTAAAAGAATATGCCCTTGTGTGGTGGGACCAATTACAAAAAGAAAGGAGGAGACATGGAGGAGCGGTCATAGACACTTGGGAGGAGATGAAGTATGTCATGAGAAAGAGATTTGTCCCAAATCATTATCAAAGGGACATTCACAACAAATTGCATAGACTTACCCAAGGGACCAAAAGTGTAGATGAATATTTCAAGGAGATGGAGTTGGCCTTACTTAGATCCAATTTTCAAGAAGATAGGGAGGCTACCATGGCAAGATTCTTCCATGGCTTGAATCAAGATATTCAAGACATAGTGGAATTACAAAATTATGTGGAGCTTGAGGATTTGGTGCAACAAGCAATCAAGGTGGAGCAACAAATTAAGAGGAGGAAGTTCAAATATTCTTCTTCTTCTTTTTCAAAATTTCCATCATCAAAATCTCCTTTATCTCGAAATCAAGTTAGTGATTATCAAATAAAAATGAGAGAAAAGAGAGAGCAAGAGAGAAAAGAAAGAGAGAGTGAAACGGAGAATGTTTTAAAAGTGAAAAAAAGTGAGAAAAATAGAGAGGAAAAAGAGTGTAACGAGAACTATCTTGCAACAAAAAGTGAGGTGAAGAGTGCTTTGAGTTCAAGGCATTCCCTATACATGCTCTATTGTAGGGAATTTTTTTTAAATTCTAACATTCCTAATGATCACTCTTTGTCTAGTGGTGTCAAAAATCTTTTGCAGGAATTTGGTGATGTGTTTCCAAAGGTTCCTCAAAAGGATGCTTGCAAGGTTATTTTGGGTCTTGAAGAAGTTGAATCAAGTGAAACACTTATTGGTTTAAACTTTTGCATATTTAAGCCTTCCACTTCTTTAATTGATATGTTTCTTGTTAAATTGTTTGGGAAGTGCTTTCCTCCTATGCTTGCTAGATTTGGAAATTTGCATGTTAAAATGCCTAATATGTGTTATCTCCATAAACCCGGTTTAAGTGTTAAAACCGTAAGGCATGATGTGTTTAATACAAAATATTCTTCTACCCTTGATTTGAGAATTAGGAGCCAAGACTTAAATGAATTCCTTGAGAAGTGTGTTGTTGTGCTTTCTAATGATCACTTGGTTCAAGACAACAATTTTGAAGGTTGTTTTGGATTTCTAAGAGAAAGCTTGTTTGCTAACATGGCCACTTACTCTTTTGTCCAAAATAAAGTTAGCATTTTGAGGTTTGTTATGAGCACTAAAGGTTTGCATGTGGCATTAATTGATGGGTTCACTACTACACCCCTTCTTACTCTACCTATTCTTGTGAATTCTTCTAAGCTTCCATATGATGCTCCTAATGTGTTTGAGGGGCTTGTTTTGTCTCAAAAAGAGCCGTACTTTGTTTGTGATGAGGAGAATATTAATGAGGTTCAATTTGCCTTGGAGTCTTTGCAAAGACAAAGTACTTTCTCTTTTGTCACCAAGATCAAGCCTAGGAAGGTACATTTGGTCATATATGTCAACTCATGGAGGTATAACTTTGTGCTTACCTTTAAAATTCCCTACCTTGGCTATAAATGTGTTGGGATGTTGATTGTACAAGATGAACATGTTTGTCACCTACTTGCTACAATGGGTGATTTCTCTCAATTTCCATTTGACCCCGGTGGAAGGGTTGACATTGTTCTTCAAGTAATTGACTTTCAATTTTTTTCTTCATGTAGGATATGATGGAGGTGAATTCGAGGTCGAATTCATTTAAAGAAGGAGGGTATGATATGAGCCCACTAAGGAACATGGACCAAGAAGCACTACAAAGACTTGGTGGGCCTATGGCAAGAGCAAGAGCTAAGAAAGCCCAAGATGTTTTAAATCAAATGGTGGATCTTTTAATGGACACAAGCCCAATTGCAAGTCAAGAAGGAATGGAGCCCAAGTTGGTGACTTATCTTAGTCAAATAGAAGGCCCATAATGATGACAAGGGGTGTGAACTTGCTTCATTTAGTTGTTTGTTTATTTTCAATTCAATAAGTGTAATGAGTTATGTGAGTGGATCCAATTTGGCATTCTCTATTAGTGGGCTACACTAAGAGTTGCATGAAGGTCTAGCCCATATTTCCTATGTTGCTACACGTGATTAGAGGGTCTTGGGGAGGGAATCTTTAGCTTGCATGCTATAAGAAACTCCTCATTAAGTTGAGTGAATAAATTGTAAGTTGTCTTATCAAACTTAAGTATAATGGTTGTCTTATCAAACTTAAGTTGTCTTTCCTATGTTGCTACTATAATTCTTGTCAAGGGTGTCCATTCTAGATTCACATCATTGGCCATTCAAAGTGGGGGTTATGCCTTGTCTTTGGATGCCAAGAGTTGGATGACTATTATATGTATTACACCCCAAACAACATGAATGACAACTTTGATGTTATTTTGGATCAAATTCCATTGAGTGAGAATTGCTTCTCCTAGGTTCTTGGTTGAACCAAACTTAGTTCTTATCAAGAATCCAAGATTCTTGTGGCGAACATCACTTGGCTTATCAAACCTTCTTGGTTTGTGGCGCCTCATCATTTCTGCCTTCCACTACTATATGTATGCACCTAGAAACATGGAATAAGACAATTTGGATGTTGAATTTGGATTGATTCCATTTGTGAGAGTATAGTTCTCATAGTTCTTGGTTGAACCAAGCTTAGTTCTTATCAAGAATCCAAGATTCTTGTGGCGAACATCACTTGGCTTATCAAACCTTCTTGGTTTGTGCCGCCTCATCATTTCTTTCTTCACCATTTTCTTCTTTTCTTCACTTTTATGTTGCTACAATTTGTTCCTTAAGAAGAACACGAAATTAAGTCTTTTGAATTCAACCAAACGGTCTTCAAAAGGCAACCACACCATTTGGTTGTCATCAAGTGGTATCAGAGCTTAGGCTTTGGTTGAATTTGTTTTTGTGTCTACAACATGGAAGTCAAAAAAAAGAAGGATCTTTTCTCCACAAAATGTTATGTGAATGATGAGATATGTAGCTTGACCATTGATAGGAAAAGTTACATCAACATGGCCAGCACAACCTTGGTGGAGAAGTTGTCACTTCATGTTTTGAAGCATCCGCAACCATATTCACTCAATAGTCTCGAGGATCCAGAATTTAGTGATATGGGTAGCATGATTGTGAACAAACAAGTACTAGTATCATTCAAGGTCGATGGATATGAAGATGAGGTGCTTTGTGATGTGGTGCCTACAAAAACGAGACACTTGTCACTTGGACGTCCATGGAAGATTCAACGGAAAGCAAAGCGTGACTGCAGCACCAACAAGTACTCTTTTATGCACCAAAACCGAAAGGTCACTCTTGCTCCTTTGCCTACAAGAGAAGTTAGTGAGGATCAACCTAAGATGAGCGAGAAAGAGAAAGCCTTGAGTGAAAAGGAGAAATTGAAAGAAAAGATTGAAGAGAGTGAGGTCCATGTTGAGAGAAGACTAGAAAATGAGGTGAGTGAAAAAGAGAGTAGTGCAAGAGAGGGAGAGGGAAAAGAGATATTGGTGAAGGAAGTCATCATGGATACTTGTTCTAATCCTAACATTTTTCCATCTTTTGTTGATTCTATTGTGAAGGAGGTTGAGGATAAAATTTCAAAGGATGATTGCACAACAACCATTATACTTCAAGACGCAATGACCAATTCCATAGAATCACTAGAGAAGTCATGGCCTTCAACTACTCTAATCCCTTCTTCTAAGTTGACTTGTGGATTCAAGTGTTGGGATTTTTCTTATTTTGTTTCTTTGTCTAACATTTCTTCCTTAGGTCATGAAGAAAAGAAAGTGAATCAAGGAGAATATCCTCAAGAAGTGATTACCTTTTGTGACTTTGGTAAAGATAATTATGCCTTGGCAACCAAAAGAAAAGAGGAGCAAGCAAATCCTTCCAACAAACTTCAAAATTTGTCTAATGTGGAAGTAACATGTAATGAGTTCTTTATACTTATTTTCGACCCCGGAGGTATTGGAGCTAGAAATTCGAGGTCGAATTCTCTTCAAGAGGGAGGGAATGATGTGAATCTAGAATGGACACCCTTGACAAGAATTATGAAGCCCGAAATGAAAAAGGAAGAACAAAATTGCTATTTGCAAAAATTCTTATATTTATTGAAAATTACTTGTCTGTCTTGTTTTAAATAAATCAGGAGCTACAGAAGTCCAAATGATGTGTTTCTTGATATGTTAGAAAGATAACAAAATTTTCTACAACTTATATTTCACGCTTCTTGACCAAATTCGGCATCTATCATGGTGGAAAATGGGTTGGAAGTTGAAGACGAAATTCTGGACGGATTTGACCCATTTTGTTTTAGGCTTGTATTTAGTTTTTATTTCAATATGTTATTTGGCTATTGTAGGATGGTGGGGTCGAATTTTATGATAAGAAAGGAGGTTAACTTTTGGCTTGCATGCCTTAGTAACTCCTTGAGAGGTTATGGAATGTTGATGTTATTTTGGATCAAATTCCATTGAGTGAGAATTGCTTCTCCTAGGTTCTTGGTTGAACCAAACTTAGTTCTTATCAAGAATCCAAGATTCTTGTGGCGAACATCACTTGGCTTATCAAACCTTCTTGGTTTGTGGCGCCTCATCATTTCTTTCTTCACCATTTTCTAGTTTTCTTCACTTTTATGTTGCTACAATTTGTTCATTAAGAAGAACACAAAATTATCATGCTTTGAATTCAACCATAAGATCGTTAAAAGGCAACCACACCATTTGGTTGTCATCAAGTGGTATCAAAGCTTAGGCTTTGGTTGAATTTTTGTTTGTGTTCTTGATTCTATTTTCTTCTTCATCTTCTACTCTTTCTTCTTTTCTTTCCAAAAAACCAAAACAAAATTTACTTTGATTCTATTCTTGAAGGGAAATTTCGTGGTTGTTGTGTATTGCTCCAAAAACAAAGTTTCCAAGAGTGATTCTCTTCAACAAGTTAAAAAAAAAATCGTGAATAGTAGAAAAAAAAAAGAGAAGAGAAAAATTCAATTGAGCGATTTGTGTGTTGAAAATATTTGTTCCCTTCTTCCTTTGTTTCATATTTCTAAACCTTTTCTTTTCTAGCCTTTGTTCTTTGTTTTGATAAGTTTTTGGGATTTTGTTACTTGAATTTTGGTATTCACTTTCTTTTCTTCATGACCTAAGGAAGAAATGTTAGACAAAGAAACAAAATAAGAAAAATCCCAACACTTGAATCCACAAGTCAGCTTAGAAGAAGGGATTAGAGTAGTTGAAGGCCATGACTTCTCTAGTGATTCTATGGAATTGGTCATTGCGTCTTGAAGTATAATGGTTGTTGTGCAATCATCCTTTGAAGGTGGTGGACTAAAGACAACCCTTCAAAAGGCAACCACACCATTTGGTTGTCATCACCATTGTAGCGTATGATGGCCATATATTGAGCTGTAGGTGTCCGAATTGATGAAACCAGTGTCTCTTTAAAGCCATTGTCCATATCTACAAGTTTCATTAAGACATAGATTCCTAAATCTGCCATTAAGAGGATCAAAGAAGCATAGTACGCGAACTGGTCAGAATGCTACTAGTTTGACAGCCTTGTGAATGTGCCCGATGGATAACCACGTGCCTTAGCTAATTTAAGAATCGTCCGAAGAAGCTTATCAAGCGTCTATTCAGAAAACAAAACATTATGAAAGCTGGATAAGTAATTTGGAATGAAGTATTAAGATATTCAAAGTCCAAGCTTGACCAGAAAATAAGGTACCCTTTTCTATAATGTACAAATGCTGCAAAAGCAAAAACACTGAAGATTGAAGTCAAGCGCCTACAGCCGATAATCAAGCGTCCGAAACGTCGTATTTTAAGGTACGGTCGTCGAAATGAAGTGATCTTGGTTTTTTAAGAAATATGAGAGAAATACCTACATGTTTCCTGAAGAAGTCGAGATCTGAACCATTCCCGATTTGAGTGAAATTCTTTCTGCAAGATTGAGATGTGATATTGTTCATGACATACAGAACATGCAAGCGTCTGCTGACAATTTCTGGAGCTTTAGGTGTTCAAAAGCATCAATCTTGGTATCGTTGGAAGGCATAGAAATAACTACAACACTCATGAAGACGCCAAGTGTGAAATCGAACTCTATCTTTGTCAAATTGCATCCGTAAGTTTTTGACGTGATATTGTTCCTGACAGTCATACCTTTGTAGCGTATGATGGCCATATATTGAGCTGTAGGTGTCCTAATTGATGAAACCGGTGCTAATCAAGCGTCTATTTAGAATACAAAACATTATGAAAGCTGCATAAATAATTTTGAATGAAGTATTAAGATATTCAACATCCAAGCTTGACCAGAAAATAAGGTACCCTTTTCTATAAAGTCCTGAAGCATGAAGTACTGTAATAGAAGAACACAAAAGCTTCAGCAATTCTAATAGAAGAAAGAGAAGACAAGCGTGAATATAGACAAAAGTACAAATGCTGCGAAAGCAAAAACACTAAAGATTGAAGTCAAGCGCATACAGCCGATAATCAAGCGTCCGAAACGTCATATTTTGAGGTACGGTCGTCGAAATGAAGTGATCTTGGTTTTTTAAGAAAGATAAGAGAAATATCTACATATTTCCTGGAGAAGTCGAGATCTGAATCAATCCCGATCTGAGTGAAATTCCTTCTTCAAGCTCCAGATGTGATACTGTTCATGACAATCAGAACATTCAAGCGTCTGCTGCCAATTTCTGCAGCCTTAGGTGTTCAAAAGCATCAATCTTGGCATCGTTGGAAGGCTTCGAAATAACTGCAACTCTCATTACGACGCCAAGAGTGAAATCGATCTCTATCTTTGTCAAATTGCATCCGTAAGTTTTTGACGTGATATTGTTCCTGACAGTCATACCTTCGTAGCGTCTGATGGCCATATATTGAGCTGTAAGTGTCCGAATTGGATGAAACCTGTGTGTCTTTAAGGCTAATATCCAAATCTACAAGTTTCAAGAAACATCGAATCCTAATTCGTCCATTAAGAGGGTCAAAGAAGCATAATATGCTAACTGCTAAGAATGCTACGAGTTAAACAACCTGGTGAATGTGCCCAGTGGATAATCAAGCGCCTTATCTAATTTAAGAAGCATTCGGTGAATTCAATCAAGTGTCTATTAAGAATACAAACATTATGAAGGCTGGAGAAGTAATTTTGAATGAAGTATTATGATATTGAAAGTCCAAGCTTGACCAGAAAATAGGGTACCCGTTTCTATAAAGTCCTGAACCACAAAGTACTGTAATAGAAGAAGACAAAAGCTTCAGCAATTCTAATAGAAGAAAGGGAAAACAAGCGTGAAAAAAGACAAAAGTACAAAAGCTGCAAAAGCAAAAACACTGAAGATTGAAGTCAAGCTCCTACTGCCGATAATCAAGCACCGGAAACGTCTTATTTTGAGGTACGCTCGTCGAAATGAAGTGATCTTGGTTTTTTAAAAAAGATAAGAGAAATAACTACATTTTCTTGGAGAAGTCGAGATCTCAACCAATCTCTATCTGAGTGAAATTCCTTCTTCAAGCTCTAGATGTGATACTGTTCATGAAATTCAGAACATGCAAGCGTCTGCTGACAAATTCTGGAGCTTTAGGTGTTCAGAAGGATCGATCTTGGTATCGTTAGAAGGCTTAGAGAAATATCCGCAACTCTAATGAAGAGGTCAAGAGCGAAATCGATCTCTATCTTTGTCAAAATGCATCCGTAAGTTTTTGACGTGATATTGTTCATGACAGTCATACCTTTGTAGCGTCTGATGGCCACACATTGAGCTGTAAGTGTCCGAATTGGATGGAACCGGTGTCTCTTTAAATCTAATATCCATATCTACAAGTTTCATTATGACATCGAATCCTAATTCGGCCATTAAGAGGATCAAAGAAGCATAATACGGGAATGGGTCAGAATGCTACTAGTTTGCAGCCTTGCGAATGTGCCCAGTGGATAACCACGCGCCTTAGCTAATTTAAAAAGGGTCCGATGAGGCTAATCAAGCATCTATTCAGAATACAAAACATTATGCAGGCTGGATAAGTAATTTTGAATGTAGTATTAAGATATTCAAAGTCCAAGCTTGACCAGAAAATATGGTACCCTTTTCTATAAAGTCCTTAATGCATGAGGTACTGTAATAGAAGAAGACAAAAGCTTCAACAATTCTAATAGAAGAAAGAGAAGACAAGCTTGAATAAAGACAAAAGTACAAAAGCTGCAAAACAAAAGCCTGCTGCCGAGAATCAAGTGCCCGAAACGTCGTATTTTGAGGTACTCTCGTACTGTTGGAAGGCTTAGAGAAATATCTGCAACTCTCATGTAGACGTGAAAAGCGAAATCGATCTCTATCTTTGTCAAATTGAATCCGTAAGTCGATGACGTAATGTTGTTGCTGATGGTCATACCTTTGTAGCTTCTTATGGCCATATATTGAGATGTAGGTGCCCGAATTGGATGAAACCGGTGTCTCATTAAAGATAATATCCATATCTACAAGTTTAATGCAGACATCGAATCCTAATTCGGCCATTAGTTGGGTCAAAGAATCATAATACTTTAACTCGACAGAATGCAACATGTTAAACAACCTTGTGAATGTACCCAGGGGATAACCAAGTGCCTTAGCTCATTTAAGACTCCTACGCTGAAGCTAATCAATCGTCTACTCAGAATACGGAACATCATGATGGCTGGAGAAGTAATTTCAAATGAAGAATTAAGATATTCAAAGTCCAAGCTTGACCAGAAAATGAGGTACCCTTTTCGATAAACTTATGAAACATCAAGTATTGTAATAGTAGAAGACAAAAGCTTCAGCAACTCTAATAGAAGAAAGAGAAAACAAGCATAAATAAAGACAAAAGTACAAAAGCTGCGAAAGCAAAAACACTGAAGATTGAAGTCAAGCGCCTGCTGCCGATAATCAAGCGTCCGAAACGTCGTATTTTGAGGTACGCTCGTCGAAATAAAGTGATCTTGGTTTTGTTAGAAAGATAAGATAAATACATACTTGTTTCGAGATTTGAACCAATCCCGATCTGAGTGAAATTCCTTCTTCAAGCTTGAGATGTGATATTGTTCGTGACAATCAGAACATGCAAGCGTTTGCTGACAATTTTTGGAGCTTTAGGTGTTCAGAAGGATTGATCTTGATAACGTAGGAAGGCTTAGAGAAATATCGGCAACTCTCATGAAGATGTCATGAGCGAAATCGATCTCTATCTTTGTGAAATTGCATCCGTATGTTTTTTACGTGATATTGTTGCTGACAATCGTACGTTTCTAGCGTATGATGGCCATATATCGAGCTGCAGGTGTCTGAATTGATGAAAACGGTGTCTCTTTAAAGCTAATATCCATATCGACAAGTTTCATTAAGACATCGAATCCTAATTCTGCCATTAAGAGGATCCAAGAAGCATAATACGCGAACTGGTCAGAATGCTACTAGTTTGACAGTCTTGTTAATGTGCCCAGTGGATAACCACGTGCCTTAGCTAATTTAAGAAGTGTCCGGTGAAGCTAATCAAGCGTCTATTCAGAATACAAACATTATGAAGGCTGGGGAAGTAATTTTGAATAAAGTATTAAGATATTCAAAGTCCAAGCTTGTCCAGAAAATAAGGTACCCTTTTCTATAAAGTTCTGAAGCAAGAAGTACTGTAATAGAAGAACACAAAAGCTTTAGCAATTCTAATAGAGGAAAGAGAAGACAAGCGTGAATAAAGACAAAAGTACAAATGCTGCGAAAGCAAAAACACTGAAGATTGAAGTCAAGCGGCTGCTGCCGATAATCTAGCGCCCGAAACGTCGTATGTTAAGGTACTCTCGCCGAAATGAAGTGATCCTGGTTTCTTAAGAAAGATAGGAGAAATGCCTACATGTTTCCTGGAGAAGTCAAGATTTGAACGAATCTCTATCTGAGTGAAATTCCTTCTTCAAGCTCTAGCTGTGATACTGTTCATGACAATCAGAACATGCAAGCGTCTGCTGACAATTTCTAGAGCTTTACGTGTTCAAAAGGATTGATCTTGGTACCGTTGGAAGGCTTAGAGAAATATCCGCAACTCTCATGAAAAGTTCAAGAGCGAAATCGATCTCTATCTTTGTCAAATTGCATCCGTAAGTTTTTGACGTGATATTGTTCCTGACAGTCATACCTTTGTAGCGTATGATGGGCATATATTGAGCTGTAGGTGTCCGAATTGATGAAACCAATGTCTCTTGAAAGCTAATATCCATATCGACAAGTTTCATTAAGACATCGAATCCTAATTCGGCCATTAAAATAATCAAAGAAGCGTAATACGCGAACTGGTTAGAATTCTACTAGTTTGACAGCCTTGTGAACGTGCCCAGTGGATAACCACGCGCCTTATCTAATTTAAGAAGAGTCCGGTGAAGCTAATCAAGCGTCTATTCAGAATACAAACATTATGAAGGCTGGATATGAAATTTTGAATGAAGTATTAAGATATTCAAAGTCCAAGCTTGACCAGAAAAAAGGTACCCTTTTCTATAAAGTCCTGAAGCATAAAGAACTGCAATAGAAGAACACAAAAGCTTTAGCAATTATAATAGAAGAAAGAGAAGACAAGCGTGAATAAAGACAAAAGTACAAATGCTGCGAAAGCAAAAACACTGAAGATTGAAGTCAATCGCCTGTTGCCGACAATCAAGCGCCCGAAACGTCGTATTTTGAGGTACGCACGTCGAAATGAAATGATCTTGGGTTTTTAAGAAATATAAGAGAAATACCTACACGTTTCCTGGAAAAGTTGAGATCTGAACCAATCTCTATTTGAGTGAAATTCCTTCTTCATGCTCTAGCTGTGATACTGTTCGTGACAATCAGAACATGCAAGCATCTGCTGACAATTTCTTGAGCTTTAGGTGTTCAAAAGCATCAATCTTCATACTGTTGGATGGCTAAGGGAAATATCTGCAACTCTCATGAAAATTTGAAGAGCGAAATCGATCTCTTTCTTTGTCAAATTGCATCCGTAAGTTTTTGATGTGATATTGTTCCTGACAGCCATACCCTTGTAGTGTATGATGGCCATATGTTGAGCTGTAGGTGTCCGAATTGATGAAACTGGTGTCTCTTTAAAGCTAATATCCATATCTACAAGTTTCATTCAGACATCGAATCCTAATTCGGCCATTAAGAGGATCAAAGAAGCATAATACGCGAACTGGTCAGAATGCTACTAGTTTGACTGCCTTGTGAATGTGCCCAGTGGATAACCACGCTCTTTAGCTAATTTAAGAAGAGTTCGGTGAAGCTAAGCAAGCGTCTATTCAGAATACAAACATTATGAAGGCTGGAGAAGTAATTTTGAATGAAGTATTAAGATATTCAAAGTCCAAGCTTGACCAGAAAATAAGGTACCCTTTTATATAAAATCCTAAAGCATGAAGTACTGTAACAGAAGAACACAAAAGCTTCAGAAATTCCAATAGAAGAAAGAGAAGATAAGCATGAATAAAGACAAAATTACAAACGCAGCGAAAGCGAAAACAAGCGCCTGAAACGTCGTATTTTTAGGTACGGTCGTCGAAATGAAGTGATCTTGATTTTTTAAGAAAGTTAAGAGAAATACCTACATGTTTCCTGCAGAAGTCGAGATCTGTACCAGTCCCGATCTGAGTTAAATTCCTTCTTCAAGCTTGAGCTGTGATGCTGTTCATGACAATCAGAACATGCAGGCGTCTGCTGACAATTTCTGGAGCTTTAGGTGTTCAAAAGCAACAATCTCCGCATCGTCGGAAGGCTTAGAAATAACTGCAACTCTCATTAAGACACCAAGAGTGAAATCGATCTCTGTCTTTGTCAAATTGCATCCGTAAGTTTTTGACGTGATATTGTTCCTAACAGTCATACCTTTGTAGCATCTGAAGGCCATATATTGAGTTGTAAGTGTCCAAATTGGATGACACTGGTGTCTCTTTAAAGCTAATATCCATATCTACAAGTTTCATTAAGACATCGAATCCTAATTAGGCCATTAAGATGATCAAAGAAGCATAATACGCGAACGGGTCAGAATGCTGCTGGTTTGACAGCCTTGTGAATGTGCCCAGTGCATAACAACGCGCCTTAGCTAATTCAAGATGGGTCCGATGAAGCTAATCAAGAATCTATTCAGAATGCAAAACATTATGAAGGCTGGATAAGTAATTTTGAATGAAGTATTAAGATATTCAAAGTCCAAGCTTGACTAGAAAATAAGGTAACCTTTTCTATAAAGTCCTGAAGCATGAAGTACTGTAATAGAAGAAGACAAAAGCTTCAGCAATTCTAATAGAAGAAATAGAAGACAAGCGTGAATAAAGACAAAAGTACAAAAGCTGCCAAAGCAAAAACACTGATGATTGAAGTCAAGCGCCTGCTGCCCATAATCAATTGCCCAAAACGTCGTATTTTCAGGTACTCTCATCGAAATGAAGTGATCTTGGTTTCTTAAGGAAGATAAGAGAAATACCTACATGTTTCCTGGAGAAGTCGAAATCTGAACCAATCTTTATCTGAGTGAAATTCCTTCTTCAAGCTCTAGCTGTGATACTGTTCGTGACAATCAGAACATGCAAGCGTCTGCTGACAATTTCTAGAGCTTTAGGTGTTCAGAAGGATAGATCTTGGTATCGTTGGAAGGCTTATAGAAATTTCCGCAATTCTCATAAAGAGGCCAAGAGCGAAATCGATATCAATCTTTGTTTAATTGCATCCGTAAGTTTTTGACGTGATATTGTTCCTGACAGTCATACCATTGTAGCGTATAATGGCCATATATTGAGATGTAAGTGTCCGAATTGGATGAAACCGGTGTCTCTTTAAAGCTAATATCCATATCTACAAGTTGAATTAAGTTATCGAATCCTAATTCGGCCATTAGGAGGGTCAAAGAAGCATAATACGCTAACTTGACAGAATGCAACAAGTTAAACAACCTTGTGAATGTACCCAGTGGATAACCAAGCGCCTTAGCTCATTTGAGACTCCTAAGGTGAAGCTAATCAATCTTCTACTCAGAATACAGAACATTATGATGGCTGGAGAAGTAATTTCGAATGAAGAATTAAGATATTCAAAGTCCATGCTTGACCAGAAAATGAGGTACCCTTTTCGATAAAGTTCTGAAATATCAAGTATTGTAATAGTAGAAGACAAAAGCTTCAGCAATTCTAATAGAAGAAAGGGAAGACAAGCATGAAATAAGACAAATGTACAAAAGCTGCAAAAGCAAAAACAATAAAGATTGAAGTCAAGCTCCTGCTGCCGATAATCAAGCGCCGGAAACATCACATTTTGAGGTACGCTCGTCGAAATAATGTGATCTTGGTTTTTTAAGAAAGATAAGAGAAATACCTACATTTTCTTGGAGGAGTCGAGATCTCAACCAATCTCAATCTGAGTGAAATTCCTTCTTCAAGCCATAGATGTGATACTGTTCATGAGAATCAGAACATGCAAGCGTCTGCTGACAATTTCTGGAGCTTTAGGTGTTCAAAATCATCAATCTTGGCATTGTTGGAAGGCTTAAAAATGACTGCAATTCTCATTCAGACGCCAAGAGTGAAATCGATCTCTATCTTTGTCAAATTGCATCCGTAAGTTTTTGACGTTATATTGTTCCTGACAGTCATACCTTTGTAGCGTCTGATGGCCATATATTGAGCTGTAGGTGACCGAATTGATGAAACCAGTGTCTCTTTAAAGCTAATATCCATATCGACAAGTTTCATTAAGACATCGAATCCTAATTCGGCCATTAAAAGGATCAAAGAAGCATAATACGCGAACTGGTTAGAATTCTACTAGTTTGACAGCCTTGTGAACGTGCCCAGTGGATAACCATGCGCCTTAGCTAATTTAAGAAGAGTCCGGTGAAGCTAATCCAGCGTCTATTCAGAATACAAACATTATGAAGGCTGTAGAAGAAATTTTGAATGAAGTATTAAGATATTCAAAGTCCAAGCTTGACCAGAAAAAAAGGTACCGTTTTCTATAAAGTCCTAAAGCATGAAGTACTGTAATAGAAGAACACAAAAGCTTTAGCAATTATAATAGACGAAAGAGAAGACAAGCGTGAATAAAGACAAAAGTACAAATGCTGCGAAAGCAAAAACATTGAAGATTGAACTCAAGCGCCTGCTGCCGACAATCAAGCGCCCGAAACGTCGTATTTTGAGGTACGCACGTCGAAATGAAATGATCTTGGTTTTTTAAGAAATATAAGAGAAATACCTATACGTTTCCTGGAGAAGTTGAGATCTGAACCAATCTCTATCTGAGTGAAATTCCTTCTTCATGCTCTAGCTGTGATACTGTTCGTGACAATCAGAACATGCAAGCGTCTGCTGACAATTTCTTGAGCTTTAGGTGTTCAAAAGCATCAATCTTCATACTGTTGGATGGCTAAGAGAAATATCTGCAACTCTCATGAAAATTTGAAGAGCGAAATCGATCTCTTTCTTTGTCAAATTGCATCCGTAAATTTTTGACGTGATATTGTTCCTAACAGCCATACCCTTGTAGCGTATAATGGCCATATGTTGAGCTGTAGGTGTCCGAATTGATGAAACTGGTGTCTCTTTAGAGCTAATATCCATATCTACAAGTTTCATTCAGACATCGAATCCTAATTCGGCCATTAAGAGGATCAAAGAAGCATAATACGCGAACTGGTCAGAATGCTACTAGTTTGACTGCCTTGTGAATGTGCCCAGTGGATAACCATGCTCTTTAGCTAATTTAAGAAGAGTTCGGTGAAACTAATCAAGCGTCTATTTAGAATACAAACATTATGAAGGCTGGAGAAGTAATTTTGAATCAAGTATTAAGATATTCAAACTCCAAGCTTGACCACAAAATAAGGTACCCTTTTATATAAAATCCTGAAGCATGAAGTACTGTAATAAAAGAACACAAAAGCTTTTGCAATTCTAATAGAAGAAAGAGAAGACAAGCATGAATAAAGACAAAAGTACAAATGCTGCGAAAGCAAAAACACTGAAGATTGAAGTCAAGCGCCTGCTGTCGATAATCAAGCGCCCGAAACATCGTATTTTAGGTACTCTCATCGAAATGAAGTGATCTTGGTTTCTTAAGAAAGATAAGTGAAATACCTACATGTTTCCTGGAGAATTCGAGATCTGAACCAATCTCTATCTGAGTGAAATTCCTTCTTCAAGCTCTAGCTGTGACACTGTTCGTGACAATCAGAACATCCAAGCGTCTGTTGACAATTTCGGGAGCTTTAGGAGTTCAGAAGGACCGTTCTTGGTATCGGGAAGGCTTAGAGAAATATCTGCAACTCTCATGAAGAGGTCAAGAGCGAAATCGATCTCTATCTTCGTCAAATCGCATCCGTAAGTCGGTGATGTGATGTTGTTGTTGACCGTCACACCTTTCTAGCGTCTTATGGCCATATATTGAGATGTAGGTGTCCGAATTGGATGAAACCGGCGTCTCTTTAAAGCTAATATCCATATCTACAAGTTGAATAAAGTTATCGAATCCTAATTCGGCCATTAGGAGGGTCAAAGAAGCATAATACGCTAACTTGACAGAATGCAACAAGTTAAACAACCTTGTGAATGTACCCAGTGGATAACCAAGCGCGTAGCTCATTTAAGACTCCTAAGGTGAAGCTAATCAATCGTCTACTCAGAATACAGAACATTATGATGGCTGGAGAAGTAATTTCGAATGAAGAATTAAGATATTCAAAGTCCATGCTTGACCAGAAAATGAGGTACCCTTTTCGATAAAGTTCTGAAATATCAAGTATTGTAATAGTAGAAGACAAAAGCTTCAGCAACTCTAACAGCAGAAGGAGAAAAGAAGCACAAATAAAGACAAAAGTACAAAAGTTGTGAAAGCAAAAACAGTGAAGATTGAAGTCAAGCGCCTGCTGCCGATAATCAAGCGCCGGAAACGTCGTATTTTGAGGTACGCTCGTCGAAATGAAGTGATCTTGGTTTTTTAAGATAGATAAGAGAAATACCTACATTTTCTTGGAGAAGTCGAGATCTCAACCAATCTCTAGCTGAGTGAAATTCCTTCTTCATGCTCTAGCTGTGATACTGTTCGTGACAATCAGAACATGCAAGCGTCTGCTGACAATTTCTTGAGCTTTAGGTGTTCAAAAGCATCAATCTTCATACTGTTGGATGGCTAAGAGAAATATCTGCAACTCTCATGAAAATTTGAAGAGCGAAATCGATCTCTTTCTTTGTCAAATTGCATCCGTAAGTTTTTGACGTGATATTGTTCCTGACAGCCATACCCTTGTAGCGTATGATGGCCATATGTTGAGCTTTAGGTGTCCGAATTGATGAAACTGGTGTCTCTTTAAAGCTAATATCCATATCTACAAGTTTCATTCAGACGTCGAATCCTAATTCGGCCATTAAGAGGATCAAAGAAGCATAATACGCGAACTGGTCAGAATGCTACTAGTTTGACTGCCTTGTGAATGTGCCCAGTGGATAACCACGCTCTTTAGCTAATTTAAGAAGAGTTCGGTGAAGCTAATCAAGCATCTATTCAGAATACAAACATTATGAAGGCTGGAGAAGTAATTTTGAATGAAGTATTAAGATATTCAAACTCCAAGCTTGACCAGAAAATAAGGTACCCTTTTATATAAAATCCTGAAGCATGAAGTACTGTAACAGAAGAACACAAAAGCTTCAGAAATTCCAATAGAAGAAAGAGAAGACAAGCATGAATAAAGACAAAATTAGAAACGCAGCGAAAGCGAAAACAATGAAGATTGAAGTCAAGCGCCTGCTGTCGATAATCAAGCGTCTGAAACGTCGTATTTTTAGGTACGGTCGTCGAAATGAAGTGATCTTGATTTTTTAAGAAAGATAAGAGAAATACCTACATGTTTCCTGCAGAAGTCGAGATCTGAACCAATCCCTATCTGAGTTAAATTCCTTCTTCAAGCTTGAGATGTGATGCTGATCATGACAATCAGAACATGCAGGCGTCTGCTGACAATTTTTGGAGCTTTAGGTGTTCAAAAGCATCGATCTTGGTATCGTTGGAACTTTTAGAGAAATATCCACAACTCTCATGAAGAGGTCACGAGCGAAATCGATCTCTATCTTTGTCAAATTGCATCCGTAAGTTGGTGACGTGATCTTGTTCCTGACAGTCAAACCTATGTAGCGTTTGATGACCATATATTGAGTTGTAGGTGTCCGAATTGGATGAAATCGTGTCTCATTAAATCTAATATCCATATCTATAAGTTTCATGAAACATCGAATCCTAATTCGTACTTTAAGAGGGTCAAAGAAGCATAATACGCTAACGGCAAAGAATGCTATGAGTTAAACAGCCTTGTGAACGTGCCCAGTGGATAATCAAGCGCCTTAGCTAATTTAAGAAGCATCCGGTGAATCCAATCAAGCGTCTATTAAGAATACAAACATTATGAAGGCTGGAGAAGTAATTTGGAATGAAGTATTAAGATATTCAAAGTCCAAGCTTGACCAGAGAATAGGGTACCCTTTTCTATAAAGTCCTGAAGCATGAAGTACTGTAATAGAATAAGACAAAAGCTTCAGCAATTCTAATAGAATAAAGGGAAGACAATCATGAAATAAGACAAATGTACAAAAGCTACAAAAGCAAAAACAATAAAGATTGAAGTCAAGCTCCTGCTGCCGATAATCAAGCGCCGGAAACATCACATTTTGAGGTACGCTCGTCGAAATAATGTGATCTTGGTTTTTTAAGAAAGATAAGAGAAATACCTACATTTTCTTGGAGGAGTCGAGATCTCAACCAATCTCAATCTGAGTGAAATTCCTTCTTCAAGCTCTAGATGTGATACTGTTGATGAGAATCAGAACATGCAAGCGTCTGCTGACAATTTCTGGAGCTTTAGGTGTTCAAAAGCATCAATCTTGGCGTTGTTGGAAGGCTTAGAAATGACTGCAATTCTCATTCAGACGCCAAGAGTGAAATCGATCTCTATCTTTGTCAAATTGCATCCGTAAGTTTTTGACATGATATTGTTCCTGACAGTCATACCTTTGTAGCGTCTGATGGCCATATATTGAGCTGTAGGTGTCCGAATTGATGAAACCAGTGTCTCTTTATAGCTAATATCCATATCTAAAAATTTCATTAAGACATCGAATCCTAATTCGGCCATTAAGAGGATCAAAGAAGCTTAATACGCGAATGGGTCAGAATGTTACTAGTTTGACAGCCTTGCGAATTTGCCCAGTGGATAACCACGCGCCTTAGCTAATTTAAAAAGGGTCCGATGAAGCTAATCAAGCGTCTATTCAGAATACAAACATTATGAAGGCTGGAGAAGTAATTTTGAATGAAGTATTATGATATTCAAAGTCCAAGCTTGACCAGAAAATAAGGTACCCTTTTGTATAAAGTCTTGAAGCATGAAGTACTGTAATAAAAGAACACAAAAGCTTTTGCAATTCTAATAGAAGAAAGAGAAGACAAGCGTGAATAAAGACAAAAGTACAAATGCTGCGAAAGCAAAAACACTGAAGATTGAAGTCAAGCACCTGCTGTCGATAATCAAGCGCCCGAAACGTCGTATTTTAGGTACTCTCATCGAAATGAAGTGATCTTGGTTTCTTAAGAAAGATAAGTGAAATACCTACATGTTTCCTGGAGAAGTCGAGATCTGAACCAATCTCTATCTGAGTGAAATTCCTTCTTCAAGCTCTAGCTGTGACACTGTTCGTGACAATCAGAACATACAAGCGTCTGCTGACAATTTCGGGAGCTTTAGGAGTTCAGAAGGACCGTTCTTGGTATCGGGAAGGCTTAGAGAAATATCTGCAACTCTCATGAAGAGGTCAAGAGCGAAATCGATCTCTATCTTCGTCAAATCGCATCCGTAATTCGGTGATGTGATGTTGTTGCTGACCGTCACACCTTTGTAGCGTCTAATGGCCATATATTGAGATGTAGGTGTCCGAATTGGATGAAACCGGTGTCTCTTTAAAGCTAATATCCATATCTACAAGTTGAATAAAGTTATCGAATCCTAATTCGGCCATTAGGAGGGTCAAAGAAGCATAATACGCTAACTTGACAGAATGCAACAAATTAAACAACCTTGTGAATGTACCCAGTGGCTAACCAAGCGCCTTAGCTCATTTAAGACTCCTAAGGTGAAGCTAATCAATCGTCTACTCAGAATACAGAACATTATGATGGCTGGAGAAGTAATTTCGAATGAAGAATTAAGATATTCAAAGTCCATGCTTGACCAGAAAATGAGGTACCCTTTTCGATAAAGTTCTGAAATATCAAGTATTGTAATAGTAGAAGACAAAAGCTTCAGCAACTCTAACAGAAAAAGGAGAAAAGAAGCGCAAATAAAGACAAAAGTACAAAAGTTGTGAAAGCAAAAACAGTGAAGATTGAAGTCAAGCGCCTGCTGCCGATAATCAAGCGCCGGAAACGTTGTATTTTGCGGTACGCTCGTGGAAATGAAGTGATCTTGGTTTTTTAAGAAAGATAAGAGAAATACCTACATTTTCTTGGAGAAGTCGAGATCTCAACCAATCTCTAGCTGAGAGAAATTCCTTCTTAAAGCTCTGGATGTGATACTGTTCATGACAATCGGAACATGCAATCGTCTGCTGACAATTTCTGGAGCTTTAGGTGTTCAAAAGCGTCAATCTTGGCATTGTTGGAAGGCTTAGAAATAACTGCAACTCTCATTAAGACGCCAAGAGTGAAATCGATCTCTATATTTGTCAAATTGCATCCGTAAGTTTTTGACGTGATATTGTTCCTGACAGTTATACCTTTGTAGCGTCTGATGGCCATATATTGAGCTGTAAGTGTCCGAATTAGATGAAACCAGTGTCTCCTTAAAGCTAATATCCATATCAACAAGTTTCATTAAGATAGCGAATCATAATCCGACCATTAAGAGGATCAAAGAAGCATAATACGCGAATGGGTCTGAATTCTACTAGTTTGACAGCCTTGCGAATGTCAAATTGGAAGGCTTAGAAATAACTGCAACTCTCATTAAGACGCCAAGAGTGAAATCGATCTCTATATTTGTCAAATTGCATCTGTAAGTTTTTGACGTGATATTGTTCCTGACAGTTATACCTTTGTAGCATCTGATGGCCATATATTGAGCTGTAAGTGTCCGAATTAGATGAAACCAGTGTCTCCTTAAAGCTAATATCCATATCAACAAGTTTCATTCAGATAGCGAATCATAATCCGGCCATTAAGAGGATCAAAGAAGCATAATACGCGAATGGGTCTGAATTCTACTAGTTTGACAGCCTTGCGAATGTGCCCAGTGGATAACCACGCGCCTTAGCTAATTTAAAAAGGGTCCGATAAAGCTAATCAAGCCTCTATTCAGAATACAAAACATTATGAAGGTTGGATAAGTAATTTTGAATGAAGTATTAAGATATTCAAAGTCGAAGCTTGACCAGAAAATAAGGTACCCTTTTCTATAAAGTCCTGAAGCATGAAGTACTGTAATAGAAGAAGACAAAAGCTTCAACAATTCTAATAGAAGAAAGTGAAGACAAGCGTGAATAAAGACAAAAGTACAAAAACTGCAAAAGCAAAAACACTGAAAATTGAAGTCAAGCGCCTGTTGCCGATAATTAAGTGCTCGAAACGTCGTAATTTGAGGTGCTCTGGTCAAAATGAAGTGATCTTGGTTTCTTAAGAATGATAAGAGAAATACCTACATGTTTCCTGGAGAAAATCGAGATTTGAACCAATCTCTATCTGAGTGAAATTCCTTCTTCAATCTTTAGCTGTGATACTGTTCGTGACAATCAGAACATACAAGCGTCTGTTGACAATTTCTGGAGCTTTAGGAGTTCAGAAGGATCGTTCTTGGTATCAGGAAGGCTTAGAGAAATATCTGCAACTCTCATGAAGAGGTCAAGAGCGAAATCGATCTCTATCTTTGTCATATTGCATCCATATGTTTTTGACGTGATATTATTCCCGACAGTCATACCTTTGTAGCGTATGATGGCCATAAATTGAGCTGTAGTTATCCGAATTGATGAATCCGGTGTCTCTTTAAAGCTAATATCCATATCGACAAGTTTCATTAAGACATCGAATCCTAATTCGGCCATTAAGAGGATCAAAGAAGCATAATACGCGAATGGGTCTGAATTCTACTAGTTTGACAGCCTTGCGAATGTGCCCAGTGGATAACCACGCGCCTTAGCTAATTTAAAAAGGGTCCGATAAAGCTAATCAAGCCTCTATTCAGAATACAAAACATTATGAAGGTTGGATAAGTAATTTTGAATGAAGTATTAAGATATTCAAAGTCGAAGCTTGACCAGAAAATAAGGTACCCTTTTCTATAAAGTCCTGAAGCATGAAGTACTGTAATAGAAGAAGACAAAAGCTTCAACAATTCTAATAGAAGAAAGTGAAGACAAGCGTGAATAAAGACAAAAGTACAAAAACTGCAAAAGCAAAAACACTGAAAATTGAAGTCAAGCGCCCGTTGCCGATAATTAAGTGCTCGAAACGTCGTAATTTGAGGTGCTCTGGTCAAAATGAAGTGATCTTGGTTTCTTAAGAATGATAAGAGAAATACCTACATGTTTCCTGGAGAAAATCGAGATTTGAACCAATCTCTATCTGAGTGAAATTCCTTCTTCAATCTTTAGCTGTGATACTGTTCGTGACAATCAGAACATACAAGCGTCTGTTGACAATTTCTGGAGCTTTAGGAGTTCAGAAGGATCGTTCTTGGTATCAGGAAGGCTTAGAGAAATATCTGCAACTCTCATGAAGAGGTCAAGAGCGAAATCGATCTCTATCTTTGTCATATTGCATCCATATGTTTTTGACGTGATATTATTCCCGACAGTCATACCTTTGTAGCGTATGATGGCCATAAATTGAGCTGTAGTTATCCGAATTGATGAATCCGGTGTCTCTTTAAAGCTAATATCCATATCGACAAGTTTCATTAAGACATCGTATCCTAATTCGGCCATTAAGAGGATCAACGAAGCATAATACGCGAACAGGTCAGAATGCTACTAGTTTGACAGCCTTGTGAATGTGCCTAGTGGATAACCACGCGCCTTAGCTAATTTAAGAAGAGTTCGGTGAAGCTAATCAAGCGTCTATTCAGAATACAAACATTATGAACGCTGGAGAAGTAATTTTGAATGAAGTATTAAGATATTCAAAGTCCAAGCTAGACCAGAAAATTAGGTACCCTTTTCTATAAAGTCCTGAAGCATGAAGTACTGTAATAGAAGAAGACAAAAGCTTCAGCAATTCTAATAGAAGAAAGAGAAGAGAAGCGTGAATAAAGACAAAAGTACAAAAGCTGAAAAGCAAAAATACTGAAGACTGAAGTCAATCGCCTGCTGCCGACAATCAAGCGCTCGAAACGTCGTATTTTGAGGTACGCACGTCAAAATGAAGTGATCTTTGTTTTTTAAGAAAGATAAGAGAAATACCTACATGTTTCCTGCAGAAGTCGAGATCTGAACCAATCCCGATCTGAGTTAAATTCCTTCTTCAAGCTTGAGATGTGATGCTGTTCATGACAATCAGAACATGCAGGCGTCTGCTGACAATTTTTGGAGCTTTAGGTGTTCAAAAGCATCGATCTTGGTATCGTTGGAACTTTTAGAGAAATATCCACAAATCTCATGAAGAGGTCAAGAGCGAAATCGATCTCTATCTTTGTCAAATTGCATCCGTAAGTTGGTGACGTGATCTTGTTCCTGACAGTCAAACCTATGTAGCATTTGATGACCATATATTGAGTTGTAGGTGTCCGAATTGGATGAAACCGTGTCTCATTAAATCTAATATCCATATCTATAAGTTTCATGAAACATCGAATCCTAATTCGTATATTAAGAGGGTCAAAGAAGCATAATACGCTAACGGCATAGAATGCTATGAGTTAAACAGCCTTGTGAACGTGCCCAGTGGATAATCAAGCCCCTTAGCTAATTTAAGAAGCATCCGGTGAATCCAATCAAGCGTCTATTAAGAATACAAACATTATAAAGGCTGGAGAAGTAATTTTGAATGAAGTATTAAGATATTGAAAGTCCAAGCTTGACCAGAAAATAGGGCACCCTTTTCTATAAAGTCCTGAAGCATGAAGTACTGTAATAGAATAAGACAAAAGCTTCAGCAATTCTAATAGAAGAAAGGGAAGACAAGCATGAAATAAGACAAACGTACAAAAGCTGCAAAAGCAAAAACAATAAAGATTGAAGTCAAGCTCCTGCTGCCGATAATCAAGCGCCGGAAACATCATATTTTGAGGTACGCTCGTCGAAATAATGTGATCTTGGTTTTTTAAGAAAGATAAGAGAAATACCTACATTTTCTTGGAGGAGTCGAGATCTCAACCAATCTCAATCTGAGTGAAATTCCTTCTTCAAGCTCTAGATGTGATACTGTTCATGACAATCAGAACATGCAAGCGTCTGCTGACAATTTCTGGAGCTTTAGGTGTTCAAAAGCATCAATCTTGGCGTTGTTGGAATGCTTAGAAATGACTGCAATTCTCATTAAGACGCCAAGAGTGAAATCGATCTCTATATTTGTCAAATTGCATCCGTAAGTTTTTGACGTGATATTGTTCCTGACAGTTATACCTTTGTAGCGTCTGATGGCCATATATTGAGCTGTAAGTGTCCGAATTAGATGAAACCAGTGTCTCCTTAAAGCTAATATCCATATCAACAAGTTTCATTCAGATAGCGAATCATAATCCGGCCATTAAGAGGATCAAAGAAGCATAATACGCGAATGGGTCTGAATTCTACTAGTTTGACAGCCTTGCGAATGTGCCCAGTGGATAACCACCCGCCTTAGCTTATTTAAAAAGGGTCCGATAAAGCTAATCAAGCCTCTATTCAGAATACAAAACATTATGAAGGTTGGATAAGTAATTTTGAATGAAGTATTAAGATATTCAAAGTCGAAGCTTGACCAGAAAATAAGGTACCCTTTTCTATAAAGTCCTGAAGCATGAAGTACTGTAATAGAAGAAGACAAAAGCTTCAACAATTCTAATAGAAGAAAGTGAAGACAAGCGTGAATAAAGACAAAAGTACAAAAACTGCAAAAGCAAAAACACTGAAAATTGAAGTCAAGCGCCTGTTGCCGATAATTAAGTGCTCGAAACGTCGTAATTTGAGGTGCTCTGGTCAAAATGAAGTGATCTTGGTTTCTTAAGAATGATAAGAGAAATACCTAAATGTTTCCTGGAGAAAATCGAGATTTGAACCAATCTCTATCTGAGTGAAATTCCTTCTTCAAGTTTTAGCTGTGATACTGTTCGTGACAATCAGAACATACAAGCGTCTGCTGACAATTTCTGGAGCTTTAGGAGTTCAGAAGGATCGTTCTTGGTATCGGGAAGGCTTAGAGAAATATCTGCAACTCTCATGAAGAGGTCAAGAGCGAAATCGATCTCTATCTTTGTCATATTGCATCCATATGTTTTTGACGTGATATTATTCCTGACAGTCGTACCTTTGTAGCGTATGATGGCCATAAATTGAGCTGTAGGTATCCGAATTGATGAATCCGGTGTCTCTTTAAAGCTAATATCCATATCGACAAGTTTCATTAAGACAACGAATCCTAATTCGGCCATTAAGAGGATCAACGAAGCATAATACGTGAACAGGTCAGAATGCTACTAGTTTGACAGCCTTGTGAATGTGCCTAGTGGATAACCACGCGCCTTAGCTAACTTAAGAAGAGTTCGGTGAAGCTAATCAAGCGTCTATTCAGAATACAAACATTATGAAGGCTGGAGAAGTAATTTTGAATGAAGTATTAAGATATTCAAAGTCCAAGCTAGACCAGAAAATAAGGTACCCTTTTCTATAAAGTCCTGAAGCATGAAGTACTGTAATAGAAGAAGACAAAAGCTTCAGCAATTCTAATAGAAGAAAGAGAAGAGAAGCGTGAATAAGGACAAAAGTACAAAAGCTGAAAAGCAAAAACACTGAAGACTGAAGTCAATCGCCTGCTGCCGACAATCAAGCGCTCGAAACGTCGTATTTTGAGGTACGCACGTCGAAATGAAGTGATCTTTGTTTTTTAAGAAATATAAGAGAAATACCTACATGTTTCTGGGAGAAGTCGAGATCTGAACCAATCTCTTTCTGAGTGAGATTCCTTCTTCAAGCTCTAGCTGTGATATTGTTCGTGACAATCAGAACATGCAAGCGTCTGCCGACAATTTCTGGAGCCTTAGGTGTTCAGAAGGATCGATCTTTGTCAAATTGCATCCGTAAGTCGGTGTCGTGATGTTGTTGCTGACGGTCATACCTTTGTAGCGTCTTATGGCCATATATTGAGATGTTGGTGTTCGAATTGGATGAAACCAGTGTCTTATTAAAGCTAATATCCATATCTACAAGTCTAATGGAGACATCGAATCCTAATTTGGCCATTAGAAGGGTCAAAGAAGCATAATATGCTAACTCGACAGATTGCAACAAGTTAAACAACCTTGTGAATGTACCCAATGGATAACCAAGCGCCTTAGCTCATTTTAGACTCCTACGGTGAAGCTAATCAATCGTCTACTCATAATGCAGAACATTATGATGGCAGGAGAAGTAATTTCGAATGAAGAATTAAGATATTCAAAGTACACGCTTGACCAGAAAATGAGGTACCCTTTTCGATAAAGTTATGAAAGATCAAGTATTGTAATAGAAAAAGACAAAAGCTTCAGCAACTCTAATATAGGAAAGAGAAAACAAGCACAAATAAAGACAAAAGTACAAAAGCTGCGATTGCAAAAACACTGAAGATTGAAGTCAAGCGCCTGCTGCCGATAATCAAGCGTCCCAAACGTCGTATTTTGAGGTACGCTCGTCGAAATGAAGTGATCTTGGTTTTGTTAGAAAGATAAGATAAATACCTACTTGTTTCGAGAACTGAACCAATCCCGATCTGAGAGAAATTCCTTCTTCAAGCTTGAGATGTGATACTGTTCATGACAACCCGAACATGCAAGCGTCTGCTGACAATTTTTTGAGCTTTAGATGTTCAAAAGCATCGATCACGGTATCGTTGGAAGGCTTCGAGAAATATCCGCAACTCTCTTGAAGAGGTCAAGAGCGAAATCGATCTATATCATTGTCAAATTGCATCCATAAGTTGGTGACGTGATATTGTTCCTGATAGTCATACCTTTGTAGCGTATGATGCCCATATATTGAGCTGTAGCTGTCTGAATTGGTGAAACCGGTGTCTCTTTAAAGCTAATATTCATATCGACAAGTTTCATTAAGACATCGAATCCTAATTCGGCCATTAAGAAGATCAAAGAAGCATAATACGCGAACTGATCATAATTCTACTAGTTTGACATCCTTGTGAATGTGCCCAGTGGATAACCACGCGCCTTAACTAATTTAAGAAGAGTCTGGTGAAGCTAATCAAGCGTCTATTCAGAATGCAAACTTTAGGAAGGCTGGAGAAGTAATTTTGAATGAAGTATTAAGATAATCAAAGTCCAAGCTAGACCAGAAAATAAGGTACCCTTTTTTATAAAGTCCTCAAGCATGAAGTACTGTAATAGAAGAACACAAAAGCTATAGCAATTCTAACAGATGAAAGAGAAGACAAGCGTGAATTAAGACAAAAATACGATTGCTGTGAAAGCAAAAGCACTGAAGATTGAAGTCAAGCGCCTGCTGCCGATAATCAAGCACCCAAAACGTCGTATTTTGAGGTACGCGCATCGAAATGAAGTGTTCTTTATATTTTATGAAATATAAGAGAAATACCTACATGTTTCCGGGAGAAGTCGAGATCTGAACCAATCTTTATCTGAGTGAAATTCCTGCTTCAGGCTCTAGCTGTGATACTGTTCGTGACAATCAGAACATGCAAGCGTCTGCTGACAATTTCAGTAGCTTTAGGTGTTCAAAACCATCAATCTTCGTACTATTGGAAGGCTTAGAGAAATATCTGCGGCACTCATGAAGAGCTCAAGACCGAAATCGATTTCTATCTTTGTTAAATTGCATCCGTAAGTCGGTGACGTGATGTTGTTGTTGACGGTCATACCTTTGTAGCGTCTTATAGCCATATATTGAGACGTAGGTGTCCGAATTGGATCAAACTGGTGTTTCATTAAAGCTAATATCCATATCTACAAGTCCAATGAAGACATCGAATCCTAATTTGGCCATTAGGAGGGTCAAAGAAGCATAATACGCTAACTCGACAGATTGCAACAAGTTAAACAACCTTGTGAATGTACCCCGTGGATAACCAAGCGCCTTAGCTCATTTTAGACTCCTACGGTGAAGCTAATCAATTGTCTACTCAGAAGACAGAACATTATGATGGCAGGAGAAGTAATTTCGAATGAAGAATTAAGATATTCGAAGTGCACGCTTGACCAGAAAATGAGGTACCCTTTTCGATAAAGTTTTGAAACATCAAGTATTGTAATAGTAGATGACAAAAGCTTCAGCAACTCTAATAGAGGATAGAGAAAACAAGCACAAATAAAGATAAAAGTACAAAAGCTGCGAATGCAAAAACACTGAAGATTGAAGTCAAGCGCCTGCTGCAGATAATCAAGCGTCTGAAACGTCTTATTTTGAGGTATGCTCGTCGAAATGAAGGGATCTTGGTTTTGTTAGAAAGGTAAGATAAATACCTACTTGTTTCGAGATCTGAACCAATCCCGATCTGATAGAAATTCCTTCTTCAAGCTTGAGATGTGATACTGTTCATGACAACCCGAACATGCAAGCGTCTGCTGACAATTTTTGGAGCTTTAGGTGTTCAAAAGCGTCGATCTTGGTATCGTTGGAAGGCTTAGAGAAATATCCGCAACTCTCTTGAAGAGGTCAAGAGCGAAATCGATCTCTATCTTTGTCAAATTGCATCCGTAAGTTGGTGACGTGATATTGTTCCTGACAGTCATACCTTTGTAGCGTATAATGGCCATATATTGACCTGTAGGTGTTCGAATTGATGAAATCGGTGTCTCTTTCAAGCGAATATTCATATCGACAAGTTTCATTAAGACATTGAATCCTAATTCGGCCATTAAGAAAATCAAAGAGGCATAATACGCAAACTGGTCAGAATTCTACTAGTTTGACAGCCTTGTGAATGTGCCCAGTGGATAACCACGAGCCTTAGCTAATTTAAGAAGAGTCTGGTGAAGCTAATCAAGCGTCTATTCAGAATACAAACATTATGTAGGCTGGAGAAGTAATTTTGAATGAAGTATTAAGATAGTCAAAGTCCAACCTAGACCAGAAAATAAGGTACACTTTTCTATAAAGTCCTCAAGCATGAAGTACTGTAATAGAAGAACACAAAAGCTTTAGCAATTCTAATAGATGAAAGAGAAGAAAGGCGTGAATAAAGAGAAAAATACAAATGTTGCGAAAGCAAAAACACGGAAGATTGAAGTCAAGCGCCTACAGCCGACAATCAAGCGCCCGAAACGTCGTATTTTGAGGTACGCACGTCGAAATGTTGTGATCTTTGTTTTTTAAGAAATATAAGATAAGTACCTACTTGTTTCGATATCTGAACCAATCCCGATCTGAGTGAAATTCCTTCTTCAAGCTTGAGATGTGATACTGTTCATGACAACCAGAAAATGCAAGCGTCTGGTGACAATTTTTGGAGCTTTAGGTGTTCAAAAGCATCGATCTTGGTATTGTTGGAAGGCTTAGAGAAATATACGTAACTCTCATGAAGAGGTCAAGAGCGAAATCGATCTCTATCTTTGTCAAATTGCATCTGTAAGTTGGTGACGTGATGTTGTTCCTGACAGTCATAACTATGTAGCGTCTGATGACCATATATTGAGTTGTAGGTGTCCAAATTGGATGAAACTGGTGTCTCATTAAATCTAATATCCATTTCTATAAGTTTTTTGAAGACATCGAATCGTAATTCGTCCATTAAAAGGGTCAAAGAAGCATAATACGCTAACTGCTAAGAATGCTACGAGCTAAACAATATTGTCAATGTGCCCAGTGGATTATCAAGCACCTTAGCTAATTTAAGAAGCATCTGGTGAATCAAATGAAGCTCCTATTAAGAATACAAACAATATGAAAGCTGGAGATGTAATTTTGAATGAAGTACTAAGATATTCAAAGTCCGAGCTCGACCAAAAAATAAGGTACCCTTTTCTAGAAAGTCTTGAAGCATGAAGTACTGTAATAGAAGAAGACAAAAGTTTCAGC
Source organism: Ammopiptanthus mongolicus (assembly GCA_039655645.1). Lineage (NCBI taxonomy): Eukaryota > Viridiplantae > Streptophyta > Magnoliopsida > Fabales > Fabaceae > Ammopiptanthus > Ammopiptanthus mongolicus. The sequence goes on from JBCIVQ010000012.1 coordinate 365,853, forward strand.
AATTCTAATAAAAGAAAGAGAAGACAAGCGTGAATAAAGACAAAAGTACAAAAGATGCAAAAGCAAAAACACTGAAGATTGAAGTCAAGCGCCTGCTGCCGATAATCAAGCGCCTAAACGTCGTATTTTGAGGTACCCTCGTTGAAATGAAATTATCTTGGTTTCTTAAGAAAGATAAGAGAAATACCTACATGTTTTCTGGAGAAGTCGAGATCTGAACCAATCTCTATCTGAGTGAAATTCCATCTTCAAGCTCTAGCTGTGATACGGTTCGTGACAATCAGAACATGCAAGCGTCTATTGACAATTTCTGGAGCTTTAGGTGTTCAGAAGGATCGATCTTGGTATCGTTGGAAGGCTTAGAGAAATATCCGCAACTCTCTTGAAGAGGTCAAGAGCGAAATCAATCTCTATCTTTGTCAAATTGCATCCGTAAGTTGGTGACGTGATATGTTCCTGATAGTCATACCTTTGTAGCGTATGATGCCCATATATTGAGCTGTAGCTGTCTGAATTGGTTAAACCGGTGTCTCTTTAAAGCTAATATTCATATCGACAAGTTTCATTAAGACATCGAATCCTAATTCGGCCATTAAGAAGATCAAAGAAGCATAATACGCGAACTGGTCAGATATTCTGCTAGTTTGACAGCCTTGTGAATGTGCCCGGTTGATAACCATGCGCCTTAGCTTATTTAAGAAGAGTCCGGTGAAGCTAATCAAGCATCTATTCAGAATACAAACATTATGAAGGCTGGAGAAGTAATTTTGAATGAATTATTAAGATATTTAAAGTCCAAGCTAGACCAGAAAATAAGGTACCCTTTTCTATAAAGTCCTGAAGCATGAAGTACTGTAATAGAAGAAGACAAAAGCTTCAGCAATTCTAATAGAAGAAAGAGAAGAGAATCGTGAATAAAGACAAAAGTACAAAAGCTGCAAAAGCAAAAACACTGAAGACTGAAGTCAATCGCCTGCTGCCGACAATCAAGCGCCCGAAACGTAGTATTTTGAGGTATGCACGTCGAAATGAAGTGATCTTTGTTTTTTAAGAAATATAAGAGAAATACCTACATGTTTCTAGGAGAAGTCGAGATCTAAACCAATCTCTATCTGAGTGAGATTCCTTCTTCAAGCTCTGGTTGTGATATTGTTCGTGACAATCAGAACATGCAAGCGTCTGCTGACAATTTTTGGAGCTTTAGGTGTTCAAAAGCATCAATCTTCGTACTTTGGGAAGGCTTAGAGAAATATCTGCAACACTCATGAAGAGGTCAAGAGCGAAATCGATCTCTATCTTTGTCAAATTGCATCCGTAAGTCGGTGACGTGATGTTGTTGCGACGGTCATACCTTTGTAGCGTCTTATGGCCATATATTGAGATTTAGGTGTCCGAATTGAATGTAACTGGTGTCTCATTAAAGATAATATCCATATCTACAAGTCTAATGCAGACATCGAATCCTAATTTGGCCATTAGGAGGGTCAAAGAAGCATAATACGCTAACTCGACAGATTGCAACAAGTTAAACAACCTTGTGAATGTACCCAGTGGATAACCAAGCGCCTTAGCTCATTTAAGACTCCTACGGTGAAGCTAATCAATCGTCTACTCAGAATACAGAAAATTTTGATGGCAGGAGAAGTAATTTCGGATGAAGAATTAAGATATTCAAAGTCCAAACTTGACCAGAAAATGAGGTACCCTTTTCGATAAAGTTATGAAACATCAAGTATTGTAATAGAAGAACACAAAAGCTTTAGCAATTATAATAGATGAAAGAGAAGACAAGCGTGAATAAAGACAAAATTACAAAAGCTGCGAAAGCAAAAACACTGAAGATTGAAGTCAAGCGCCTGCTGCCGATAATCAATCGTCCGAGACGTCGTATTTTGAGGTATGCTCGTCGAAAAGAAGTGATCTTGGTTTTGTTAGAAAGATAAGTTAAATACCTACTTGTTTCGAGATCTGAACCAGTCCCGAACTGAGTGAAATTCCTTCTTCAAGCTTGAGATGTGATACTGTTCATGACAACCAGAACATGCAAGCGTCTGCTAACAATTTTTGGAGCGTTAGGTTTTCGAAAAGCATAGATCTTGGTATCGTAGGAAGGCTTAGAGAAATATCCGCAACTCTCATGAAGAGGTCAAGAGCGAAATCGATCTCTATCTTTGTTAAATTTAATCTGTAAGTTGGTGACGTGATATTGTTCCTGACAGTCATACCATTGTAGCGTATGATGGCCATATATTGAGCTGTAGGTGACCGAATTGATGAAACCGGTGTCTCGTTAAAGCTAATATTCATATCGACAAGTTTCATTAAGACATCGAATCCTAATTCGGCCATTAAGAGGATCAAAGAAGCAAAATACGCAAACTGGTCAGAATTCTACTTGTTTGACAGCCTTGTGAATGTGCCCAGTGGATAACCACGCGCCTTAGCTAATTTAAGAAGAGTCCGGTGAAGCTAATCAAGCGTCTATTCAGCATACAAACATTATGAAGGATGGAGAAGTAATTTTGAATGAAGTATTAAGATATTCAAAGTCCAAGCTTGACCAGAAAATAAGGTACCCTTTTCTATAAAGTCCTGAAGTATGAAGTACTATAATAGAAGAACACAAAATATTTAGCAATTCTAATAGACGAAAGAGAAGACAAGCGTGAATAAAGACAAAAGTACAAATGCTGCGAAAGCAAAAACGCTGAAGATTGATGTCAAGCGCCTGCTGCAGACAATCAAGCGCCCGAAACGTCGTATTTTGAGGTACGCACATCGAAATTAAGTGATATTTGTTTTTTAAGAAATATAAAAGAAATACCTACATGTTTCCGGGAGAAGTCGAGATCTGAACCAATCTCTATCTGAGTGAAATTCCTTCTTCAAGCTCTAGCTGTGATACTGTTCGTGACAATCAGAACATGCAAGCAGTTGCTGACAATTTCTGGAGCTTTAGGTGTTCAGAAGAATCAAGCGCCTTAGCTCATTTAAGGCTCCTACGGTGAAGCAAATCAATCGTCTATTTAGAATATAGAACATTATGATGGCTGGAGAAATAATTTCGAATGAAGAATTAAGATATTCAAAGTCCAAGCTTGACCAGAAAATGAGGTACCCTTTTGGATAAAGTTATGAAACATCAAGTTTTGTAACAGTAGCAAATCTAATAGAAGAATGGAAAAACCAGCACAATTAAAGACAAAAGTACAAAAGCTGCGAAAGCAAAAACCCTGAAGATTGAAGTCAAGTGCCTGCTGCCGATAATCAAGCGTCTGAAACGTCGTATTTTGAGGTACGCTCGTCGAAATGAAGTGATCTTGGTTTTGTTAGAAAGATAAGATTAATAACTTCTTGTTTCGAGATCTGAACCAATCCCGATCTGAGTGAAATTCCTTTTTCAAGCTTGAGATGTGATACTGTTCATGACAAATAGAACATGCAAGCGTCTGCTGACAATTTTTGGAGCTTTAGGTGTTCAAAAGCATCGATCTTGGTATCGTTGGAAGGCTTAGAGAAATATGTATAGCTCTCATGAAGAGGTCAAGAGCGAAATCGATCTCTATCTTTGTCAAATTGCATCTGTAAGTTGGTGACGTGATGTTGTTCCTGACAGTCATACCTATGTAGCGTCTGATGACCATATATTGAGTTGTAGGTGTCCGAATTGGATGAAACTGGTGTCTCATTAAATCGAATATCTATATCTACAAGTTTCATGAAGACATCGAATCCTAATTCGTCCATTAAGAGAGTCAAAGAAGCATAACACGCTAACTGCTAAGAATGCTACGAGTCAAACAGTCTTGTGAATGTGCCCAGTGGATAATCAAGCGCCTTAGCTAACTTAAGAAGCATCCGGTGAATCTAATCAAGCGTATGTTAAGAATACAAACAATATGAAAGCTGGAGATGTAATTTTGAATGCAATATTAAGATATACAAAGTCCAAGCTTAATCAGAAAATAAGGTACCCTTTTCTATAAAGACCTGAAGCATGAAGCACTGTAATAGAAGAAGACAAAAGCTTCAGCAATTCTAATAGATGAAAGAGAGGACAAGCATGAATAAAGACAAAAGTACAAAAGCTGTAAAAGCAAAAACACTGAAGATTGAAGTCAAGCGCCTGCTGCCGATAATCAAGCGCCCGAAACGTCGTATTTTGAGGTACTCTCCTCGAAATGAAGTGATTTTGGTTTTTTAAGAAAGATAAGAGAAATACTTATATGTTTCCTGGAGAAGTCGAGATCTGAACCAATCTCTATCTGAGTGAAATTCCTTCTTCAAGCTCTAGCTGTGATACTGTTCGTGACAATCAGAACAAGCAAGCGTCTGTTGACAATTTCTGCAGCTTTAGGTGTTCGGAAGGATCGATCTTTGAATCGTTGGAAGGCTTAGAGAAATATCCACAACTCTCATGAAGAGGTCAAGAGCGAAATCGATCTCTATCTTTGTCAAATTGCATCCGTAAGTTTATGACGTGATATTGTTCCTGACAGTCATACCTTTGTAGCGTATGATGGCCATATGATAAGCTGTTGGTGTCCGAATTGATGAAACCGGTGTCTCTTTAAAGCTAACATCCATATCTACAAGTTTCATTAAGACATCGAATCGTAATTCGGCCATTAAGAGGATCAAAGAAGCATAATACGCGAACTGGTCAGAATGCTACTGGTTTGACAGCCTGGTGAATGTGCCCAGTGGATAACCATGCGCGTCAGCTAATTTAAGAAGCATCTGGTGAAGCTAATCAAGCGTCTATTTAGAATATAAAACATTATGAAGGCTGGAGAAGTAATTTTGAATGAAGTATTAAGATATTCAAAGTCCAAGCTTGACCAGAAAATAAGGTACCCTTTTCTATAAAGTCCTGAAGCATGAAGTACTGTAATAGAAGAACACAAAAACTTCAGCATTTCCAACAGAAGAAAGAGAAGACAAGCATGAATAAAGACAAAAGTACAAACGCTGCGAAAGCAAAAACAATGAAGATTAAAGTCAAGCGCCTGCTGCCGATAATCAAGCGTCCGAAACGTCATATTTTGAGGTACGCTCATCGAAATGAAGTGATCTTGGTTTTGTTAGAAAGATAAGACAAATACCTACATGTTTCCTGGTGAAGTCGAGTTCTGAACCATTCCCGATATGATTGAAATTCCTTCTTCAAGCTTGAGATGTGATATTGTTCATGACAATCAGAACATGCAAGCGTCTGCTGACAATTTCTGGAGCTTTAGGTGTTCAAAAGCATCAATCTTGGCATCGTTGGAAGGCTTAGAGAAAACTACAGCTCTCATTAAGACGCCAAGAGTGAAATCGATCTCTATCTTTGTCAAATTGTTTCCGTAAGTTTTTGACGTGATATTGTTCCTGACAGTCATACCTTTGTAGCGTATGATGGCCATATGTTGAGTTGTAGGTGTCCGAATTGATGAAACCGGTGTCTCTCTAAAGATAATATTCATATCGACAAGTTTCATTCAGACATCGAATCCAAATTCGGCCATTAAGAGGATCAAAGAAGCAAACTACGCGAACTGGTCAGAATTCTACTAGTTTGACAGCCTTGTGAATGTGCCTAGTGGATAACCACGCGCCTTAGCTAATTTAAGAAGAGTTCGGTGAAGTTAAACCAGCATCTATTCAGAATACAAACATTATGAAGGCTAGAGAGGTAATTTTGAATGAAGTATTAAGATATTCAAAGTCCAAGCTTGACCAGAAAATAAGGTACCCTTTTCTATAAAGTCCAGAAGCTTGAAGTACTGTAATAGAAGAAGACAAAAGCTTCAGCAATTCTATTAGAATAAAGAGAAGACAAGCGTTAATAAAGACAAAAGTACAAAAGCTGCAAAAGCAAAAACACTGAAGATTGAAGCCAAGCGCCTGCTGTCGATAATCAAGCGCCCGAAACGTCGTATTTTCAGGTACTCTCGTCGAAATGAAGTGATCTTAGTTTTTTAAGAAAGATAAGAGAAATACCTACATGTTTCCTGGAGAAGTCGAGATCTGAACCAATCTCTATCTGGGTGAAATTCCTTCTTCAAGCTCTAGCTGTGATACTGTTCGTGACAATCAGAACATGCAAGCGTCTGTTGACAATTTCTGGAGCTTTAGGTGTTCAGAAGGATCGATCTTGGTATCATTGGAAGGCTTAGAGAAATATCCGCAACTCTCATGAAGAGGTCAAGAGTGAAATCGATCTCTATCTTTGTCAAACTGCATCCGTAAGTTTTTGACATGATATTGTTCCTGACAATCTAACCTTTGTAGTGAATGATGGCCATATGTTGAGCTGTTGGTGTCAGAATTGATGAAACCGGTGTCTCTTTAAAGATAATATCCATATCTACAAGTTTCATTAAGACATCGAATCCTAATTCGGCCATTAAGAGGATCAAAGAAGCATAATACGCGAACCGGTCAGAATTCTACTAGTTTGACAACCGTGTGAATGTGCCCAGTGGATAACCATGCGCCTTATGAAGGCTGGAGAAGTAATTTTGAATGAAGTATCCAGATATTCAAGGTCCAAGGTAGACCAGAAAATAAGGCACGCTTTTCTATAAAGTCCTGAAGCATGAAGTACTGTAATAGAAGAACACAAAAGCTTTAGCGATTCTAATAGATGAAAGAGAAGACAAGCGAGAATAAAGACAAAAATACAAACGCTGTGAAAGCAAAAACACCGAAGATTGAAGTCAAGCGCCCGAAACGTCGTATTTTGAGGTACGCACGTCGAAATGAAGTGATCTTTGTTTTTTAAGAAATATAAGAGAAATACCTACATGTTTCTGGGAGAAGTCGAGATCTGAATCATTCTATATCTGAGTGAAATTCCTTCTTCAAGCTCTAGCTGTGATACTGTTCGTGACAATCAGAACCTGCAAGCGTCTGCTGACAATTTCTGGAGCTTTAGGTGTTAAAAAGCATCAATCTTCGTACTGTTGGAAGGCTTAGAGAAATATCTGCAACACTCATGAAGAGGTCAAGAGCGAAATCGATCTCTATCTTTGTCAAATTGCCTCCGTAAGTCGGTGACGTGATGTTGTTGTTGACAGTCATACCTTTGTAGCGTCTTACGGCCATATATTGAGATGTAGGTGTCCGAATGGGGTGAAACTGGTGTCTTATTAAAGCTAATATCCATATCTACAAGTCTAATGATAGACAATGAATCCTAATTTGGCCATTAGGAGGGTCAAAAAAGCATAATACGCTAACTCGACAGATTGCAACAAGTTAAACAACCTTGTGATTGTACCCAGTGGATAACCAAGCGCCTTAGCTCATTTAAGACTCCTACGGTGTAGCTAATCAATCGTCTACTCATAATACAGAACATTTTGAAGGCAGGAGAAGTAATTTCGAATGAAGAATTAAGATATTCAAAGTCCAAGCTTGACCAGAAAATGAGGTACCCTTTTCGATAAAGTTATGAAACATCAAGTATTGTAATAGTAGAAGACAAAAGCTTCAGCAACTCTAATAGAAGAAAGAGAAAACAAGCACAAATAAAGACAAAAGTACAAAAGCTGCGAAAGCAAAAACACTGAAGATTGAAGTCAAGCGCCTGCTGCCGATAATCAAGCGTCCGAAACGTCGTATTTTGAGGTACGCTCGACAAAATGAAGTGATCTTGGTTTTTTTAGAAAGATAATATAAATACCTACGTGTTTTGAGATCTGAACCAATCCCGATCTGAGTGAAATTCCTTCTTCAAGCTTGAGATGTGATAGTGTTCATGACAACCAAAACATGCAAGCATCTGCTAACAATATTTGGAGCTTTAGGTGTTCAAAAGCATCGATCTTGGTATCGTTGGAAGGCTTAGAGAAATATCCGCAACTCTCATGAAGAGGTCAAGAGCGAAACCGATATCTATCTTTGTCAAATTGCATCCGTAAGTTGGTGACGTGATATTGTTCCTGAAAGTCATACCTTTGTAGAGTCTGATGGCCATATATTCAGTTGTAGGTGTCCGAATTGGATGCAACTGGAGTCTCTTAAAAGATAATATCCATGTCTACATGTTTCATTAAGACATCGAATCCAAATTCTTACATTAAGCGGATCAAAGAAGCATAATACGCAAACTGCTCTGAATGCTTCTAATTTGATAGCCTTGTGAATGTGCCCAGTGTACAACCGTGCGCCTTAGCTATTTTAAGAAGCGTCCGGTGAACCTAATCAAGCGTCTATTCAGAATACAAACATTATGAAGGCTGGAGAAGTATATTCGAATGAAGTATTAAGATATTGAAAGTCCAAGCTTCACCGGAAAATAAGGTACCCTTTTCAATAAAGTCCTGAAGCATGAAGTATTGTAATAGAAGAAGACAAAAGCTTCAGCAATTCTAATAGAAGAAAGAGAAGACAAGCGTGAATAAAGACAAAAGTACAAATTCTGCAAAAGTAAAAACACTGAAGATTGAAGTGTAGCGCCTGCTGCCGACAATCAAGCGCCCGAAACGTCGGATTTTGAGGTACGCTAGTCGAAATGAAGTGATCTTTGTTTCTTAAGAAAGATATGAGAAATACTTACATGTTTCCTGGAGAGGTCGAGATCCAAGCCTATCTCTATCTGAGCGAAATTCCTTCTTCAAGCTCTAGCTGTGATACTGTTTGTGACAATTAGAACATGCAAGCGTCTGTTGACAATTTCTGGAGCTTTAGCTGTTCAAAAGCATCGATCTTGGTATCGTTGGAACGCTTAGAGAAATATCCGCAACTCTTATGTAGAGGCCAAGTGCGAAATCGATCTCTATCATTTCAAATTGCATCTGTAAGTTGGTGAAATGATGTTGTTCCTGACAGTCATACCTTTGTAGCATCTGATGACCATATATTGAGCTGTAGGAGTCCGAATTGGATGAAACCAGTGTCTCGTTAAAGCTAATATTCATATCTACACGTTTCATGAAGACATCGAATCCTAATTCATGCATTAAGAGGGTCAAATAAGCATAATACGCTAACTCGATAGAATACAGCAAGTTAAACAACCTTGTGAATGTGCCCAGTGGATAAACAAGTGCCTTAGCTCATTTTAGACTCCTACGGTGAAGCTAAGCAATCGTTTACTCAGAATACAGAACATTATGATGGCTGGAGAAGTAATTTCAAATGAAGTATTAAGATATTCAAAGTCCAAGCTTGACCCGAAAATCTTATCAAGTATTGTAATAGTTAAAGACAAAAGCTTCAGCAACTCTAACAGAAGAAAGAGAAAAGAAGCACAAATAAAGACAAAAGTACAAAAGCTGCAAATGCAAAAACATTGAAGATTGAAGTCAAGCGCCTGCTGCCGATAAGCAAGCGTTCGCGAAATGAGGTGATCTTGGTTTTGTTATAAAGATAAGATAAATACCTAAATGTTTCCTGCAGAAGTCGAGATCTGAACCAATCTTGATCTGAGTGAAATTCCTTCTTCAAGCATGAGATGTGATATTGTTCATGAAAATCAGAACATACAAGCGTCTGCTGAAAATTTCTGGAGCTTTAGGAGTTCAAAAGCATCGATCTTGGAATCTTTGGAAGCCTTAGAAATAACTACAATTCTCATGAAGATGCCAAAAGTGAAATCGATCTCGATCATTGTCAAATTGCATCCCTAAGTTTTTGACGTGATATTGTTCCTGATAGCCATACCTTTGTAGCATATGATGGCCATATATTGAGCTGTAGTAGTCCGAATTGATGAAACCGGTATCTCTTTGAAGCTAATTTCCATATCTACAAGTTTCATTAAGACATCGAATCCTAATTCGGCCATTAAGAGGATCAAAGAAGCATAATACGCTAACTGCTAAGAATGCAATGAGTTAAACAGCCTTGTGAATGTGCCCTGTGGATAATTAAGTGCCTTAGCTAATTTAAGTAGCTTCCGGTGAATCTAATCAAGCGCCTATTAAGAATACAAAACATTATGAAGGCTGGAGAAGTAATTTTGAATGAAGTATTAAGATATTCAAAGTCCAAGCTTGACCAGAAAATAAGGTACCCTTTTCTATAAATTCCTGAAGCATGAAGTACTGTAATAGAAGAACACAAAAGCTTCAGCAATTCTAATATAATAAAGAGAAGACAAGCGTGAATAAAGACAAAAGTACAAATGCTGCGAAAGCAAAAACACTAAAGATTAAAGTCAAGCGCCTGCTACCAATAATCAAGCGTTCGAAACTTCGTATTTTGGGGTACGCCCGTCGAAATGAAGTGATCTTGGTTTTGATAGAAAGATAAGATAAATACCTACATGTTTCCTGAAGAAGTCAAGATCTGAACCAATCTCGATCTGAGAGAAATTCCGTCTTCAAGCTTGAGAAGTGATACCGTTCGTGACAATCAGAACTTGCAAGCATCTGCGGACAATTTCTGGAGCTTTAGGTGTTCAAAAGAATCGATCTTGGTATCGTTGGAAGGCTTAGCGAAATATCCGTAGCTCTCATGAAGAGGTCAAGAGCGAAATCGATCTCTATCTTTGTCAAATTGCACCCGTAAGTCGGTGACGTGATATTGTTCCTGATAGTCATACCTAGGTGGCGTCCGATGACCATATATTGAGCTGTAGGCGTCGTAATTGGATGAAATCGATGTCTCATTAAATCTAAAATCCATATCTACAAGTTTCATGAAAACATCGACTCCTAATGCGGCCATTAAGAGGGTCTAAGAAGCAAAATACGCTCACTGGTCAGAATGCATCGAGTTAAACAACCTTGTGAATGTGCCCAGTGGATAACCAAGCACCTTATCTCATTTAAGCATCCTTCGATGAAGCTAATCAAGCGTCTACTCAGAATACAGAACATTATGATGGCTCGGAGAAGTAAATTCGATTGAAGTATTTAGATATTCAAAGTCCAAGCTAGACCAGAAAATGAGGTACCCTTTTTGATAAAGTTATGAAACATCAAGTATTGTAATAGTAGAAGACAAAAGCTTCAGCAACTCTAATAGAAGATAGAGAAAAGAAGCACAAATACAGACAAAAGTACAAAAGCTGTAAAAGCAAAACGCAGAAGATTGAAGTCAAGCGCCTGCTACCGATAAGCAATCGTCCGAAACGTCGCATTTTGGGGTACGATCGTCGAAATGAAGTGATCTTGTTTTTTTTAGAAAGATAAGATAAATACCTACATGTGTCCTGGAGAAGTCGAGATCTGAACCATTCCCGATCTGAGTGAAATTCCTTTTTCAAGCTTGAGATGTGATATTGTTCATGACAATCAGAACATGCAAGCGTCTGCGTACAATTTCTGGAGCTTTAGGTGTTCAAAAGCATCGATCTTGGCATCGTTGGAAGGCCTAGAGAAATATCCGCAACTCTCAAGAAGAGGTCAAGAGCGAAATCAATCTCTATCTTTGTCAAATTGCACCCGTAAGTCGGTGACGTGATGTTGTTCCTGATAGTCATACCTATGTGGCGTCCGATGACCATATATTGAGCTGTAGGCGTCCTAATTGGATGAAATCGGTGTCTCATTAAATATAAAATCCATATCTACAAGTTTCATGAAAACATCGACTCCTAATTCGGCCATTAAGAGGGTCTAAGAAGCAAAATACGCTCACTGGTCAGAATGCATCGAGTTAAACAACCTTGTGAATGTGCCCAGTGGATAACCAAGCACCTTTGCTCATTTAAGCATCCTCCGATGAAGCTAATCAAGCGTCTACTCAGAATACAGAACATTATGATGGCTCGGAGAAGTAAATTCGATTGAAGTATTTAGATATTCAAAGTCCAAGCTAGACCAGAAAATGAGGTACCCTTTTCGATAAAGTTATGAAACATCAAGTATTGTAATAGTAGAAGACAAAAGCTTCAGCAACTCTAATAGAAGATAGAGAAAAGAAGCACAAATACAGACAAAAGTACAAAAGCTGTAAAAGCAAAAACACAGAAGATTGAAGTCAAGCGCCTGCTACAGATAAGCAATCGTCCGAAACGTCGCATTTTGGGGTACGATCGTCGAAATGAAGTGATCTTGTTTTTTTTAGAAAGATAAGATAAATACCTACATGTTTCCTGGAGAAGTCGAGATCTGAACCATTCCCGATCTGAGTGAAATTCCTTTTTCAAGCTTGAGATGTGATATTGTTCATGACAATCAGAACATGCAAGCGTCTGCGTACAATTTGTGGAGCTTTAGGTGTTCAAAAGCATCGATCTTGGCATCGTTGGAAGGCCTAGAGAAATATCCGCAACTCTGAAGAAGAGGTCAAGAGCGAAATCAATCTCTATCTTTGTCAAATTGCACCCGTAAGTCGGTGACGTGATGTTGTTCCTGATAGTCATACCTATGTGGCGTCCGATGACCATATATTGAGCTGTAGGCGTCCTAATTGGATGAAATCGGTGTCTCATTAAATCTAAAATCCATATCTACAAGTTTCATGAAAACATCGACTCCTAATTCGGCCATTAAGAGGGTCTAAGAAGCAAAATACGCTCACTGGTCAGAATGCATCGAGTTAAACAACCTTGTGAATGTGCCCAGTGGATAACCAAGCACCTTTGCTCATTTAAGCATCCTCCGATGAAGCTAATCAAGCGTCTACTCAGAATACAGAACATTATGATGGCTCGGAGAAGTAAATTCGATTGAAGTATTTAGATATTCAAAGTCCAAGCTAGACCAGAAAATGAGGTACCCTTTTCGATAAAGTTATGAAACATCAAGTATTGTAATAGTAGAAGACAAAAGCTTCAGCAACTCTAATAGAAGATAGAGAAAAGAAGAACAAATACAGACAAAAGTACAAAAGCTGTAAAAGCAAAAACACAGAAGATTGAAGTCAAGCGCCTGCTACCGATAAGCAATCGTCCGAAACGTCGCATTTTGGGGTACGATCGTCGAAATGAAGTGATCTTGTTTTTTTTAGAAAGATAAGATAAATACCTACATGTTTCCTGGAGAAGTCGAGATCTGAACCATTCCCGATCTGAGTGAAATTCCTTTTTCAAGCTTAAGATGTGATATTGTTCATGACAATCAGAACATGCAAGCGTCTGCGTACAATTTCTGGAGCTTTAGGTGTTCAAAAGCATCGATCTTGGCATCGTTGGAAGGCCTAGAGAAATATCCGCAACTCTCAAGAAGAGGTCAAGAGCGAAATCCATCTCTATCTTTGTCAAATTGCACCCGTAAGTCGGTGACGTGATGTTGTTCCTGATAGTCATACCTATGTGGCGTCCGATGACCATATATTGAGCTGTAGGCGTCCTAATTGGATGAAATCGGTGTCTCATTAAATCTAAAATCCATATCTACAAGTTTCATGAAAACATCGACTCCTAATTCGGCCATTAAGAGGGTCTAAGAAGCAAAATACGCTCACTGGTCAGAATGCATCGAGTTAAACAACCTTGTGAATGTGCCCAGCGGATAACCAAGCACCTTAGCTCATTTAAGCATCCTCCGATGAAGCTAATCAAGCGTCTACTCAGAATACAGAACATTATGATGGCTCGGAGAAGTAAATTCGATTGAAGTATTTAGATATTCAAAGTCCAAGCTAGACCAGAAAATGAGGTACCCTTTTCGATAAAGTTATGAAACATCAAGTATTGTAATAGTAGAAGATAAAAGCTTCAGCAACTCTAATAGAAGATAGAGAAAAGAAGCACAAATACAGACAAAAGTACAAAAGCTGTAAAAGCAAAAACACAGAAGATTGAAGTCAAGCGCCTGCTACCGATAAGCAATCGTCCGAAACGTCGCATTTTGGGGTACGATCGTCGAAATGAAGTGATCTTGTTTTTTTTAGAAAGATAAGATAAATACCTACATGTTTCCTGGAGAAGTCGAGATCTGAACCATTCCCGATCTGAGTGAAATTCCTTTTTCAAGCTTGAGATGTGATATTGTTCATGACAATCAGAACATGCAAGCGTCTGCGTACAATTTCTGGAGCTTTAGGTGTTCAAAAGCATCGATCTTGGTATCGTTGGAAGGCCTAGAGAAATATCCGCAACTCTCAAGAAGAGGTCAAGAGCGAAATCGATCTCTATCTTTGTCAAATTGCACCCGTAAGTCGGTGACGTGATGTTGTTCCTGATAGTCATACCTATGTGGCGTCCGATGACCATATATTGAGCTGTAGGCGTCCTAATTGGATGAAATCGGTGTCTCATTAAATCTAAAATCCATATCTACAAGTTTCATGAAAACATCGACTCCTAATTCGGCCATTAAGAGGGTCTAAGAAGCAAAATACGCTCACTGGTCAGAATGCATCGAGTTAAACAACCTTGTGAATGTGCCCAGCGGATAACCAAGCACCTTAGCTCATTTAAGCATCCTTCGATGAAGCTAATCAAGCGTCTACTCAGAATACAGAACATTATGATGGCTTGGAGAAGTAAATTCGATTGAAGTATTTAGATATTCAAAGTCCAAGCTAGACCAGAAAATGAGGTACCCTTTTCGATAAAGTTATGAAACATCAAGTATTGTAATAGTAGAAGACAAAAGCTTCAGCAACTCTAATAGAAGATAGAGAAAAGAAGCACAAATACAGACAAAAGTACAAAAGCTGTAAAAGCAAAAACACAGAAGATTGAAGTCAAGCGCCTGCTACCGATAAGCAATCGTCCGAAACGTCGCATTTTGGGGTACGATCGTCGAAATGAAGTGATCTTGTTTTTTTTAGAAAGATAAGATAAATACCTACATGTTTCCTGGAGAAGTCGAGATCTGAACCATTCCCGATCTGAGTGAAATTCCTTTTTCAAGCTTGAGATGTGATATTGTTCATGACAATCAGAACATGCAAGCGTCTGCGTACAATTTCTGGAGCTTTAGGTGTTCAAAAGCATCGATCTTGGTATCGTTGGAAGGCCTAGAGAAATATCCGCAACTCTCAAGAAGAGGTCAAGAGCGAAATCGATCTCTATCTTTGTCAAATTGCACCCGTAAGTCGGTGACGTGATGTTGTTCCTGATAGTCATACCTATGTGGCGTCCGATGACCATATATTGAGCTGTAGGCGTCCTAATTGGATGAAATCGGTGTCTCATTAAATCTAAAATCCATATCTACAAGTTTCATGAAAACATCGACTCCTAATTCGGCCATTAAGAGGGTCTAAGAAGCAAAA
Source organism: Ammopiptanthus mongolicus (assembly GCA_039655645.1). Classification (NCBI taxonomy): domain Eukaryota; kingdom Viridiplantae; phylum Streptophyta; class Magnoliopsida; order Fabales; family Fabaceae; genus Ammopiptanthus; species Ammopiptanthus mongolicus. The sequence continues at coordinate 380,961 of JBCIVQ010000012.1, forward strand.
TACGCTCACTGGTCAGAATGCATCGAGTTAAACAACCTTGTGAATGTGCCCAGCGGATAACCAAGCACCTTAGCTCATTTAAGCATCCTTCGATGAAGCTAATCAAGCGTCTACTCAGAATACAGAACATTATGATGGCTTGGAGAAGTAAATTCGATTGAAGTATTTAGATATTCAAAGTCCAAGCTAGACCAGAAAATGAGGTACCCTTTTCGATAAAGTTATGAAACATCAAGTATTGTAATAGTAGAAGACAAAAGCTTCAGCAACTCTAATAGAAGATAGAGAAAAGAAGCACAAATACAGACAAAAGTACAAAAGCTGTAAAAGCAAAAACACAGAAGATTGAAGTCAAGCGCCTGCTACCGATAAGCAATCGTCCGAAACGTCGCATTTTGGGGTACGATCGTCGAAATGAAGTGATCTTGTTTTTTTTAGAAAGATAAGATAAATACCTACATGTTTCCTAGAGAAGTCGAGATCTGAACCATTCCCGATCTGAGTGAAATTCCTTTTTCAAGCTTGAGATGTGATATTGTTCATGACAATCAGAACATGCAAGCGTCTGCGTACAATTTCTGGAGCTTTAGGTGTTCAAAAGCATCGATCTTGGTATCGTTGGAAGGCCTAGAGAAATATCCGCAACTCTCAAGAAGAGGTCAAGAGCGAAATCGATCTCTATCTTTGTCAAATTGCATCCGTAAGTTGGTGACGTGATGTTGTTCCTGGCAGTCATACCTATGTAGCATCAGATGACCATATATTAAGTTGTAGGTGTCCGCATTGGATGAAATCAGTGTCTCATTAAAGCTAATATCCATATATGCAAGTTTCATGAAGACATCGAATCCTAATTCGTCCATTAAGAGGGCCAAAGAAGCATAATACGCTATCTGCTAAGAATGCTACGAGCTAAACAGCCTTGTGAATGTGCCCAGTGGATAACCAAGCGGCATAACTAATTTAATAAGCATCCAGTGAAGCTAATCAAGCGTCTTTTTAGAATACAAACATTATGAAGGCAGGAGAAGTAATTTTGAATGAAATATTAAGATATTCAAAGTCCAAGCTTGACCAGAAAATAAGGTACCCTTCTCTATAAAGTCCTGAAGCATGAAGTACTGTAATAGAAGAACACAAAAGCTTTAGCAAACTAATAGAAGAAAGAGAAGACAAGCGTGAATAAAGGCAAAAGTTCAAATGCTGCGAAAGCAAAAACACTAAAGATTGAAGTCAATTGTCTGCTGCCGACAATCAAGCGCTCGAAACGTCGTATTTTGAGGTACGCACGTCGAAATGAAGTGATCTTTGTTTTTTAAGAAATATAAGAGAAATACTTACATGTTTCCTGGAGAAGTCGAGATCTGAACCAATCTCTATCTGAGTGAAATTCCTTCTTCAAGCTATAGCTGTGATACTATTCGTGACAATCAGAACATGCAAGCGTTTGCTGACAATTTCTGGAGCTTTAGGTGTTCAGAAGGATCGATCTTCGTACTGTTGGAAGGCTTAGATAAATATCTTCAACTCTCATGAAGAGGTCAAGAGCGAAATCGATCTCTATCTTTATCAAATTGCATCCTTAAGTCGGTGACGTGATGTTGTTGCTGACCGTCATACCTTTGTAGCGTCTTATGGCCATAAAGAGATGTAGGTGTTCGAATTGGATGAAACCGGTGTCTCATTAAATCTAATATCCATATCTACAAGTTTAACGATGACATCGAATCCTAATTCAGCCATTAGGAGGGTCAAAGAAGCATAATACGGTAACTCGATAGATTGCAATAAGTTAAACAACCTTGTGAATGTCCCCAGTGGATAACTAAGCGCCTTAGCTCATTTAAGACCCCTACGATGAAGAATTAATTTCGAATGAAGAATTAAAATATTCAAAGTCCAAGCTTGACCAGAAAATGAGGTACCCTTTTCGTTAAAGTTCTGAAATATAAAATATTGCAATAGTAGAAGACAAAAGCTTCAGCAACTCTAACAGAAGAAGGAGAAAAGATGCACAAATAAAGACAAAAGTACAAAAGCTGCAAAAGCAAAAACATTGAAGATTAAAGTCAAGCGCCAACTGCCGATAAGCAAGCGTCTGAAATGTCGTATTTTGGGGTACGCCTGTCGAAATGAAGTGATCTTGGTTTTGATAGAAAGATAAAATAAATAACTACATGTTTGCTTGAGAAGTCGAGATCTGAACCATTCCCGATCTGAGTGAAATTCCTTCTTCAAGCTTGTGATGTGATATTGTTCATGACAATCAGAACATGCAAGCGTCTGCTGACAATTTCTGGAGCTTTACGTGTTCAAAAGCATCAATTTTGGTATCGTTGGATGGCATAGAAATAACTACAAGTCTCAAGAAAACGCCAAGAGTGAAATCGAACTCTATCTTTGTCAAATTGCATCCGTAAGTTTTTGATGTGATATTGTTCCTGATAGTCATACCTTTGTAGCGTATGATGGCCGTATATTGAGCTGTAGGTGTCCGAATTGATGAAACCGATGCCTCTTTAAAGCTAATATCCATATCTACAAGTTTCATTAAGACATCGAATCCTAATTCGGCCATTAAGAGGATCATAGAAGCATAATACTCGAACTGGTCAGAATGCTACAAGTTTGACAGCCTTGTGAATGTGCCCAGTGGATAACCAAGCGTCCAATGAATGCTGGATAAGTAATTTTGAATGAAGTATTAAGATATTGAATGTCCTAGCTTGACCAGAAAATAAGTTACCCTTTTCTATAAAGACCTGAAGCATGAAGTAAAGTAATAGAAGAACACAAAAGCTTCAGCAATTCTAATAGAAGAAAGAGAAGACAAGGGTGACTAAAGACAAAAGTACAAATGGTGGGAAAGCAAAAACACTGAAGATTAAAGTCAAGCGCCTGCAGCCGATAATCAAGCGTCCGAAACATTGTATTTTGAGGTACGCTCGTCGAAATGAAGTGATCTTGGTTTTTTAAGAAAAATAAGAGAAATACCTACAAGTTTCCTAGAGAAGTCGAGATCTGAACCAATCCCGATCTGAGTGAAATTCCTTTTTCAAGCTTGAGATGTGATACTATTCATGACAATTAGAACAAGCAAGCGTCTGCTGACAATTTCTGGAGCTTTAGGTGTTCAAAAACATTGATCTTGGTATCGTTGGAAGGCTTAGAAAAATATCCGCAACTCTCATGAAGAGGTCGAGCAAAATCGATCTCTATCTTTGTCAAATTGCATCCGTAAGTTGGTGACGTGATGTTGTTCCTGACAGTCATACCTATATAGCGTTTGATGACCATATATTGAGCTGTAGGTGTCCGAATTGGATGAAACTGGTGTCTCATTAAATCTAATATCCATATCTACAAGTTTCATGAAACATCGAATCCTAATTCGTCCATTAAGAGGGTCAAAGAAGCATAATACGCTAACTGCTAAGAATGCTACGAGTTAAACAGCCTTGTGAATGCGCCCAGTGGATAATCAAGTGCTTTAGCAAATTTAAGAAGCATCCGATGAATCCAATCAAGCGTCTATTAAGAATACAAACATTATGAAGGCTGGAGAAGTTATTTTGAATGTAGTATTAAGATACTGAAAGTCCAAGCTTGACCAGAAAATAGGGTACCCTTTTCTATAAAGTCTTGAAGCATGAAGTTTTGTAATAGAAGAAGACAAAAGCTTCCGCAATTCTACTAGAAGAAAGAGAAGACAAGCGAGAATAAATACCAAAGTACAAAAGGTGCAAAAGCAGAAACACTAAAGATTGAAGTCAAGCGCCTGCTGCCGATAATCAAGTGCCCGAAACGTTGTATTTTGAGGTACTCTCGTCGAAATGAAGTGATCTTGGTTTCTTAAGAAAGATAAGAGAAATACCTACATGTTTCCTGGAGAAGGCGAGATCTGAACCAATCTCTATCTGAATGAAATTCCTTCTTCAAGCTCTAGCTGTGATACTGTTCGTGACAATTAGAACATGCAAGCGCCTGCTGATAATTTCTGGAGCTTTAGTTGTTCATAAGGATCGATCTTGGTATCGTTGGAAGGTATAGAAGAATATCCGCAACTCTCATGAAGAGCTCAAGAGCGAAATCTATCTCTATCTTTGTCAAATTGCATCCGAAAGTTTTTGACGTAATATTGTGCTTGACAGTCATACCTTTGTAGCGTATGATGGCCATATATTGGGATGGAGGTGTACTCATTGGATGAAATCGCTGTCTCATTAAATCTAATATCCATATCGACAAGTTTCATGAAACATCGAATCCTAATTCGCCCATTAAGAGGGTCGAAGAAGCATAATATGCTAACTACTAAGAATGCTACGAGTTAAACAGCCTTGTGAATGCGCCCAGTGGATAATCAAGTGCCTTAGCAAATTTAAGAAGCCTCCGATGAATCCAATCAAGCGTCTATTAAGAATAAAAACATTATGAAGGCTGGAGAAGTTATTTTGAATGTAGTATTAAGATATTGAAAGTCCAAGCTTGACCAGAAAATAGGGTACCCTTTTCTATAAAGTCCTGAAGCATGAAGTACTGTAATAGAAGAAGACAAAAGCTTCAGAAATTCTAATAGAAGAAAGAGAAGACAAGCGTGAATAAAGACAAAAGTACAAAAACCGCAAAAGCAAAAACACAGAAGATTGAAGTCATGCGCCTGCTTCCGATAAGCATGCGTCTGAAACGTCATATTTTGGCATACGCCCGTCGAAATGAAGTGATCTTGGATTTTTTAGAAAGATAAGATAAATACCTACATGTTTCCTGGAGAAGTCGAGATCTGAACCAATCTCGATCTGAGTGAAATTCCTTCTTCAAACTTAAGAAGTGATACTGTTCGTGACAATCAGAACTTGCAAGCGTCTACTGACAATTTCTGGAGCTTTGGGTGTTCAAAAGCGTCGATCTTGGTATCGTTGGAAGGCTTAGAGAAATATCTGTAACTCTCAATAAGAGTCAAGAGCGAAATCGTCTCTATCTTTGTCAAATTGCACCCGTAAGTCGGTGACGTGATGTTTTTCCTGACAGTCATACCTTTGTAGCATCTGATGCCCGTATAATGAGATGTAGGCATCCGAATTAGATGAAACCAGTGTCTCATTAAATCTAATATCCATATCTACATGTTTCATGAAAACATCGACTCCTAATTCGGCCATTAAGAGGGTCTAAGAAGCAAAATACGCTCACTAGACAAAATGCAACGAGTTAAACAACCTTGTGAATGTGCCCAGTAGATAACCAAGCGCCTTAGATCATTTAAGAATCCTCCGGTGAAGCTAATCAAGAGTCTACTCAGAATACAGAACATTATGATGGCTGGAGAAGTAATTTCGAAAGAAGAATTAAGATATTCAAAGTCCAAGCTTGACCAAAAAATTAGTTACCCTTTTCGATAAAGTTATGAGATATCAAGTATTATGATAGTAGAAGACAAAAGCTTCAGCAACTCTAATAGAAGAAAGAGAAAAGAAGCACAAATAAAGACTAAAGTACAAAAGCTGCAAAAGCAAAAACCCAGAAGATTGAAGTCATGTGCCTGCTGCCGATAAGCAAGCGTCTGAAACATCGTATTGTGGGGTATGCCCGTCGAAATGAAGTGATATTGGTTTTGTTTGAAAGATAAGATTAATACTTACATGTTTCCTGCAGAAGTCGAGATCTGAACCAATCTCGATCTGAGTGAAATTCCTTCTTCAAGCTTGGGAAGTGGTACTGTTCGTGACAATCAGAACTTGCAAGCGTCTGCTGACAACTTCTGGAGCTTTAGGTGTTCAGAAGCATCGATCTTGGTATCGTTGGAAGGCTTAGATAAATATCCGTAGCCCTCATTAAGAGGTCAAGAGCGAAATCGATCTCTATCTTTGTCAAATTGCACCCGTAAGTCGGTGACGTGATATTGTTCCTGACAGTCATAACTTTGTAGCGTCTAATACCCGTATAATGAGATGTAGGCATCTGAATTGGATGAAACCGATTTCTCATTAAATCTAATATCCATATTTACAAGTTTCATGAAAACATCGACTCTTAATTAGGCCATTAAGAGGGTCTAAGAAGCAAAATACGCTCACTGGTCAGAATGCAACGAGTTAAACAACCTTGTGAATGTGCCCAGTGGATAACCAAGCGCCTTAGCTCATTTAAGAATCCTCCGGTGTACCAAATCAAGCGTCTACTCAGAATACAGAACATTATGATGGCCGGAGAAGTAATTTCGAATGAAGTATTAAGATATTCGAAGTCCAAACTAGACCAGAAAATGAGGTACCCTTTTCGATAAAGTTATGAAACATCAAGTATTGTAATAGTAGAAGACGAAAGCTTTCACAACTCTAATAGAAGAAAGAGAAAAGAAGCACAAATAAAGACAAAAGTACAAAAGCTGCAAAAGCAAAAACACTAAAGATTGAAGTCAAGCGCCTGCTACCGATAAGCAATCGTCTGAAACGTCGCATTTTGGGGTACGATGGTCGAAATGAAGTGATCTTCGTTTTTTTAGAAAGATAAGATAAATACCTATATGTTTCCTAAAGAAGTCGAGATTTGAACCAATCCCGATTTGAGTGAAATTGCTTCTTCAAGCTTGAGATGTGATATTGTTCATGACAATCAGAACTTGCGAGCGTCTGCTGACAATTTCTGGAGCTTAGGTGTTGAAAAGCATCGATCTTGGTATCGTTGGAAGGCTTAGAGAAATATCCGCTACTCTCATGAAGAGGTCAAGAGCGAAATCAATCTTTATCTTTGTCAAATTGCATCCGTAAGTTGGTGACGTGATGTTGTTCCAGACAGTCTTACCTATGTAGCGTCTGATGACCATATATTAAGCTGTAGGTGTCTGCATTGGATGAAATCGGTGTCTCATTACTAATATCCATATATACAAATTTCAGGAAGACATCGAATCCAAATTCGGCCATTAAGAGGGCCAAAAGAGCATAATACGCTAACTGCTAAGAATGCTACGAGCTAAACAGCCTTGTGAATGTGCCCAGTGGATAACCAAGCGACTTAGCTAATTTAATAAGCATGCAGTGAAGCTAATCAAGCGTCTTTTCAGAATACAAACATTATGAAGGATGGAGAAGTAATTTTGAATGAAGTATTAAGATATTCAAAGTCCAAGCTTGACCAGAAATTAAGGTACCCTTTTCTATAAAGTCCTGAAGCATGAAGTACTGTAATAGATGAACACAAAAGCTTTAGCAATTCTAATAGAAGAAAGAGAAGACAAGCGTGAATAAAGACAAAAGTACAAATGCTGCGAAAGCAAAAACACTGAAGATTGAAGTCAAGCGCCTGCTGCTGACAATCAAGCGCCCGAAACGTCGTATTTAGAGGTACGCACGTCGAAACAAAGTGATATTTGTTTTTTAAGAAATATAAGAGAAATACCTACATGTTTCCTAGAGAAGTCGAGATCTGAACAAATCTCTATCTGGGTGAAATTCCTTCTTCAAGCTATAGCAGTGATATTGTTCGTGACAATCAGAACATGCAAGCGTCTGCTGACAATTTCTGGATCTTTAGGTGTTCAAAAGGATCAATCTTCTTACTGTTGGAAGGCTTAGAGAAATATCCGCTACTCTCGTGAAGAGTTCAAGAGCGAAATCGATCTCTATCTTTGTCAAATTGCATCCGTAAGTCGGTGACGTGATGTTGTTGCTGACCGTCATACCTTTGTTGCGTCTTATGGCCATATATTGAGATGTAGGTGTCCGAATTGGAAGAAACCGGTATCTCATTAAAGCTAATATCCATATCTACAAGTTTAATGCAGACATCGAATCCTAATTCGGCCATGAAGAGGGTCAAAGATGCATAATACGCTAACTCGACAGAATGCAACAAGTTAAACAACCTTGTGATTGTACCCAGTGGATAACCAAGCGCCCTAGCTCATGTAAGACTCCTACGGTGAAGCTAATCAATCGTCTACTCTGAATACCGAACATTATGAAAACTGGAGAAGTAATTTTGAATGAAGAATTAAGATATTCAAAGTCCAAGCTTGACCAGAAACTGAGGTACCTTTTTCGATAAAGTTCTGAAATATCAAGTATTGTAATAGTAGAAGACAAAAGTTTCAGCAACTTTAACAGAAGAAGGAGAAAAGAAGCACAAATAAAGACAAAAGTACAAAAGCTGCAAAAGCAAAAACATTGAAGATTGAAGTCAAGCGCCAACTACCGATAAGCAAGCGTTTGAAACGTCGTATTTTGGGGCACGCCCATTGAAATGAAGTGATCTTGGTTTTTTTAGAAAGATAAGATAAATAACTACATGTTTCCTGGAGAAGTCGAGATCTGAACCATTCCCGATCTGAGTGAAATTCTTTCTCCAAGCTTGAGATATGTTATTGTTCATGACAATCAGAACATGCAAGCGTCTGCTGACAATTTCTGGAGCTTGAGGTGTTCAAAAGCATCAATCTTCGTATAATTTGAAGGCGTAGAAATAACTACAACTCTCATGAAGACGCCAAGAGTGAAATCGAACTCTATCTTTGTCAAATTGTATCCGTAAGTATTTCACATGATATAGTTCCTGACCGTCACACTTTTGTAGCGTATGATGGTCATATATTGAGTTGTACGTGTCCGAATTGATAAAACCGGTGTCTCTTTAAGGCTAATATCGATATCTACTAGTTTCATTCAGACATCAATTCCTAATTCGGCCATTAAGAGGATCAAAGAAGCATAATACGCGAACTGGTCAAAATGCTACTAGTTTGACCGCCTTGTGAATGTGCCCAGTGGATAACCACGCGCCTTAGCTAATTTAAGAAGCGTCCGATGAAGCTAATCAAGCGTCTGCTGACAATTTATGAAAGCTGGATAAGAAATTTTGAATGAAGTATTAAAATATTCAAAGTCCAAACTTGACCTGAAAATAAGGTACCCTTTTCGATAAAGTCCTGAAGCATGAAGTACTGTAATAGAAGAAGACAAAAGCTTCAGCAATTCTAATAGAAGAAAGAGAAGACAGGCGTGAATAAAGACAAAAGTACAAATGCTGCGAAAGCAAAAACACTGAAGATTGAAGTCAAGCGCCTGCAGTCGATAATCAAGCGTCCGAAACGTCGTATTTTGAGGTAGGCTCGTCGAAATGAAGTGATCTTGGTTTTTTAAGAAAGATAAGAGAAATACCGACATGTTTCCTGGAGAAGTCGAGATCTGAACCAATCCCGATCTGAGCGAAATTCCTTCTTCAAGCTTGAGATGTGATACGGTTCATGACAATCAGAACATGCAAGCGTCTGCTGACAATTTCTGGAGCTTTAGGTGTTTAAAAGCATCGATCTGGGTATCGTTGGAAGGCTCATAGAAATATCCGCAACTCTCATGAAGAGGTCAAGAGCGAAATCGATCTCTATCTTTGTCAAATTGCATTCGTAAGTTGGTGACGTGATGTTGTTCCGAACAGTCATACCTATGTAGCATTTGATGACCGTGTCCAAATTGGATCAAACCGGTGTCTCATTAAATCTAATAACCATATCTACAAGTTTCATGAAACATCGAATCCTAATTCGTCCATTAAGTGGGTCAAAGAAGCATAATACGCTAACTGCTAAGAATTCTACGAGTAAAACAGCCTTGTGAATGTACCCAGTGGATAATCAAGCGCCTTAGCTAATTTAAGAAGCATCCGGTGAATCCAATCAAGCGTCTATTAAGAATACAAACATTATGAAGGCTGGAGAAGTAATTTTGAATGAAGTATTAAGATATTGAAAGTCCAAGCTTGACCAGAAAATTGGGTACCCTTTTCTATAAAGTCTTGAGGCATGAAGTACTGTAATAGAAGATGGCAAAAGCTTCAGCAATTCTAATAGAAGAAAGGGAAGACAAGCGTGAATGAAGACAAAAGTTCAAAAGCTGCAAAAGCAAAAACACTGAAGATTGAAGTCAAGCTCTTGCTGCCGATAATCAACAGCTAGAAACGTCGTATTTTGAGGTATCAATCTTGCCATCGTTGGAAGGCTTAGAAATAACTGCAACTCTCATTAAGACGCCAAGAGTGAAATCGATCTCTATCTTTGTCAAATTGCATCTGTAAGTTTTTGACGTGATATTGTTCCTAACAGTCATAACTTTGTAGCGTCGGATGCCCATATATTGAGCTGTAAGTGTCCGAATTGGATGAAACCGGAGTCTCTTCAAAGCTAATATCCATATCTACAAGTTTCATTATGACATCGAATCCTAATTCGGCCATTAAGAGGATCAAAGAAGCATAATACGCGAACGGGTCAGAATGCTACTAGTTTGACAGCCTTGTGAATGTGCCCAGTGGATAACCACGTGCCGTAGCTAATTTAAGAAGCGTCCGATGAAGCTAATCATGCGTCTATTCAGAATACAAATATTAGGAAAGCTGGATAAGTAATTTTGAATGAAGTATTAAGATATTCAAAGCCCAAGCTTGACCAGAAAATAAGGTACCCTTTTCTATAAAGTCCTGAAGCATGAAGTACTGTAATAGAAAAACACAAAAGCTTCAGCAATTCTAGTAGAAGAAAGAGAAGACAAGCGTGAATGAAGACAAAAGTACAAATGCTGCGTAAGCAAAAACACTGAAGATTGAAGTCAAACGCCTGCAGCCGATTATCAAGCGTCCGAAACGTCATATGTTGAGGCAAGCTCGTCGAAATGAAGTGATCTCGGTTTTTTAAGAAAGATAAGAGAAATACCTACATGTTTTTTGGAGAAATCGAGATCGGAACCAATCCCGATCTGAGCAAAATTCCTTTTTCAAGCTTGAGATGTGATACTGTTCATGACAATCAGAACATGCAAGCGTCTGCCGACAATTTCTGGAGCTTTAGGTGTTCAAAAGCATCGATCTTTGTATCGTTGGAAGGCTTATAGAAATATCCGCAACTTTCATGAAGAGATCAAGAGCAAAATCGATCTCTATCTTTGTCAAATTGCATTCGTAAGTTGGTGACGTGATGTTGTTCCGGACAGTCATACCTATGTAGCGTTTGATGACCGTGTCCAAATTGGATCAAACCGGTGTCTCATTAAATCAAATATCCATATCTACAAGTTTCATGAAACATCGAATCCTAGTGGATTAAAGAAGCATAATACGCTAACTGCTAAGAATGCTACGAGTTAAACAGCCTTGCGAATGTGCCCTGTGGATAATCAAGCGCCTTAGCTAATTTAAGAAGCATCCGGTGAATCCAATCAAGCGTCTATTAAGATTACGAACATTATGAAGTCTGGAGAAGTAATTTTGAATGAAGTATTAAGATATTGAAAGTCCAAGCTTAACCAGAAAATTGGGTACCCTTTTCTATAAAGTTCTGCAGCATGAAGTACTATAATAGAAGAAGACAAAAGCTTCAACAATTCTAATAGAAGAAAGGGAACACAAGCGTGAATAAAGACAAAAGTACAAAAGCAGCAAAAGCAAAAACACTGAAGATTGAAGTCAAGCTCCTGCGGCCGATAATCAAGCGCTGGAAACGTCGTATTTTGAGATACCAATCTTGGCATCGGTGGAAGGCTTAGAAATAACTGCAACTGTCATTAAGACGCCAAGAGTGAAATCGATCTCTATCTTTGTCAAATTGCATCTGTAAGTTTTTGACGTGATGTTGTTCCTGACAGTCATAACTTTGTAGCGTCTGATGGCCATATATTGAGTTGTAAGTGTCCGAATTGGATGAAACCGGAGTCTCTTCAAAGCTAATATCCATATCTACAAGTTTCATTATGACATCGAATCCTAATTCGGCAATTAAGAGGATCAAAGAAGCATAATACGCGAACGGGTCAGAATGCTACTAGTTTGACAGCCTTGTGAATGTGCCCAGTGGATAACCACGCGCCTTAGCTAATTTAAGAAGCATCAAATGAAGCTAATCAAGCGTCTATTCAGAATACAAATATTATGAAAGCTGGATAAGAAATTTTGAATGAAGTATTAAGATATTCAAAGTCCAAGCTTGACCAGAAAATAAGGTACCCTCTTCTATAAAGTCCTGAAGCATAAAGTACATTAATAGAAGAACACAAAAGCTTCAACAATTCTAATAGAAGAAAGAGAAGACAAGCGTGAATAAAGACAAAAGTACAAATGCTGCGTAAGCAAAAACACTGAAGATTGAAGTCAAGCGCCTGCAGCCGATTATCAAGCGTCCGAAACGTCATATTTTGAGGCAAGCTCGTCGAAATGAAGTGATCTCGGTTTTTTAAGAAAGATAAGAGAAATACCTACATGTTTTTTGGAGAAGTCGAGATCGGAACCAATCTTGATTCTTCAAGCTTGAGATGTGATACTGTTCATGACAATCAGAACATGCAAGGGTCTGCTGACAATTTCTGGAGCTTTAGGTGTTCAAAAGCATCGATCTTTGTATCATTGGAAGGCTTATAGAAATATCCGCAACTTTCATGAAGAGATCAAGAGCGAAATCGATCTCTATCTTTGTCAAATTGCATTCGTAATTTGGTGACGTGATGTTGTTCCGGACAGTCATACCTATGTAGCTTTTGATGACCGTGTCCAAATTGGATCAAACCGGTGTCTCATTAAATCAAATATCCATATCTACAAGTTTCATGAAACATCGAATCCTAGTGCGTTAAAGAAGCATAATACGCTAACTGCTAAGAATGCTACGAGTTAAACAGCCTTGCGAGTGTGCCCTGTGGATAATCAAGCGCCTTAGCTAATTTAAGAAGCATCCGGTGAATCCAATCAAGCATCTATTAAGAATACGAACATTATGAAGGCTGGAGAAGTAATTTTGAATGAAGTATTAAGATATTGAAAGTCCAAGCTTGACCAGAAAATTGGGTACCCTTTTCTATAAAGTCCTGAAGCATGAAGTACTATAATAGAAGAAGACAAAAGCTTCAACAATTCTAATAGAAGAAAGGGAACACAAGCGTGAATAAAGACAAAAGTACAAAAGCAGCAAAAGCAAAAACACTGAAGATTGAAGTCAAGCTCCTGCGGCCGATAATCAAGCGCTGGAAACGTCGTATTTTGAGATACCAATCTTGGCATCGGTGGAAGGCTTAGAAATAACTGCAACTGTCATTAAGACGCCAAGAGTGAAATCGATCTCTATCTTTGTCAAATTGCATCTGTAAGTTTTTGACGTGATGTTGTTCCTGACAGTCATAACTTTGTAGCGTCTGATGGCCATATATTGAGTTGTAAGTGTCCGAATTGGATGAAACCGGAGTCTCTTCAAAGCTAATATCCATATCTACAAGTTTCATTATGACATCGAATCCTAATTCGGCAATTAAGAGGATCAAAGAAGCATAATACGCGAACGGGTCAGAATGCTACTAGTTTGACAGCCTTGTGAATGTGCCCAGTGGATAACCACGCGCCTTAGCTAATTTAAGAAGCATCAAATGAAGCTAATCAAGCGTCTATTCAGAATACAAATATTATGAAAGCTGGATAAGAAATTTTGAATGAAGTATTAAGATATTCAAAGTCCAAGCTTGACCAGAAAATAAGGTACCCTCTTCTATAAAGTCCTGAAGCATAAAGTACAGTAATAGAAGAACACAAAAGCTTCAACAATTCTAATAGAAGAAAGAGAAGACAAGCGTGAATAAAGACAAAAGTACAAATGCTGCGTAAGCAAAAACACTGAAGATTGAAGTCAAGCGCCTGCAGCCGATTATCAAGCGTCCGAAACGTCATATTTTGAGGCAAGCTCGTCGAAATGAAGTGATCTCGGTTTTTTAAGAAAGATAAGAGAAATACCTACATGTTTTTTGGAGAAGTCGAGATCGGAACCAATCCCGATTCTTCAAGCTTGAGATGTGATACTGTTCATGACAATCAGAACATGCAAGGGTCTGCTGACAATTTCTGGAGCTTTAGGTGTTCAAAAGCATCGATCTTTGTATCATTGGAAGGCTTATAGAAATATCCGCAACTTTCATGAAGAGATCAAGAGCGAAATCGATCTCTATCTTTGTCAAATTGCATTCGTAAGTTGGTGACGTGATGTTGTTCCGGACAGTCATACCTATGTAGCTTTTGATGACCGTGTCCAAATTGGATCAAACCGGTCTCTCATTAAATCAAATATCCATATCTACAAGTTTCATGAAACATCGAATCCTAGTGCGTTAAAGA